>OX637583.1:17650862-18182837 GCA_951800085.1 Comarum palustre
TTGGCTTTCGTCACCAACAGAGAAGTTGAATATATTTCTCATACGCTTCCAACGCCGCAGGCCTCACCCCAAGAACCTGCCGGAAAGACACCGAACCGGCCGCCGGAATCCCCATATCGGCCAAAATGTTCAAGCAACCGGTTCGGGCACTTTATGAACTCCGATTTCTGTGAAATTTGGAGAGGTTATGCACAAGGATGTTAGGATCCTTCAGTCAAAAGGGTACCCCCAGAACCGGAGTAAAAGCGGGTGAACCGGTCCTCCCAATGACTGCAACGCGCATGGAAATCACTTTTTCTTGAGAAAAACGAGTTATATTCCTAATTTCTCTTTGAATCCTTCATATGGTTTATGTTTTTCAACACTTTGCTATTGTTTTATGGCAAATTTATCTAACCATATGTTTTTCATGTGTTTCATGGCCTCCACATGCGACAATTCACGATGAAATTACGCGAACGATCGCCGAACGCGCATGGATTTGAGCATGGAAGCATGGAGCAGCTTATATAAATGCAGTCTATTTGGAAGACTATAAAGTAAGCTTTAAATTTTGAGTAATTTCAAAGTTCAATAACCTCGGGGAGGATAAAATCCGTTCCTCACTTCTCCATCCTCATTCTATGCTTCGGACGTTTGTCTTTGCAGGTTATTATGGAAAATCCTAAAACATGTGCATTTTGGCTACCGGCACCACTAGCCCACATACTGCTCGCTGTGCGCTGCTGCCGAGCACTGTACTCTGGCAAGTGCACAGCTGCCGAGCGTTGTGCCCTGGCACATGTGCGCTGCTACCGAGTGATGTGCTTTGGCACGCGCACCTACTGACTGCTGTGCTGCCGCATGCACTTACTGAATGTTGTGCTGCCGCGTGCACCTGCTGAGAACTGTTGCAAGGGCCTGCCCTTGTGCGCGTGCACGCTGCTGCCAGGGCTTGCCCCTGTGCACGTGTGCACTGCTGCCAGGCACTGTTGGTGCACCTGCCTAGGCGCTGCCGTGCGCTACTACCGGGCACTGCATGTGCACACGTGCACTGCTGCTAGGCACTATATGTGCACACGGCTACCAGCTACCAAAGCCCTGCGCACTAATTGCTATCCATTGTCGAGCGCTGACTGCCGATTGCTACCGAGCGCTGCCTAGGGCAGCTGCCGAGCACTAGCTACCGAGTGACAAGCAATTGTTACCGTGCACCATGCACCAAAGATGTTTTTAGGTCCACATTGTGAGGTATACAACGTTGGTTTGTGGTATGCTATTAAAGAGAGTTCAGAATTAGAGAATCATCTCATTCCTTGAACCCACGTTGTGTTTTGATCAAAGTTAGCACATTTCTCTGGGTTGAAGTCCCATTGAGAACAAGGTAGGAGAATCAGCTACCGGTGCAGGATGCCCAGTGTCTAGCTGCAGAGCACCACCGCCAAGTTGCAGAGCACAGGCTGCCCAGCTGCCAACTGTAGTGCGCCTAGTGCCTAGCTACAGAGGACCAGTGCTGCATAGCTGCCGAGTGCTAGTTTCCAACCATTGAGCACCCAGCTGCCGAGCATGACATAGATTTTGCTCGAGATTTATCCACTGCTTCCTATGCTGAAACTCCAACCCATAAAGTGAGATGACCACTCTCGAGTCTCAACAGTTTGGTATTATATGCATGAGCGAGGAAATTTGCCGCTCACTTACATATTGACCCTTGAATGTCGCTCTAAGTCTCAAATGAAGATTAGAAGCTGAGCAACACTGTTTTATTCTAAAGGCATGCAGCTATTAAGCGCTGCCTAGGAGCTACTGAGCGTTACACAAGCTGCCGACATGGTTGCCGAGCTGCCGTGCACGTTGTCGAGCCCATGTGCACCTTGCTGCCAGTTGCCGATAGTCACGCGCATGTTGCCGTCCAACGTGTCTGTTGCTAACCATGTATGCTAGCTGCTGCCCCTTGATTGTTTTTGCCAATATTGTGTGTCAGTTGCCGCTCCTGTGTCTCAGTTGCTTTATGTTGTGTGAGGAATGCTACCATCTTTTTGTCAGATGTCGATAGTTATGTGTTTGTTGCTTTGTGCTCTACACATAAATTATCGTGCACTGTGCATTAGGTGTTGAGCACTAAGCACCAGATGTTAGCACTGAACACAAGGAACCGTGCATTGATCACCAATGGTTGTGCACTTACATCAAGGACAAACACTAAGTGAGCTACATAACACAGAACACTCGAGGATGTGCACAGGATACCGACTGTCAAGCACTGGGCACCAGGGCCGAGCTATATGCAGCAGCTGCTAAAGCTCTGTCCACCTCATGCTGTGCACTTGAGACAAAACTGTCGAGCCCCCATTATGCAGCCACCGAATGTTGTCGAGTGCTCAGTACACTGGCCTATGTATGGCTCCTCATGTACTACCAAATGTTGCTAAGTACGTGCTTAATGCAATGACATATGTGTAGATGCAATGCGCTGCCAAATGTTACCAAGTGCCTAGTGCATTGGCATACATGCAAGCTGTAAATGCGGGTAACTAAAAACAAAAATAGTGAATCTGCCACTTTCTGAACAACAACTTCTGAAGAGCTTTGTGAACAGCTCCGGATGAATTAGAATACAAATCATATATCACTGGAAAGCTACATCTGTCTAGTTTCCAACTGTTTTACGGTTTGTTCATATCTATTCTAACAAAGGAGTTATGACTGTTTAGTGAGAAAAGGTCAGGCTGCCAGGAATTCTGCAATGCACACGGTTGCCTTCGATTGTTGCCTTCGGTTTTTATGTCTTTTTCTCACGTATCTACCTTGATAGGTAAGTTATGTGGAGAAATTGAGTGTCTTGCAGACAGTGGAACTACCCGTACAATCCTGACCAAAAGAATTAATGCATACAATAAACGTACAAAGAAAGTACGGAACATCAAATAGATGCATCTGACATTTGACATCATGAATGACTCTTTGATTTTCTCTAAACTAATTGAGACCTCGATGAAATCGTTAGTTCGATAAGTGTATTCACACTATGACATGATCATGCACAGCCTTATGAAGGTGTGCCAATTCTTGGTTTAGTCTTCATCTAACAGCATATTTTCCATCATCGGATGACGTGGTTAACCTCGGCAAAGGTAACCTACTCCCTTGATTTTGGATTCCCCCCATGTTGCTGTTACCAAATGCGGTCCTTCATGGACATTGAAGACTTGTAATACCATATGTACACTTTACTTTTGGGTCAAGGATAACTCATACGATGCCACTTTAAAGTTGAAAGCTTCATCATGTCAAAATCTGCGACCACAGTAAATTGAAGCGACTGTATCGTGACTTCGTCAGAGTTTTTTGAAGGCTCCAGATGAACTAGAAGCTGAATTTTATATCATTGGAAAGCGCCATGAGTCTAGTTTCCAGTGGTTTAAGCGGCTCATTCATTGCTATCCCGACAAAAGAGTTATGGCAGTTTAAGTGCGTACAGGTCATGCTGCTAGATGGCAGACTGTATCCTACTGTCCCTTAACTTCGTCAGAGCCCTAGATCAACTCCGGATGAACTGGAATGCGCATTTTATATCATTGGAAAGCTATGTGAATCTAGTTTCCAATGGTTTAAGCGGTTCATTCATATCCATCGATACGAGAGAGTTATGGTCGTTTTAGTGAGTATAGGTCATACTGCACGAAAACTGCATACTCTTCGCAGATTGTGAATCCTTTTTGTGACTAAGTTAGATCGGATCTTTACCATCTTTTATGACATGGTTGAATCAATTCTTGATGTCTTTGGCTCGATGATCCAAGTCACAAATGCCCTCCTTATGGTGAGAGAGACAATCGAACATTGAAGTGTGTTATGAACATACACATCAACAATTACCGTGATGAGAATGATTTAGACTTTTGTATATAATTCTCATGAGTGCCGATTGAGAGCATCATGGAAAAGAGCATAAGTCCTAAGGTGTCTCCAATAAGTATATTTGAGACAATTGACTCAGACAAGCTATGATATTTGGTCATACCGGGTGAGATATGCGAGCCAGAATTGTTTGATATTCTTAGGTGTCCATTCCCTCGATAACAATGAAATACGCCATGATTGTATGTTGTGTTTGTGCGCTGACATGATGTCCTCAGCAACCGCACAGTACTCATGTTTTCGTTGTGTAAAGCTTGTTCTTTAGCTAAGTAAGGTGAAAGATCTTCTTATGCTATGCCACAAAAGATATCATTCTTATTGAAAATCTAAAGAGAGATTATGTAGACCGATGTACCCAACGTATGGATACCGTATACGCTTTTATGGTGTTGGTTGAAGGGCTAATATACTGGTCATGTGTTGCATCATCGTCTACCACATGCTACTTATGTATCTATTGGCTCACTACCCATCCCTGAAGAGGGACATGCAGACATGTATTGATTCATCCACGACTTACCATCATTGCATTGATGCATGATAGCTCGTAACTGTGTGCTAAGATTGACACTTAGTTGTAATCCTTGAACTCGGCGGGATAGTAACGGATCTCCAAGCATTGAGTTCCATAATGTGCCAAATTGGACTGCCACAGTACCCAATGATGATGTGTCGCATGACATGAATATGTTCTAAGGTTGGATAGGAGTCATTTTATTGTTCTCCACCTTAAGCTCATTGACAGACGATCTCCTTAGCCACTACACTGCAGATTTTCACTTTGAGACTGTATTCCCGCCATTAGGGGGAGATACGAACACCAGGGTTCAAGTGGGAACGACGTGAATGTCATGGTTGGTCACCACTAAGTCTCAACATGATCCCCATAGAACTATATATAGTGACGAGATCAATGATGCATATGTCTGTAAGGAATGATGTCCTACCAAGAGGACATGGTTCGACCAAATTGAGGTGGTCTTGATGTCATGTCTCGGCCATATTGAGATGGTCTTGACGCCGTCACCTTGTGTGGTGATATAAGGGCGCCATAATGTGACAACATGGTGTCCTAGGCCTTGTGGCTCCCTGAATGTTAGGTTGAGGCCCTTGGGTTCAATATACACTCGCACTGAGAGAGAATGCGAGTTTGGCACTATTGGTCCATTGATCAGTGATACTCACTCCGTCTTATGTTTGTAACACCCCATCCCAAAATTTACCTTTTTACCAGGATTAGGCAGGTTACCGTGGATTGTAACCGCGCTGTTAATTTTCCCCGAATTAATAATCGAGTTTATTATCGAGATATTCTCGGTTCTGGGAGAAAATAAAATAAATGTCCCGAGGGGTGGATTATATTTATACGAGTCCTCTAGTATGTCCAGAATATTTTTCGGAGCTACGAGCTGTTCATTATGAATTTATGCAATTTACGAAAGTAATAAAAGTTATTTACTTTACCGTAAAAAGATGACTTTGCGATACGTTGAGAATTTGAGGAAGCTTCATTCGAGAAAGATGTAGAGGACGTTAATACGAACCTGTAGATATGTTGACAGGACCCACCCCGGGTTAAACCCCTTTACCCGAAGTAAATCCTGCGGGGACCACCTCAAGGGAACTTCTTACCGAAACCCCCTTGAAATGGCCAACCCTTCCTACAAAACTAACTAAACCGGGTTAGTCAGAGCAGTCTACAGAGATGATTATCCCAAAGAATTTCGAGCAGCAACGGAATGATCGACTATGCCTCGACTCTCGTACGCGCTCGACCTCCTCTCAAGGACCCTGCATCACTGGGCATTTAAAAACGAAAGGCCCAGGGGAGAAACATTTAAAAACTGTTAGAGTGAGTGGACGAAAATGAAATATAAAAACTCTATTTCCTTTAATGCTCTCCCAAAAGTATATCAATTAAAAATCATTTATGCATGCCCACAATTACCAAATTCCACAAACGCATGACAAGGTAAACAAATAAAGAATATGGGAAGAGAAATGTTCACCAAACATAATAAGTCTGACCTCTCAGACCAGGGTCGGAGCTAAGAGCTCTAGTAGCGCCCTCACGCTACGCTATGCTAGCTAGATAAAATAATACGGTCAACCCTTATAATATCAACCTGACCTCTCAGGCTTGTCTGACCTCTCAGACCAGGGTCGGAGCTAAGAGCTCTAGATAAAGTGGAAATGGTCAACCCTCATAGTGCACTACGTAGTTTGCCTGACCTCTCAGGCTAGGGTCGGAGCTAAGAGCTCTAGTAGCGCCCTCACGCTACTCTAACTAGCATATTTATTGGTCAACCCTTAAAATAAACATTCATAACAATACATTAATCAAATTCTCTTCCCAAAACAATTAATTAAAACAATTCCTTGTCATATATGCATAAAACCAATTTCCAACGAAGTCTCGGGTTCAAATCCATTCGAAGGACGGCCATCACCGTCTATAACCATTTTCGGGAGAAATAGAAAATTGAGTAATAATGTAAATACTTCACGCATAAGTGTCAAAATCTCAAACCATAGTAAAAATCTTTAACCGAGGCTCCCGCTAAACTTTAACCAAATAAAATCGTTCAAGAACCCGAGAAAGATATAATTCTCGAAAACCATCATAAAACCATGCAATTAACTCGATAATTAAAGCATGCATTTATTTAAAATAATATGTCCACTCACAGTACTATTGCGACCTTTCCGCTCGGAAAGCTCCTCGAGCGACACCCTCGAACTACCCGCGTAGTCGAGCCCGTCTCACGTCCGACCAGAGACTCTTCGGCATTCTGCCGGTTTACGGCATCACCGGAATCTTCGCCGGATTCCGGTAACTTGCCGGAATTTCGCCAGAGTTTCCCCGTTTTCTACACATCGATCCGAGGCAGAACACCGGTCCTCTGCCTCTGCCCAAGCACCAGCAGCTGCCCTGCAGCTTGCCTGAGCTTGAGAGCTCATCCGAAAAGACCGCCGGAGGAGGGAGAAGAGAAAGAAGAACTCTACCTCATGTTGCCCTCGCCGTCGCCTGAGCTCGCCAAAAACCGGTGAACACCGGCGCATCTCCACTCGGCCAATCCTCTTCCACAGTGGATACCGGAATAAATTGGTAAGGGGGTTTTGGAGAAGAGAGTGAGGGGAGTATTTCGAGGGTGGTGCGCCGGCGCGGGTTGGCCGGACGCGGCTGTGATGGGCGGCGGAGCTGAGGACTGAAACGGAGAGAGAGAGAGAGGGAGTGGCTCGGGTCAACGCCCGAGTTGGGTTTGACTCGGGTCAACCCTCTCTTCCTCTATTTATAGCCAATTCAACGGCCCAGATTCAATCTTGAAAGATCCAACGGTCCAGATCAAAAGAAGGTGAAAAGTGAAAAGGTTAAATGGTAAAACTGATTTACCGGATTATAATTAAAAGTTACCATACACTTCAGAAATTCACAGAAAATAACCGGAAGCTCCGAAAAATATTCCGGAAATACCGGGAGACTCGTGTTGACACGCACTACAACATCGAGTCATCAATTCAGGTATTTGGAATACTTTTAAAATCTCGAAAATTAACTCGAGCGATAACTTATCGAATTACCGACCGCAATTAAAATCCTCGGTAACTCGTAAACCTCTGTGAAAATGTAACTTTTATTAACTCTAAAAGATTCGGGGCGTGACATATGTCCTATAACTTAATCGGAGTTCGTATGCAAAAGTAATTGGGGTTATTGTATAGTTACTGTGCGGTAAAAGTAAATGGTAAATTATTCATTTACTGCTCATGGTAACTTTTAATATTTAATCTGGACCGTTGGATTTTCCAGATTTGAATCTGGGTCGTCCATTCTGTTATAAAAAGGCTCGAGGCCTTTGACCGAGGTCAAAGACCCCAAAACCCGGTCAACTCTCTCCCTCTCACCTCTCCCGAGTCCGGTCGTCGTCTCCGGTAACCACCCTCGTTTGTCGACCCCAAGACGGCGCACCATCACCAAAACACTTGCCACCTTCTCCTCTACAAAACCCCCTTATTATGGAAGCTTTTTGCCCACTGTGGAAGGTGATCAAGCACCACTGTGCTTGATCGGTTCCGGCGAACCCCGCCATTTCAGGCCACGTCTCGGCCCACCGGAGGTAGGTTTCTTCTCCTCTTATCTTCCCTTTCATTTTCTTGCTCTTGATCCTACCGTTTAACCACTGATTCGAGTTTCCCATATTTCTCTGTTTTTCCCGTTTTCTAGGTTGGAGCCCTAACACCGGCAAGTCGAGTTCTCGGTGTTTAGGGAAGGCTGTCGAGCTGTGGTGAGGTGGTGGGAAGCTCTGACGAGGAGGAGGCAGGGGTCTCGGTCGGTACCGAGAGGTATTAACCTCCTCTATCTACTCTTAACACTGTGCCTAGGTATTTAGGATTGTTGGAGATGTCCTAGAGGCTACGTTTGCAAGGAGGGGCGAAATCCGGCCAGGTAGGCTGAGATTTTGGCCTGAGAGGTGATCGGCGGGAGGAGAGGGTAAATCTCTGGATTTTTACCACGGTAGATCTGGGTTTTTACTGAATTACCATGAATGGGAAATGTCAGAACTGCCCTTGACAGTTTGGGAAAATTACAGGGGTGCCCTCAGGGCTGAAATTTCATAAATACCCCTGACAGATTTGTATATTTACGGGGGCTGCCATTGAGGTTAAAAAGACCAGACTGGCCCTGGTTGTTTTGTCTATTTACAGGGGCTGCCACTAAGGCTAAAATTCCCAAAATGCCCATGGTACTCAGATTAATTACAAACTGCTATTAAGGCTAAAATGACCATGCTGTCCCTGGTAGTTTTGGTTAATTACAAGAATACCATTTAGGATTAGTTTTACCTTTATATCCCTAAAGAATCTTTTATTTACGTGGTTGCCACTGCTTTATATTTATGTGTGAATGTGGTTTATATTTATGCGGTTGCCGTTTTATCCTGTTGTGATGTGTGGTGGAAATGTTAGGAATAGTCCTAATAAATAGTGGTCAGTAATTACCTCAGCGGAGAGGTTAAATTCCGGGTATGTATTAGGCATTTGCTACCCTTTATGTTAGATCGACTGATAATTAGAAAAACGGGATTTGTCTGGTTAGGACATTAGTAAAATAAGAGCTACGTGTGCTTGATCCCTGAGGACAGAGTACGTAGGCAGCCTGACCGGGATTCGGGTGCAGTCACAAATATTATTAGAACCCCTAGGTTCTCTAAATGGTTGGTTTGAAATCCAAATGCGGGAATCGGGATAACCTCCGGTTATGAGGTCTATTCCGGTACCGTTTAGACTGTTTGAATTTGGTTTGGAAAGAGTGTTATCCTTTTTCAAGGGGGATTTCGAGTAAATCTCTCTTGAGATGGGTCCCGCACGTCCTAACTCAGGTTTAGAAAGGTAAACTTGGGTCGGGGCGTGACAATGTTAGTCTGAATTGTGACTATCGTTGGGGACGCCTCAACGTCAAATCTCTATAATGACTACACTAGTGTATATGAGGACGTGGGATGATGAGTTTATCGAACCGCATATTTTGTTGATAAAGCGACAAAGTGTATTGACCTAAAATGGGAAGATGCGACCCAGACAAAGGGATAGGTCCTTGGGCAGGTGTTGCCGACACCGCAAGCGTAAACCCTATCAAGTAAACCTTTGTGAGTTAGCGTAGTGAGAACAAGAGTCTCAGACTCTCTTATGGCACAAGGTTTCTCATAAACACGCACTGGGATCGACTACGATGAGATGTACTCTCGTAATGGATGTTATTGCACTCCACTACTTTGTCAGTTTGGTAGTTCCCCAATAACTGTACATGTAGCCCTATGAATATGATCATAGTGACGTCTCTATAGGATCAGAGATATGCATGAAGATATTAAATAGACTTCATAAGCCAAATCAAGTAGAGCTTGCGTTGGCCAAGTGTTTTGGACGCATAGCACATGACTCCTTGATTTTGGATAGGATATGATGAATAATGTCATTGCGTATTGATTCTGGATGATCGCAGTATATGCTGGATATCTGATGTTGGAATGAAAAGTATCTTGGGAAAGACACAATCTTGTATTGAAGTCGATCGATTGTGTATTGATGATGTATTTCCATCAATCGGCTTAGGTCCTCTGAAGAAGAGTGGAACCTTCATATACTCCCATGATTAGTCAAGGTCTTTACTCCAAGAGAGAGTGATCCGTTTAATCAAAAGAAAGACTTGACCTCACTTCCATCCGTTATAAAGCTAAGTAGTTTTGCTCCCACACAAATGTCAATGATATGACAAAAGACATCACTTAAATACTCTAAGAGTATCTGGCATATTCAATCCCTATGACATGAGAGAAAGGTTGTTGCCTATGCTATCGCTAGCCATGCATGAATCGAGATGCATAGGAAGCAGAATCATGATCCAGGCACCAGTCAGTTTAGTGGCCGAGTTGCCTGACATATGGCACGCTGCCTGAGCGCTGCCTGTGCATGATTCCTGTGCGCTGCCGGGGCACTGCCTGTGCACTGTCTGTGCACCCGTGCACTGCTGCCAGACACTATACGTGCACCAGCTACCGAGCACTGTGCACCTAGCTGTCGAGCGTTGTGCACACAACTGCAAGGAACCGTGCACATAGCTGCTAAGCACTGAGTAATGCCACATTTGAGACATGTTAAAAGGCATACAGATGCCAGGTTGTCAAAACAGTTCCGTGGTCACTTAGGATCCGGAAGCGCCCTATGAATGATCTTGAGATCATAGGGAGATGCAGATTTGAAAGAAAATCTAGCATATACATGTCATCATCAAATGTGAAGGGTGTGGTTGTTTGTGTCAACCATGTTGCACTCTTTTTCCTTTAGTCTAAGCTTTTTGTCCCACTAGGTTTTTAACGAGACAACAATGCATGCACAGCTAAGACCACTGATCCTCATTTGTGGTTGATCATGGCAGACTTGTTTAAGTCTTGGCTTACATCTACTCTTGAGAAGCATGTTGGAATGCATCATTCATCAGGAAAATCCGATTGAAGTACACATCATGGGGAGCATCACATGGCGAGTTCTCAATGGAGTAGTTGGTGCGTTGTACTCTTTTTCCTTCGACCAAGGTTTAGTTTTCCCACAGGGTTTTTGTTACTTGGCAAGGTTTAGATGAGGCAACACAGTAAGCACCATTCCGGCATGAAGACACGCGACATAAGGGGGAGTGCTCTAGGATATTTGATATATATATATATATATATGTGTGTGTCTTGGTCCATGTCTTGTATACGAGCTTTATGTAGTAATCCATATTGTAATAGGCTCATTGGCCCATGTAATAGGCCCATTGGCCCATGTAATAGCCCTAGAGGCCCATGTAGTTCCCTATATAATGGGGCTTCATTCTATCAATAAAAAAAGAGAATTCATTCCCTCAATATGATTCTACAACACCACTTAAGATTTTCATTTATTTATTACATTTTTACTTCAAAACTTTCTTGTGCAAGAAAATGCCTTTAAATTTGTCCAGATTTAGTAAGTTATAAGATTTGATTAGTGATTTTGGAGCTTCTAATCAAATGAGTTAGGGAAGGATAACAGTCCACGGAAGAGATGGGAGATATTGGTGGTGGCAGTCTATCACACAAATGCTAGTGGGGGAAGGTGCATTGTATGATGGCCATCTTCCAGCTGCCACCTACTTGTAAATCAAGATAGGGTCACGTTATTTTTGTTAAAAAAAAAGAGAAAGAAGAACCCAGATTAGGCACAGTCTACTTATAAAGTATAAACTACTGTTTTGTCATGACTTAGGGGAGGTTAATAATTGGGAAATACTTGAACTTGATAGTTGATACATATCATTATCAGTTAAAAGTAGATCATAGTCATCATATGATATAGGTGAAAACCCTTTAACCTCAGCTAAAAGCCTAAACCCTTTGATTTTGGTAAAAAGTCAAAGAAAAAGGGGCCTAGTGTGTACCCAATTACTAAAGGATAACAAAAGTTCATTTTACACTAAATTACGTGGAATGTAATTTTCACCATGATAGATGAGTTATACTTGCACAAAGCTTTAAGAAACTAATGTTGTTGCAATTTTTGTCATCGATTTTGTATGCAAACTTCATTCAAGGTGTTTAGAAATGATTCCAAGAATTTTGAATGAAACACGATAACTTAAGACGTACATGAGAATATATCTGGCTTCAATTTTTGGACATGGAAAAAACTTTCGTCCGATCTAGATCGGATGGAGTTTCCCGTTCGATCTCCAAGTTAGACTATGTGTACAATATCAATCATAATCTTAACCGTTCAATAGTTGAATTAACCAATGAAGATCATCTATACAAAAAATCAATGTAAAAAAAGATTGTTTATTTGTCCGAATGCATCAAACCAAATGGACAGTTCCTGAGCTTTTATGATAATCCATTCATTTTGTTCGATGCATTCAGGCGAGCAAACATTCTTTTTTAACATTGATTTTTTGTATAGATGATCTTCATTGGTTATTTCAACTATTAAACGGTTAAGATTACGATTGATGTTGTTAAAAATACATTTTAAGGAGATAGAACGAACTACTTGGTCCGATATAGATCAGACCCAAGTATTTTCCTTTGGACATTTGTCACCCTTATGGGTATGTTCTCTTTGTGGAATATTCTGGTCTGGTCCATCACGGGAGTGTTTGCACCCGATTTTGATAAATCAGCCATTGAAAACTTGATTGATAGATAAAGAAGTTTTGATGTTTTATGAGTAATATCTTAATAGAATTTAATAAAAATTCTATTAGATATTAACCTTTATAGAAGAAATTGAAAGTGAAAAAAATAAAGGTGATTTATCATAATTACCGATACATAATTAAGGAATGAATTATCGACGATCTCTCATAATTGTCGATATAAGTGAGGCAAGGCTATGCTTGTATCCATTTTTTGCATATCGGCCTATTAGGCCAAAACCGTTGATTTCAGTCAAGATTGTCACATTTAATGATAATTATCGTGATTATTTCGTATAATTCTCATCAATATTATTGAGATTTGTCGAGATTCATTATTTGGTGTTAACACCAAAACATACCAAATATTGAAGCAACGCCGTTATATGACAACAAATCAATATTATGGCTAATTAGACTCATTAAAGATCGATATTCAAAATAATTGTCAAATTGATTTCAAAGAAGCCGCAAGAAGAAAGAAATTAAGGAGAGATCAATATGAATCATATCTTTAATTCGGTCATTTAGACCAAACTATTAATTTATTTAATTGTTTTCTTCTTTCCTAATTTATATGTTTGTAATAGTATATATAGGAGACATATAGCTCATTGTAAAAGGTCCCTGACCAACTCAAATCACTTCAATACAAACATCAAATTCTCTACAATATCGATCTATTCAATCATATTCTAGCATAGCATTCTTATTTTTTTTATCGTTTTCTTTACCTTCTGCACTGTATCACTTTTTTTACATTCTGCAACTTAATTTCATGCACTTTAATTTCTCGCAATTACTTTTCGTTCTTTAAATTTCATGCAATTTTACTTTTCACAATTACGTTTCATGCAACTTAAATTCCCGTCTTTCAATTCTTTTTCTTTAATTTTTGTGCACTTTATTTCTCGCAAATTTATTTGAAAATCACAACAAAAAAACAGCATTATCTGTGAAAACTTTGAAAGTCCTTGCAACAAAGGCAAAAGAACCCAAAGGCCGAGACGGTTCCTTCATCGGCTTACAATCACTTGAAAGTAGTCAAATGTGGGGCAAAATTAACCAAAACCTCGCTTGGCCAACCGGCCGTGAGTTGGAACGCACGCGCAATCAAGAAGGACCATTGTTCTTCAAGTCCCTCGGCCTCCCTTTTTAGACCAAGAAGATTTTTGAGCAAACATCCTTTGGCACGCCTAGTGGAACCCGAATGCATAGGTGTTTTCACAAATGGATTTCAACAAGCCGAATTTAAACGGCTCATGTTCAATATATGGTGTCGATGAAAGATACAGTTATGCTACATACACAAGTTTTGTGGATCTCAATATCCATGCAGCATGGAATTCGTAAACTCCAACGACACAACCCGAATTTGTTTCGAATCACCAACATAATTGTTGAAAAATTTTAGAGGCTATACAAAAGAATAAGGAGTTTATGCATGAAAGCTTTCAAAAATTTCAAGAAGAGTTGAACGAATATTTTCAAAAGCGTAAAGAAAAACTCAAAGAAAGGCGAAAACATGAGATAGAGTGTCTTGAGTGGAAGAGAAAATATGAGGAAGAATATCGAGCAAGACAATATGCATATTTAATTTCAATGGTCTCTCATCCACCTCGTTCATCTACCCAATATGGGAAAAATAGTTTCAACGTTATTATGGAAGATACACCTAAGTTTGAAGATCCACATGTACATGAGTTAATTGTTAATCATATCACTAATTATTCATCTGATCTTGAAGAATTCCAATCAGTTGAAGAAATTAAATGTTATGATTTGGTTATCAGAACTAAAGCCGATTTGGAAAAATCACAATCGGCTCAATTTATAATAGAAACCAAAAATCACAATCGGCTCAATTAATAATTTAAATGCGTGTGAGCATGAAAATTCGGCTTACATAATAGCCAAAGATCAAGAAACTATTGCATGAGGTTTTGCGATGTTTAATAGCTTGCTAAATCTTAGGAAAAATGCCCAAAAAAGAAAAATTTCAAAGTTTACAATCAAGCATTGATGACAACCTCCATAATGATCACAAATATTTTTATTGCATGGCCGAGATTTTTCCTATAATCACAGCCTTAATTATTTTGATATTACTATTGTCTTTTGACCAACACTTTACTTAACAAATTCTTTAACCATTCCGCTTAATGCAATGCTTATGGAACTGGAGGGACTATGTTTGCACCCGATTTCGGTAAAATTGGCATTGAAATCTTAACCGATAGATAAGAAAGTTTTGGTGCTTTATGAGTAATATCTTAATAGAATTTCATAATAAAATTCTATTAGATATTAACATTTGGAGAAGAAATTGAAAGGGAAAGAAATAATGACGATTTATCATAATTACCAATACATAATCAAGGAATGAATTATCGACGATCTCTCATAATTGTCGATATAAGCGAGGAAAGACTATGTTTGTATCCATTTTTTGCATATCGGCCTATTAGGCTGAAACCGTTGATTTTCGGTGAAGATTGCCACATTTAATGATAATTATCACGATTATTTCGTATAATTATCATCAATATTATTGAGATTTGCCGAGATTCATTATTTGGTGTTAACACCAAAACATACCAAATATTGAAGCAACGCCGATATATGACAACAAATCAACATTATGGCTGATTGGACTCATTAAAGATCAATATTCAAGATAATTGTCAAATCGATTCCAAAGAAGCCGCAAGAAGAAAGAAATTAAGGACAGAGCAATATGAATCATATCTTTAATTCGGTCATTTAGACTGAAATATTAATTTATTTAATTTTTTATCCTTTCCTAATTTATATGTTTTGTATTAGTATATATAAGAGACATATCACTCATTGTAAATAGTCCCCGACCAACATAACACTTCAATACAAACACCAAACTCTATCAAATTCTCTAAGAATTCTCTACAATATTGATACTTTCATTCATGTTCTAGCATAAATTTCTTCTTCTTCTTCTTTTTATCGCTTTCTTTACATTCTGCAACTTAATTTCATGCACTTTAATTTCTCGCAATTACTTTTCGTTCTTTAAATTTCATGCAATTTTACTTTTCGTAATTACGTTTCATGCAATTTAAATTCTCGTCTTTCAATTATTGTTATTTAATTTTTATGCACTTTATTTTCTCGCAAACTTATTTGAAAATCTCAAAAAACAGCATTATCTGTGAAAACATTGAAAGTCCTTGCAACAAAGACAAGAGAACCCAAAGGTCGAGACGGTTCCTTGCAACAAAACCTCGCTTGGCCAACCGGCCACAAGTTGGCACGCCCGAGCAATCAAGAAGGACCATTGTTCTTCAAGTCCCTCGGCCTCCCTTTTTAGGCCGGGACGATTTTTGAGCAAACAGGGAGGACTCGGTTTCTTAAACTGGTGTCAATCGATCCTAACTTATCATAAATTATTGGTCATTCAACACCAAAACAACTCAAATACTGTCATTGCATACCTTCATGTAAATACTGTCATTGCATACCTTCATGTAAGTTTGTGTGGTTGCACGCCTAAAGTGCAACTTCGCACTTACCTATTAGATTATGGGTGCTCACGCGTGGGTTCTATCATCCCCTATTTTCGTTGGATTTGGCTCTTGGATACAGTTTTTTGTCCTCTCTCGTCAGCCACTTCTCTCTCATGACTTGGGTGTCGATGGTTTGTATGGTGTTGATTTGAAAAAATTATTCCTCTGGGCTATGAATTTCCATATAATTTGTGTACTAGCGTGATGACGACAATGTTAGCTTGCATGACTAATGAGTGTGGTAGATTAGTTGATATTGCTAAATTTTCTTTTATGCTTGTAGGATCTTTGACTCATATATTAGCGAGCTATTAGTTTTCTCTCACTCTTTTCTATGTGATTGAGTTGGAGACACATATTCTTTGTTTGTAGTACTATTCGGCCTCGTTTTTGTGGGTTGTAATTGAGTTTGTCCCTCGGTCAACAAATTATTTCATTTTTCTCCAAAAAAATACATGAATATGCACAATTAGCCGCACCAAACAGAAGATGGAAATATTTATACAACCCAGAGCCAGCAATAATGGTAATTGTTACATCAGTTATAGTCTTTCTGACGAGTATAAATTACAGTGTGCAGGTATATATGTACATCGCCGGAAAATTTAGAAGCGCCAAGCAGGGGGCCGGGTGCGGTAGCACCATTTACTGCTCCTCACCATCAGTACATGAAAACAAGTCGGTTAGTCAGATGGGCCGATCATCTTCTCGAGAGAATATTTGGTGCACCAGATAAAGACAAAAAAAAACAGTGAACAGAACATACATCTAACGGTGAGAACGCAATCGGACGGTGTGAGATGGGTATGTCACCTGTATCACCGGCATGATTTCCACAAAGAAAGAGCGAAATTTAATAAGCAATGGGATCCAACATTGACATACAAGATAGTTGTGGAGCCTTGCCAGTTGCCAAGAATAAACTGACCTCATGAAGTAACTTCGAGATTCTTTCCTTGTTGGCTTGAATGCCTTTCACACAGTTCTTCTCGAATGAGACAGATGCATCTCCCAGTAACCTTAGAGACTGTTAGGAAAAGTCAGCAACACAAGCTCAGTGAACATGAGTATGAATTTGACCCAAGTGAGTTTCTTAGCCAAACATTATCACATGGCAAGAGATGAGTCTATTTAGTTACTACAGTTTTTGATCTGAATTTGAGTTAAGAACATGTTAGTTTCCAAGAAAAATGGTAGCCACCATCGGTTTGAATACATTAAGCTCAAAGTGACCATTTGATCCACCAACTGTAATGGCCACATGATTACCCATAACCTGCATCACATAAGAAATCAACACTAATTTGTCATACCAAAAACTTCTATGACTTCAGTATATCTTATTATCTTCTTGAAACAGAACTAGAGACACTGTACCTGAGCACAAACCATTGTGAGAGCCTCGCACTGGGTAGGATTAACCTTTCCCTAAAACAGAACAAGAACCAATGTCAAAATGACAAGTTTAGTAGGACTAGTATCTGTACAAAAAGCTAGTACTGAACAAAAGCCTCGCATTGGGTAAGATAATAGAGTTTTACAGGTATTATGCTGCTTCCATACTCGTTTTCAGGAAGACTAAGTTCACCGAGGCCACATCGTGGAGCGCTGTACAAAAAAGCACCATGAATCGAAATTCATGAACACTAAAGGAGTATGGGAGATGAAGGAAAAATCAAGTGTCATGCATAATTTAACTAGTGGGCAAACCTTCCTAACAAACGTATGTCATTTCCAATCTTCATCAGAGAAGTAGCAATTGTATTTAGTGCTCCACTAGTTTCCACAAAAGCATCATGGGCTGCCTGCCATAAACCATTACATACAACTGCAATATCAGATGGAACGAATACAAAATAACCGATGCAGGGATTTATATCAATCCCCTCAACCAGATGAAGTAGACAACATTTAGTACTAACCAAGGCTTCACAAACTTGTTTTCTGCTGTAACAATGGTAACTTTGTTTCCTCAGCTACCGCTGCGGCTATCTTTACATCAAATCTAGATGACAGGCAGAAAATAAGCCCTGTGATCACACTATACTTGTAACCAAGCAACAACGTACTATGATGTGTGGCAAGATCTCAATACAAATTCTATAAACGCTACCATGAAAGCAATGATTTACACTGACCAAACAAATACAAAGCATGCATGCAGAAGTGTAGGAAATGAAAAAGAATTCTCAAGTTATTCTTACCCCTTCTTCGTGTTCAATCCAGTCCCAACAGCAGTGCCTCCCTGTGCAAGCTGCTGAAACAAAATCAACAATCAACCAGAACAGCCATATAAACTAACAATCAGGCAGGAAAAGCAATTGATGATCAAATGAGTTGCCAACCTGATACATTCGGGGAAGAGCGCCCATGACTATCGATTCCATATTTGACCTGCATCCAAGCAAAAAAAAACATTTACAAGACCTCTCCAGATACATTAAGCTTGGCCTAGGTCCTCTATCTGATCCTATATTCATGTTCTTGTAAAAAATGAAATTGCTCGATGGTTAAACAAGCTGTACATTAGGAAAGTAAGCATACTTGTGCAGAATAGCCGCTAAACTCTTGCCCGAGAGTCAAAGGTGTTGCATCTTGTGTGTGAGTGCGTCCGATTTTAACAATGTCTTCGAATTCATTAGCCTGTTCATCATAGAAAAGATGGAATCAGGAACAAGTTTTGACACCTATAAATAAAACTAACCAACATTTTGGACAATTGATACATGAGTTATATATATATATAGGAACGGACCTCCGCTCCTGATCCGCACTGGATATCAGTCTGGATCAGGAGCGGAGGTCCGTTCCTAAGCTTAGGAACGGATTTCATCATTTTGACCCACTTCCTGATCGAATTTCCTCAAACTTTCTTCTAGACATATCTAGATCATCTTGTGTAGATCATCTCTGCAAAATTTCAGCCAATTTGGTGAACAGGAAGACCTTCAAACTTATGTTACAAAAAAGATTGACAAACTGGACAGAATTCTGTCCGTCAGTTTTGTAACGCAAATTTGAAGGCCTTTATGATCACCAAATTGGCTGAAATTTTGTAGAGATGATCTACACAAGATGATATAGATATGTCTAGAAGACAGTTTGAGGAAATTCGATCGGGAAGTGGGTCAAATGATGAAATCCGTTCCTAAACTTAGGAACGGACCTCCGCTCCTGATCCGCACTATATATATATATATATATATATTAGTCTGCGTTCTAATGGCAACCAAAGAAATCACACTTTGAATCTAAAGCAGCATGAAAAACTTTCAAACTCGGTATCAGTCTTGAATTTAGTTCCATTGCTGTTGCAATGTGCATGACCTGAAAAAAAACACACAAGTCTCAAGAAAATGGCAAGAGTTTTGCTACGAAATCAAACTAAACGAAAGGCTTACAGTTGGGAAAGTGTCATCAGAAGATTGTGATTTGTTAACATGGTCATTTGGGTGCACAAACTTCTCACCACGCTTATGACCAAGCATCTCAGCTGCTCTATTTGCAATGACCTGATGAAAATCCCATAACATCATATATGAACATGAACGCTACCAAATAGTTTCTTTACATGAAGGATTGATAACCAACCTCATTGGCATTCATGTTGCTTTGGGTTCCACTACCAGTTTGCCAAACGACAGGTGGAAAATGTTGGTTTAGCTTTCCCTCAGCCACTTCTTGGGCATCTTCCATTATAGCGTTCCCTATAGATTTATCAAGACCATACTCCATGTTCACCTGCACCGATTTTTAACAAGCTAGGGAAATCATTGTCTTTTCCACTCCACACAAGTCATTCAAACAGAATCAAACCTTGGCAGCGCATTTTTTGAGGACGCCAAAGGCCCGAATAATAGGTTCTGGCATTCGTTCCCGCTCGCCTCCAATATCGAAATTCTGCAAGGATCTTTGAGTTTGTGCCCCCCATAACCTGAAAATTACATTTCAAATTAGCAACTCACTTCAAAATAAACATACAAAGGTGCATGCAGGCAACGGAAGAAGCACATACTTGTCTGAAGGAACATTTATAGGTCCGAATGTCTCCCTTTCCTCTCTAAACGATTCTGAATCAGATGCCATTGTTCTTGTTTGATTCTCGTACTTTCTTTTGGCCAGAATATATACAATTTTCTTTGAATCCTCTGAGCCGAAGAGAAAAGCACTGGCCGCAAATTATGTAAATTTATAGACTTGGGTAGGACTATTTTTGTTTACTTACGGCCGGCTAACCGCTGGCGCCAAAAGTATGAACCTTTAAAAAAATTTATAAAATTTTTCTATGGTGCAGGTTTCCCTATTTATTTAGGATAGTATACTACCTCTGGAAATGAAATGCACCTACATTGATCTCTTCAGACCAACTTCCAAGTCCTTGCGTTACCGGTGGCCCTCAGGTCCACGCCAGAGGGTGATATGTAGTTTACATGAACAATTCAATGACAGCAATAGAAGCTGCATCTGTGACTTCTTGGCATCGATAGACGTAAAGACGATGAGCCTGATCTTCAAGGGTGCAACTATACAAAGACAGCCGTGTTGAGATATATATCCTACATCGGGAATATGAGACATTGTTTGTGGATTTATACGGGTTTAGGCTACTCTCTCTATTGTCAATTGGTTTTAGAGTTGAACCCCAGACTACTTTATTATGGTATCAGAACGGGTTACCCAAGTCCACGTGTGAAGCCCAAAAGCCACACGAATTCCACGACCACCCAAATTGTTGTCCACGTGTTAGGCTTAAAGATTCGTCACACGTACGGGGACGTGTTGAGATATCTATTCCACATCGGGAATATGAGACCTTGCCTGTAGATTTATAAGGGTTTGGGCTACTCTCTCTATTGTCAATTGGTTTTGGAGTTGAACCCCAAACTACTTTATCAAGCCAAAAACCCAGGTGGTTGTGCCGAAATGAAGAAGAATGTTCTCTTAAGGATTATGTGATTCAATATCAGGAGATAAGAAGATTGAAAAAGATTCAAGATACCTCATCTTCTATTCACTGTGTTGATACAAATGAGAAATAGGTTGATCACATGTTTCTGTTCAATACGGTAAAGTATTCTTCCCCTATTTTATTCCGAGTACCTGTATTGTTACAAAATTTGGAGGCATTTCCCTGAGACCCAATTCAACTGTGGGGAAAGCCTCAAGAATATAGTTTGTATTCAATATGAATCATATCAAACTTGAATCCTTATTTCATCTGGAGGGAGGAAAAGCAAAGATGAAACATAAAGGCTTTGATTCTGAAGAACTGTCAGTCAGTCAATCAGTCAGTCGGGCCAATCATCTTCTCAGGCACCACAAGAGTGTATCGAATCATATCAAACTTGAATCCTTATTTCATCTGGAGGGAGGAAAAGCAAAGATGAAACATAAAGGCTTTGATTCTGAAGAACTGTCAGTCAGTCGGGCCAATCATCTTCTCAGGCACCACAAGAGTATCAAACTCTTCACTTGTTAGCACCTCAAGTTTTAATGCAGCTTCCTGCATGTGTAACATCTTTGGTGTTAAGTACATAAAAGATCAATTATCCAAAGATGCAAAAGAACTTTACTGCAAATCAACTAGGTATTAAGCACTCCAATGGTATCAATTTGTTGCATTTACTAGTGCCTATTCTCCTATACTCAACATATGCTTTGATAATACCATGCACATTGTTTGTTTGAATGAAAACATGTTCTGGTGCTTGAATTTAAGCCGAGTCAGCGGTTAAACAAGAATAAATAGTGATTATTTATCAGATATTTGCAGCCCAAGAATGTGCAACAGAGAAATTTTCAATCAAACAAGGGCACAATAATTACCTTTAAAGTGGATCCCTCCTTGTGGGCTTTCTTTGCAACTGCCGCAGCATTGTCATAACCAATTTTCTGAAAAAGGAGCCAGAATATCATTCTCAATTCAGATAAAAGAGAACATGAGAAAAAGACTTACGGAAAGTAAAATCAATTAGCTTACATGATTCAAGGATGTGACCAACATCAGTGACTGCAGTGCCATTCAATTGATATACACCAAGAAAAAGAAAAATCAGTTAGCTGTGGGAGGACATATTACGAAGTTCAATATTCTTCACAAAGTTTAAACTAACCTCATGAAGTAACTTTGAGATTCTTTCCCTATTGGCTTCAATTCCTCTAACACAGTTCTTTTCAAAGGAAGCAGATGCATCGCCAAGTAATCTAACAGACTGCCAGTAAAGAGTCAAAACACTAGCTGAGTGAGCAAGTA
The DNA here is from genome assembly GCA_951800085.1 of Comarum palustre. NCBI lineage: Eukaryota > Viridiplantae > Streptophyta > Magnoliopsida > Rosales > Rosaceae > Comarum > Comarum palustre. Next base: position 17,673,268 of record OX637583.1, read on the forward strand.
GCCATTGTATTTGGTAATATGGGACAAGGGATTCCCAGACCGAAATCAAGCACATACTTGTACACAACTTAAAGGATAAATCCTTGTGTAGTTTCATCATAACGTAAACCAAAAATTCATATGGTGTCCAAGTATTCAAAATAAAATATTTATACACATATCCCCGGCCAGCTACATGTATATTCCAAGCATTTCAGGAGATTTTCAGACACAGAACTTTCCAAAAATGATTCCATCTATATTATTGTTAGTTTTCTATAAAGCTGAAAACTCCATAGCAAGAGAAATTTCTAAAAAGCAATAAATTTGCTAACTAGTAAATGCGACCCTTCTAATGAGAACTCTTAAGTTGAGGACTAGTTAAAGACTTTTCGGTTTATCCCACATTTCGATCTTATATCCACATCTTGACCGTTGAGTTTATAGATATTTATGAGTTGATCATTTCTACAAATTGTCAGCCATATTGAAGATTGTTAAGACATTCATAAGTGTGATTTACCAATTATGAACTTAAACGGTTCATGTTTGACCGATTTGGTTCGCCCATTAATTTCATTTAGATTTTTACCTAAACGATCACCAATTTGGCTGAAACTTTGTAGAAATAATCTACTTATATAAACCTAAAAATTGAACAGATAAGATGCCAAAATGAGATCAAGAAACTGGTATTTTTTAACCATAAATCGAAAAGTCCTCAACTAGTCCTCATTATAGAGGTCTTCATTAGAAGGGCTCCCAACTAGTAAATAAGCTTAGTTGTAATATAAAGGGCATTACTAAACTTCAAATAAAAAATCTCCACAGTTTACATTAGAACTTACATGTAGGAGAGCACTAGCAATCATTGGCTTAAATACATTTAGTTCAAAATGACCATTAGATCCACCTACTGTAATGGCCACATTGTTACCCATAACCTGCATGAAATATTAAAAAAAACGATTAACACAAAAATTTCTTACAAATTAAGACTACAGTATTATATGCAATGATCATTAATGACTACCTAATTTTTATATTAGATTTTCCAAATAGAATTAAGTATACTTTACCTGTGCACAAACCATTGTGATAGCCTCACACTGGGTTGGGTTAACCTTCCCCTGAAACAGAAAAGACTCGGGTCAGAACTATAAGTTCAGTGGGAAACTGCTTTGAGTCATATAATACTCAAGAATGAGTTCAGTGGCAAGGTTTGGGAGTTTTTACAGGCATAATGCTGCTTCCAGGCTCATTTTCAGGAAGAATGAGTTCACCAAGGCCACATCGCGGACCACTGCACAACAAAAGCACCATGAAAGTCATAAAACATGAAGGGGCACATTAGAAGAGATGATGAGGAAAAATCAGGCATCAGTAAACTAGAAGACAAACCTTCCTAATAAACGTATGTCATTTGCTATTTTCATCAGAGAAGTAGCAACTGTATTCAAGGCTCCACTAGTTTCCACAAAAGCGTCATGTGCAGCCTGGATCAAAAAACAAATGCATCAATGATGTGACATCAGTTTGTTGTAAACAACACAAAACTATGTACTAACTGCTTCGTTCAGTTGGAAAATCTTTTCTACCCAAAGAAGACAATAACTTTTAGTCAGTGGTGACTAACCAAAGCTTCAAACTTGTTTTCTGCGGTGACAAATGGTAGGTTTGTTTCATCAGCTACTGCTGCAGCTATCTTCACATCAAACCTATGTGATAAGCACAAAACGATCACCGTCAGTACTACAAAATCCGGAAAACAGCAATTACTCATCCTAGAAGACGAAATAAATGATATCACTACAAATGCAAAGAAACACAAGCACTCTGCGAACAAAGTTAGCATTCATGAAGAATGTTAAATTACAAATCAGGTAGCAGTCCAAATCGAAAGAAACATAAATCCAGAAAGATCAAGATGAAAAGAAAAAAAATGAAGTGAAACATAACAATGGCATTGCAGACAAACCTATGGATATACGAGGTGAATATTCTTAAACCTTAAAGCAATTCATACCCCTTCTTTGTATTCAATCCAGTCCCTACAGCAGTACCACCCTGTGCAAGCTGGTCAAATGAAATCAACTGATCAGTACTACTGAAGGAAACGACGAGAAGCCAAGTGAAAGCAAATGACAGTCACTTGAGTACCTGATACATGCGGGGTAGAGTGCACAAGACTCGCTCGATTCCATACCTCACCTGCATCCAAAGAGAATAGCTTTTAATGAGTCTATCAATAAATAGATATCCAGAATGTCTGACTATTGTGAAGAGGAAAAGTGGCTCAAATCAATAAATGCAAGGTGAAAGGAAACATACTTGTGTAGAATAACCACTAAACTCTTGCCCAAGAGTCAAAGGTGTTGCATCTTGTGTGTGAGTACGTCCGATTTTAACAATATCTTTGAATTCATCTGACTACTCAACAGATGAAATCACAAACATATTTTGACATCTTTATAGACAGAATAAATAAAACAATGATATAGAAACTACTTAGAGCTACAATCTAACATATTAAAACATGAGAAAAGCAAAACCTTTGATTGTAGAGAAGAATGCAAAGTTTTCAAATTTGGTATCAGTCTTGAGTTTATTTCCATTGCACTGGCAATGTGCATGACCTGGAAATCACACACACCCGTCAGTAAACAGTGAGAAGGAAGAATAATAATGACACCAAATTAAAAGAAAAGGCATACAGTTGGGAAAGTGTCATTAGAAGACTGTGATCTATTAACATGATCATTCGGGTGCACAAACTTATCTCCGCGCTTATGGCCAAGTATCTCAGCTGCTCTGTTTGCAATCACCTGTGCATAATTCACCATCAAACTCACTAATAGGTATAAAAACCATCCACATAGCATCGAATACTCATAAATCGGCGAAAACGAACCTCATTGGCATTCATGTTACTCTGGGTTCCGCTCCCAGTCTGCCACACAACAAGCGGAAAATGCTGATTCAGCTTCCCCTCGGCCACTTCCTGCGCAGCCTGCATTATAGCTTTCCCTATAGACTTGTCAAGCCCGTACTGCATGTTCACCTGCACCGGTTTTCGATTCCGATACATAAAAATTCAGTTATTCAATTCATCAAACACCTTATGCGCATCTATCAAACTCATTCTTCAATTCAAAAAAACAATCTAGACCTTGGCAGTACATTTCTTGAGGACGCCGAAGGCGCGAATGATAGGCTCCGGCATGCGTTCGCGGTCGCCGCCGATATCGAAGTTCTGCAGCGATCGCTGAGTCTGAGCTCCCCATAGTCTGTGTTACGAAGAGAATCAAATCGCATCAAAACGACGTCGAATTAGTGAAGGATTGAAGTTAGTGTGAGCTGCTACTTACTTGTCTGAGGGGACGAGAATGGGACCAAAGGTGTCCCTTTCCTCGCGAAACGACGTCGAGTAGCTTCTCCAGCAAGTAGTAGCGGCGTAAAGGAACGGCGTCGATCCGGCGGTCACTCGCCGTGAAATGACGTAGATGGCCATGGAGGCGGTGGTTGGGGTTTGAAGTGATCGGAGTGAGTGGGGATGTACGTTCTGTGAGAAATAAGGGAGGGGACTAGTGACTACTGCGGGGAGAGTCGGGTCGAAATTATTGGGCGGCGTTCCAAAAACGGATTACGGAATCTTACAACGAACCCAAGTGGATGTTGGGCCGGTGTGGTTGTAAACCCGAGCGGGCCCAAGTTTTAGTAACAAGAAGCTTGTATCCCTTGACGCACTAAAAGAACTTCATGAGCTGTTTGGTTAGTTAATTGTGAGTTATTAATAAAAATTTAAAAACAAAAACAAAACTTTCATGAGTTTCATTTCTATATTTCCTTCATTTGGGAAGATAGTTTCTTCCATTTTGCATCTTCCTTTAGTTTGCAACTTTGATTTCCTTGATGCTTATTTTTGGATTCCATGAACCAACCTAGCTAATATGAGTATGTGACTATGCAATGTGTTCGTTGGGGGATTTGGGCACATAAAAATAGTGGTTGGAACTTGGCATTCCATACATGGTCTAGAACAAAATGAGGCACACTTGATTACGATTCACAACATCAAGCATGATTGAGTACGTCGTTTGTACAAAGAAATTGAAAATCATGCACAATTAAAGTTTTATGTTCATCAAACATGTCATAGGATAAAATATACAAGATAAAAGAACGAGCTAGAAAGAATACACAATCGAATTTTTAAAGGGCTTGGTATATGGGGTGACTACCAAACAAACTGTGACTTGCTTGTGAGCTGTGTCGCAGTCCAGCCACCGGTGGCATGGGGCTCTAAATTAAACATCAATTTTTTTGGGTTACAAAAAAGTTTAGATGAGAGTTTGGTTACGCTAAACTAACAGTATCAGGACAAACCTGCAACCTTAATTCTGAATGACTTACAATGGACACGTGTGTCACACCAGCTTACATGTATGAATTTCCACATGAGAATTTATAGATTGCGAACCAACGAGACATGTTAGTAGCAAGGATCGAATTTGGATGATGTCTCCACCACAAACCCGTCCTTACCAACCGAGCCAAACCTCGTTGAGTTTAAGCAACATATATATTATTATCTATGGAAAAAGATCTTTCAATTGGGATCAGTTGAATGATGCAATTTTTGTTGATATTATTAGGCTTTGGGGTAGGAAAAAAAAGAACATTCTTCATGCCTGGACGTCGATAAATCTGGTACGTACGAGGCAAAAGGACCTCTCACTCGATCTGCTGCGGATACATATGAGAGAGAAAGAGTGAGAGACCCTACTGCAACTGCATGCTATCTCAACTGATGAGACGATGCCTGGGCCGCCCGGCATTGATATCAAACTTTAACAAAGTTACTGACACCAAAAAAAATTTGTCCCTCAAGGTCCACTTGCTACTTAGTGCTCATGATTGGCATATTTGCTTCCTTAACTTCAGAAACAAAAAGAGGAAGCAGAAAAGGGGAAGCATAAACCTCTGGCTCTGGGAGTAAAATCTGCTGCATATAAGGCTTTCCAATCTGTGGCGGCGGCAGGTTCCGATTAGCTGCCCTCCGCCACGTACTGCAGCGGATTCCCCATGTTTAATCGGCACTGTACTTATTAGCAGCTCGGATATCACTACATTTTCTCATGATCAAGTCAGTATTGCTCACCTACATCACATGCGACTTATGTATTTTTGGTATGATCAACTTGTGTATGACCTATATATATGGCAATACATACGGAGAGCTTTTAATGAGATTTTATTATGAGGATTAAGTGAAAACTTTTAAATGAACGGTTAGATGATATGCATATAAGAATTAGAAAATATTAACTAAAAGTCAAAACATTCATCCAACCGTTCATTTGAAAGTCCTTACTTAATCTTCATTATAAGATCTGCATTGAAAGTTTTCTCATATATACGATATCTACAACTTTTATATATATATATATACAAGATTTTGACACTTATCACAACAAATTAGATCATGCATAATAGTTAGAACTCGGCAAACTTAGTAGATTAAGATCATCTTAATGTCGATTAAAACTTTTTATCATAATAGGAGGAAGAAATCATTTTGTATCAGAGCAAGCAGCCTATTCTACCAAAAACGTCTAATTTCGTTTCGTTCCAAATTCATTTCCTCCACCACAATTGGCCATCCGAGTTTTTGCCCTAAAACTATCCACATTAGGTGACTATTTTCTTATTTTACACTAAAGATGATAAGTACTATCAGTCGAAGTCCTCAATCGCATACTTGTTCGTTAGTCTTTACTTGATATAACGTCAAAATTAAATAAGTTTTTTCTTTTCGGACCAATGAACTCACATCAAAGATGATAAAACGACTCTACTGAGTCTACTCACATAACAATAGTGTAAAAACGTGAAAAGTAAAAAGGTAAAAAAACGAAGAGACAAGACGTGTTGTAAAAGGTATAATAGACACAGTGAATCCCAGAAATCAATGTGACCGTACGACTAAAACGAAGGAATAATCACAAACTCAACCAAATCACGACAGAGACAGAGAAAGCCCCCACCGGGCCCTCCATGCAGACGCCACAATCGGCTGCGGTCCGGCGTTGCTGACACCACCGTACGACGGTTCCATCGTCATCCTTCGACGCACATGACCCCACCGCCACCGCATGACTCATCAGGCAAACTCCATTTTTAAGTCTAGTTAAATTCCAAATCAAATTTAATTATTAAATAACAAAACTTTCGCTGTGTTAAATTGTATTGGGAGCTAGGGTGTCGGCAATGTTATGATTTTTTAGGGCCTGGAATTTTGCTCTATATCTCATTCTCATCTGTCAAAAGTGTAACCGAAACAAAAAAATCAAATATGAGCTTTTTTTGTCCAACTTTGATGCTTTTGTTTATGGTTTTCTGTAACAAAAAATGTAAATCAAGGAAGGGAGCTGGCTTTTTCTTTTTTTAAGCTGTCCCTTTCTTTTACCACCCTTTTGTTTCCTTCTACTTCATTCTCATTTGGCATTATAATGCACCAAAGCTCTTACTTCTCCATCTTTTTTTTCCCGAGTTTTAGCTGGTGTCTGAAGTTACCTGGTGTTCATTGAAAAGGTGGAGAGACTCATGAAGAGGCTAGTAAGTACGTTGCTTTTGATGTTCATTCTGTTTTCCATTTTGGGTTTTGTCATTTTCGATTTTCATGATCTTGGTCTGTGGAGATGAGTATTTGAGTTTTGTGTGTGCTGATTGATTGGAAATGGTGTGTAACAAGTAGGCATCCAACTGTGGTTCAACTTTTTGTTGTTGTGTTTTCTTATTTGCAGTTGGCGCTGGTTTTGGTACTGGGATTTAGTAGTGCATTAGAGTATGATGGAGAATGTGACAAACAGAAGGCATTGAATCCAAGGCCTCACAGTGTGTCGCTTCTGGAGTTTGGAGCAGTTGGAGATGGGAAAACATTGAACACAGTTGCTTTCCAGAATGCTGTTTTTTATGTCAAGTCCTTTGCTGACAAGGGTGGTGCTCAGCTTTATGTTCCGCCTGGCCGGTGGCTCACTGGGAGCTTTAACCTCACCAGCCACCTCACGCTCTTCATTGAGACTGGCGCAATTATTCTTGGATCCCAGGTCAAACCTTTTAGCAGAGATAACTTGTGATATTCTGGTTTGGTCTAATAGAGTAATCAATTTTTGTAATGTTGACAATGTATGGTAATAACGTGCAGGACTATACTCACTGGGAAATTGAAGAACCCCTGCCTTCTTATGGTCGCGGGATTGACTTGCCAGGTTGGAGATATCGTAGCTTGATCAACGGAGATGATCTACACGATGTGGTGATAACAGGTGAGGATCTGTTCATTACATAAATGTATAGTTTTGTGATGAGATTATATATGTTCCAATAGTGTATGTTAAACTTTTTCCACATTGTGTAAGAGCAGGTGGCAATGGAACCATAGATGGACAAGGTTCTGCGTGGTGGGAGCAATTCAGCTCTCATTCCTTGAATTACAGCGGACCACATCTTGTGGAGTTCACCAAATGTGATAATGTCGTTATATCAAACCTGACTTTCTTGAACTCCCCTGCGTGGAACATTCATCCTACATATTGCAGGTAGTACTACTTGTGAGTTATGAGGTCAAAAGTCACGTTTTCTTGTATGCTTATGCAGTTATGCAATGTCTCATACGTTTTGTGCAATAACACAGGTATGTGAAAGTCCAAAATCTAACTCTTCATGCTTCTTCTGCGTCTCCATATACTAGTGGTATAGTCCCAGGTTCGTCAAACGCTGCTTTCCTGACCTCTTAACTAATGCTGCTTGGTTGTTTTATGATTTAACTCTATATCGTCGTGTGATTATACTTCTTCTCTGAGATGGGTATTGAGATTTGACATGTCTTAAATAATGTTCATACATGGTTTTATCTGAAAAATGTGCATAGCCTGGATTAGTTGTGTTCTGTAATACCTCTATAATTTCGGCTTTCAGATTCATCTGAGCATGTTTGCATTGAGAACTGCAACATTAGCATGGGCCATGATGCGATTGTTCTCAAAAGCGGTTGGGATGAGTATGGAATCGCCTATGGCAAACCGACCAAAAGTGTACACATCCGGGGCGTCAACCTTCAATCTTCTTTAGGCTCCGGCCTAGCATTTGGGAGTGAGATGTCTGGAGGCATATTAAACGTACTAGCAGAACGACTCCATCTTTCTAACTCATATATTGGCATTACACTCAAGACAACTAGAGGAAGAGGAGGATATATGAAAGACATAGTCATATCCAATATAGAAATGGATAGCATACACACTGCAATACAAGTTACTGGTCAGAGTGGCACTCATCCTGATGATAAATTTGACCCTGATCAACTTCCATTTGTTAAAGGAATCACCTTTGTCAACATGGTTGGCAGCAACATTGCTTTTGCTGGGAATTTTTCTGGAATCTACGCCTCGCCTTTTACATCTATTTGCCTCTCAAACGTGTCATTCTCCACGACTGGGAATTCTTCTAGCTCATGGTTCTGTCGCAATGTGAAGGGGTTTTCCCAGAAAGTCTCTCCGGAACCTTGTTCAGACCTCAAGGACTTGTCTTTTAATGCCTCCTCATCTTGTTTCTTTTCCTTACAAACTTATAATTATGGTACAGAGTTTTGAGATACCAAAAAGAAAAGAAAAAATCATCTATTTTTTACATCAAAGATACCAAGAACTAGCTTGCACTTATACATTGATTTTTCCAATAAATCTCCAATTTATACAAAGTTACAAACAAGCATTCTTGACCAGTACCTTCCCATGAGATTAATCTTCTGAACTGTTGTGTCATCTTGATAGTATATCCTCATGAATCACTGCCTTCAATACTCCTCATTTGTGTACAAGGAAATTTTGCAGATAGAACTTTGCTTCAATTGTTCATTTCTTAGTTTTTCTTTCAATGTCTTTAGTTTCAAACTTAGTGTAATTACATTCATGTAATTTGTGAATTTTTCATTTTTGATACAATTCATGTAATTTGTGATTGCTTCCCAGATTAATCAATGATATTCATTCTGGCACTTTTGTTGAGAGTTGTTCCTGCTCTTCCATTTTCCTAGCTCTATATTTTCACAGTGAATATATGAAGATTTACAATATGCTAAAATTAAAAAAGTTTGGTCATGAATAGACCCCTGCATTATACCATTATTTTTTTCTGGCTTGGTTCCCCGGCTGCTATTGTAGAAGGATCATATGTCATTGTTTAATATTCAGTTTGGTAGTAGTCTACTAGTATAAGACATTATATCTTACTCATCGTAGCCAGGGACGGAGGATAGTGAAGAGCCCTCTGGGCTGTAGCCCAGAGACTTTTTTTTTTCATTAGAAATAGAGTAGGTATATATGTAGTGTATAACAAGTAGACATGAGTATTAGCCCATATAGAATTTTTGAAAGAAAGTCAAATATAGTCTATACAAATATGGACCCCAAAAGGAAACGCAAGTACAACCTTTCCACTTCCTAGTTCCTAAACGCAAGTACAACCTTTGACCTTTCAGATTAAGTAAAGGACCCAATATAATGATATATCATTGGTTGGCCCCTGTTTCCCCTCTTTAGTATCGAAAAGAAAGAGAAAGAAAAGTATACAAGTCTGTCTCCCCTCTCCAGAACTCTCTGTTGTTAACGTCTTCTTCAGAGCCTGGCTTCAGTATTTCCGTCTTCCGATCAGTTTGCTTTTGGAATCAAGAGGTACCATACCTTTATTTCAGTTTCTTACTGGCTGATGGCTGAATTCGAATTCCAATCTCTAGGGTTCTAACTGTTATGTTTATGAATTTGGCCATTTGGGGATGTGATTATGTGAAATTAATTATTTTCTGAATTTGGATTCTTGTATAAATATTGAATCACTTCTATTCTTTTAGATTGATTGGCCTAATGTCAGATACTAACAAGCCAAAAAGATTGAAGACTATATTATCATTTTTCGGAAAGAATGTTGAATCTTTAAGAGATGAGTCTACGAATCCAAACCCTTCCTCTGATCCGATCCCTAATGATCACAATCAATCTGCACATCCTCAGCCTCGAAAGGAAACAGATGAGTCTCACAGAGTTCAAAACAACCAAGAATTTGATATCAACTCTATTGAACGTGATCCAGGTGTGCGTCGTCAAATATGCAGCTATCCTATTAAAGAACATGATAATGTTCGATTGTCATATATTTTGAAAGGACCGTGTCAACCTAAGTTAGCAGAGTATCCAGCTCATTTAGATGGAGATCAAAATCGTCGATTTAGTGAATCTTGGTTCACTAAATTTTCTTGGTTGGAGTATTCAGTTAAAGAAGACAATGCATATTGTTTCCCATGCTTCCTTTTTGATCAAGGCAAGTCACAGAAATCATTCATTGTTGAAGGGTTTAGAAATTGGAAAAGAGTTGGGGGTGCAAGTTGTGCCTTTAATAGTCATGTGGGCGGTATCAAATCTGCACATCATCTTGCTATGCAGAAATGGAAAGACTTAAGAAATCCCTTAAACCATATTGACAAAGTGGCCGATAGATTACCGCCAGCAAAAGTGAGGGAAAATCGGTTGCGTCTAAATACAACTGTGGAAAGTGTTAGATTTTTGGGATCCCAAGCATTGGCTTTCAGAGGTAATGATGAGTCTATGAGTTCAGATAATCGTGGAAATTTTAATGAAATACAAGAAGCTTTTGGAAGGAACAACCCAGAGGTTAAGAGAGTCTTAGATAACGCTCCTTTCAATGCAAAGTACTCTTCACCAACAATACAAAAGCAGATTCTCAACATTTGGGCTAACAAAGTCAGATATAAAATTCGAGAAGAAATTGGGGAAAATAAATTTTGTCTTCTTGTGGATGAAGCAAGTGATTCTTCTCATAAAGAACAAATGGGTATTGTCCTACGATTTGTTGATTGCAAAGGTTTTGTGAGGGAGCGGTTCTTTGCTCTTGTGAATGTTGTTGACACAAAATCTCAAACTCTTAAAAATGAGGTATGCATGGAATGAAACCTTTATGTGCTTGATTATCTTCTTGTATTTCCTTATTAGTTCCGATTTGAATAGGTTGAATTGAATTCCTTATATTCTGATATGCTAATGAGCAAGGAAAGAATTCACCATATTATTATGATATTCTTTCATTTACAATCGGATTGTGATCTCAAGATTTATATTAATCTAGCTTGTGTATTCTTTTGGCAGGTATGCATGGTGTTGGGTAAATACAATCTTTTAGTGGAAAATTTGCGTGGTCAAGGTTATGATGGTGCTAGCAATATGCGTGGCTCATGGAATGGATTACAAGCATTGTTTCTTCAAGATTGTCCGTATGCATATTACGTACATTGTTTTGCTCATCGCTTACAACTTGCTTTATGTGCTGCTGCAGAAGAAGTTAAAGCTATTTACAGGTTCTTTTTAATGTTGTCCAAGATTGTGAATTTTGTTGGTGGTTCTACCAAGCGTAGTACTGAGTTAAAACTAACAAGAGAAGCTGAAATTGAAGAGTTATTGGATGCTGAATTAATTGAGACTGGAAAAGGAGCTAATCAAACTCGTAGTTTACAAAGACCTGGCACGACTCGATGGGGAAGTCATTTTAGATCTGTTAATAGCTTGATTGAATTATTCAGCTCAACTAAGCTCATGGTGGACAATCTACAAGAGAACGGGCACACAAGACAAATTTGTGGTGAAGCTGAAGGTATTTATCTCTCAATGACCTCCTTTGAGTTCGTTTTTGTCTTGCATTTTATGAACAAAGTCATGGGGATCACTGATTTTCTTTGCCAAAAATTTCAAAAGAAATCAATAGATATTGTTAGTGCTCTAAATTATATTGGTACTACAAAAAAGTTGCTTCAAAAGTTGAGGGAAGATGGTTGGGAGAATTTTCTTGAATCTGTGATATCATTTTGTGGAACTCATGAGATCAAGGTGCCTGATATGTGTGCTCCATATAGGGTGGGTAATAGTACTCGTCCTTGTAATGATGCCATAACAATTGAGCACCACTATCATTTCGATGTTTTTAATGCTGTTATAGACAAACAGTTGAGGGAGTTAGATGACAGATTTCCAGAGCAATCAAAGGAACTTCTCACTCTTAGTGCAGCTTTAGATCCCCGTGATGATTTTAAGTCTTTCAAGAAGGATGCTATTTGCAATCTTGCTGAAAAGTTCTATCCTCAAGATTTTACTTCTGCTGAGTTGCACGCTTTAGATTTGCAATTGGCATTTTATGCTGAAGATATTCATAGTCGTTCTGAGCTTCAGAATGTTCCTAGTATTTCAGAATTATGTGTGAAATTGGTTGAAACAAGATTAGCAGAAGACTACCATTTGATTCATAGATTGCTTTGTTTGGTATTAACTCTTCCTGTCTCTACAGCATCGACAGAACGAGCATTTTCAGCTATGAGAATTATTAAGAATCGACTCCGAAACAAGATAGAAGCAGAGTTTCTTGATGATTGCATGCTGGTTCATATTGAAAGAAAATTTGCTGATAGTGTTGACAATGAGTCAATTATGGATGAATTTGCTACAAAAACTCGTAGAGTAGAACTTAAGATTAGGTAGTCGGATTGACATGTAAATCATTGTTTTGTATATGTAGTAATGGAGTATGCTTAATTTCATTATATGACTTGGATTGCACAAGTATTACTTTTCATATATTTAGAAGAATTTATCAGAGAAAATTTTAGCCCAGACAGTTTTGAAATCCTGGCTCCGTCCCTGATCGTAGCACATTTGTTTTGACCTTATGCATCAAACAGAAACAAGTATTCTGTAGCTTTAGCAGATGCAGGTTAACTGTAAACTTCTGTAATTATCACCAAGTTTATTTTCATTTCTCATTTCCAAGTCGAACAAAGATTAGAAATTTACAACCAAAAGGCACTCGATGAATATGACCACTTGAATTGTGAAGGTTGACCTGAAAAGAAAAGAAAGATCAGGCAAGAAACTGCAGCTAGCTACTCGTAAGCACCAGGACTTTCGAAGAGGTAAGCTTCAACTACTTTGTACATGCCCATTGCTCTTTCCTTGCCACCTCTAATCTCTTCCTCATTGATCGCAAAGTCACCAACAGCTTGGTACTCACTCATCATCTTACAAACACATCCTCCATTTGCATAAGGTATGAAACTCACCACGTAAGCAATAGACTTGATCTTGTCCTCCAACACATCGCCTTCAATCAGTGTGTACTTGCACATCAAGTTTTCTTCATCCAAGATGTCTATTCTGTTCTTCATGTACTTGAAACGAGTACCTGCATAAAATAAAGGGTGCATAAAATGGTCAAAATCACAAAGCAATAACCAAATATGTGATGATGATCTGAATTAGGTATGACTAATTGCATACCCTCAGCGAAATTGATCTGTTTGATGGTTCCTGCTCCTCCATCGCCGTGAATGACTTCGATGCTCTTAATGGCCTGCGGCATGACTTTCGGGATGAGGTTGTGGGAGTCGATGATCAAGGCCTTGAACAATCTTGCTGCATCTACTGGACTAGTGAACTCCTGGTTCAAACTGATGACACCCATGTTGATATATGTTGGCCTAAGCTTGGTGATGAAATTGATCAGAAGATTTCAGATATGTGGGGAGGTTGTTTTAACAAAATCAGTATATATATATACTAGAAAGTTTAGGATTATCTAAACAGTGAATCCACCAACCTGTGGTTTTTCACAAGTGAGTCATACAAGCATAGTTTGTTTTTTTGTGTGGTGTTTCTATATAGTTGCCCTTGTTGGACCCTCTATACGTAGAACTGAAGTCATGGTACACAAAATTTGACCCTAGAAGCCATCTTTCTATTTTCCATTTTCCCCTGTTTTGGCTAATAAACGCATGCATGAACTCAACGGATCAAAATTTTTAACTAATATAGAAAGAACTTGGAAGAAATCCTTAATTAGATAATGGATTTGAAACTTGTCCATATTATATATCAGTATTATTGGTGTTGTTATATGTAATGAATAAACTGTTCTTGTCGTTACTTAATTGTAAGAACTTGCATGTTTACTTCGCAGGAATGGAACTTCAGGAGAATGATTACGGGTTAAGAAAATTTTTGTGTTTACTTGCTCATAGTGGAATGGAATAAGCTGTGGGTCCCATCAGTCAACCCGGAATTCATTCCTGATCAACCCGGAATTCATTCCTGATCAATTCGGATTTGTAATACCAAGGGGGGAGATGGGTTTAGGAATCATGTCATCAGGAATGAAATTTTTGTTTCTAAAGTATCCTCACATAATTTTGAATAACCCAAAATTGTCTAACCCTAGAATATATTTGTTATTTTGTCATGTATGGATATTATTTTTCTGAATTGGTGTTTATGCATATATTTGTCATACTATGGATATTATTTTTCTAAATTGGTGTTTATGCATGAGACTTTTAGAATTTATTCCTTCTTGTATTATGGATACATGCAGCCTCTTTTGAGTATCTTTTATTTGATATGAATGAGGCGATCTACAACCTAGCAGACTTTTTATTATATATATATATATAATTTTGATTTTGATTTGATGATTTTTTTTTATTTCTACATAAAGACTAAGTTTATGTTGTTCTGACCAATTAGACTTGATGAAGATGATCAAGTAGTATCGTTGGACATAATTGAAAGCCCTCTTATTGGCAACTGCTTATAGAGAGGTCCTTGTTTTTGGAGTAGCAACTACACAAAGCATAAACATCGATCTGGCTAAATTGAGCAGAAAGTTTCTCTCTAATTCAAACCATGATTGGTACGTGGCTCATTGTCTTAGAATGACAGAATTCAAACATTTTTTAAAGGGTAATTTAATAATTAAAGTAGTTTTGATTCTGATTCCATATGGTAAGTAAACAACATCAATTGTAATTGATTCTATTTCTATTCCAATTCCATGTGATAAGTAATCAGTTCAATGGAATTGAACTCCTTACTTACTATTCCATTTCGTCTATCATTTCATTTTTATTCCATTCCAAGCAAGTAAACGTGCCCTTAGAACTTAGAAGCATCTGAATCATTTCAAAAACATAGTTTAATGCACCAAACTCTTCAGCAATATGGACAACGACATTTCGTTGGCTATGAAATTTTTTGACAAAACTTTTGTTCTTCTACATTATTGATTATTTGATCATACCTGTGCAAAGTTGGTATGTCTATTGTGCAGATCTGTATACAATACATATCTAATATTTGCCTTATCAGTTAGTAAAAGAGTGGGTTATGAGGGGCAAATGGTAAATGCACAATCTCTTTATAAACTCAACAATCAATTACAGTCACAAGTTTAAGTCTGCATGGTATGCAAATCTGCACAATAGAATTTCCCCAGTAAAGGCTATTCCATTAGTTGTTTCAACTTGAAAACATTCACAAGAAAAGGAAATGGGAATTCAGAGTCATCTGTAACCAAGTCTGTGGCTAGATTTGTCTATTAGGACTCATAATCATATACATATGTACAAGCAACTGGATTTATTGCTGCATTTATCTGTACATAAAGATTACAAGATTCTGTCTGCAAGTAAGAAAATACATGTAACCTCTCTTTCTCTCTGTGTAACAAATCAATGAAACAAATAAAAAAAATGAAAATGAAAAAAATCAGTGTCTGAACGTGTCAAGGTAACACTTCTACTTTCTATTTGCAGCTTTGCGTTTCATCTCAGCTGTTGGAGCTGACTGCCTTGCAGTCCTATGTGGCAACCCATTCAAAGGTTTCCGTGAAGGCGAAGGGCCTAGATAATGCTTGCTGCAGAAATCAGGAACAACCTTTTAGGTACATGTTACAACCTACAAATATTCTGTAGGATAAATAGTTGAAATTTCATGTCAACTTACCTTTGTTCTGGCCTTTTCACTGGCTTTGCATTAGTTTTCTTGGTTTTAGACCCAATGCCATTGCCTGTGCTAATAAGTTTAGTTTGGTTGAACTGCCAGAGCAAATCTGGCTCTGACGAATCACTAGTGGCAGCATCAAGGTCATCCATATCATCATTACTAGCAACATTGAACCCATTGCTTGCGGTGAACATGTTGTAGGACTGTTCTGGATATAATTTAGAAGAATCTTGGAGATACTTTTGGTAAAAAGCATCGGAGAAGTTCTCATCGTCTGCTCCCCAGCCTCCCAAGGGATTTCCAACCCTGCTTACTTCTAGCTTATTCACCATAACTTTATCGACCCAGTCACTTGAGCCTGTGTCTTTGTCATCATCCCCATGATTCTGTCCAGGACTCTTGACTGGAGGCCATGGAGGTGAATTTGCTAGTACTTCATCAACTTCAAAGTTTTGTCTTTTTTGCTTTGGGGTAGAGTTGTTATGAAGCTACAAATCAAAGTACAGCTTGAGTTATTATGAAAGTAAGTGAATGATAGTCAATCCAATCTGGGAAAGTCATAGTTGTGATTAATTTACAGAAAAAAAAAATCATACATTAGGCAAGGCGGCAAGCACTGCACTATAAATTTCTTAAACAACCGTAATGACTCTCCCAACTCAGAGCAATCAACTCAGTATCAAACTGAAATTTTGCCATCATATGTCTCATTAAGAAAACTAGAAATAAACCTATTGGGAACGCATAGAATAAGTAAATACTCAGATGTTCCAGGAGTAAGGAAGATTACAAGTGTTCCGGAATGTAAAGACTGTAATAGTTGGTCCATTCCTAAAGATTTCCCAACCACCCATCCACTCATAATTCAAATTCTAGTTTAGTGAAGTTGTGTTAGTAGTTCAAAAGTAAAGACAAAATTTAATTAGCTTAACTTGTAAAGTGTATATGGTCAAAGAAACCTTAATCTTTGTGAATCACTGTTGAAGGTAAGAGTTACCTCAATGTTGCCGAGATTTCCCATTGGTTGCCTGCAGGCAAACTGTTGTCCCAAGATGTCTGTTCCTTGATGGTTCAAAGGAAGAGGTGACAACTCATCTGCTTTCGTTTTGTATTTATCAGAGCTGCCTAGAACAGGTTGTTGCTCTTCTTCCTCTTCCTTCCTGGCCAATGCTTCCCTAAGGCCAGCAATCTGATAACACAGAAAAGTTCAATAATACACCAATGCTGTGATTCTTAAGCTAACCATTTTGATGAGCCACACAAGTGATACCTGTTCTTTGAGAGCTTTCACATCTGCACCATCTTTGTTTACTCTGGCAGCACCAAGCTCAACTGTGGCTACTCGTTCAGCAAATTTAAGAGTACTAATAGTTTCACCAATAGCATCTGGCTCAGGGCTTATGTGAACAAACATAAGCGTCTTGGCCTGTCCACCTAATAATATGACAAGAAACGCATAGCCATCAGAAAAAAAGTTGATAACCTATGGCTGAAGATAAAATGCAATTGACCTTACCAAGTGAATCTTGTAGCAACTGTGTTAGTTTGCTATTCCTATAAGGAACATGAGAATTCTTTTGTGCAAGGGAAGCAATCACATCACCCAAAGCTGAGAGAGATCTATTAATATGCTGTGCTTCCTTCAATCTATCCCCAGTTACCTCAGATTTGTCTACCCTCTCACTTCCTGCAAGATCAACCAGGTGCATACAGCCACGAAGAATAGATCCAGTAGTCAAATCCCATCCTTGAACGTGAACAGTCAAGCAGCTGCAGATTCATTGAAGTTAAACTTGGATTACAAGCATTCATAAAAATACGATTTTTTCTCACACATGGCCACATGGGAGTTATCAGATCACTTCCTACCTGTGAGAACGACTACTTCGATCATTTAGAGCAGTTGCACCAACAACCCGATTCTTGTGTCCAAGATTCATCAGATCAATAACATCAGATGTTGAGGACACACGAGTAATATTTGCATCTGGCACACTATATCCTGTCTGAGAACTATTGTGAATCTCTACTGTGCTAAACAAGTTAAGAAAAAACCTCAAATGGGACTAGCATGCAAGTCAGGCTACTAAAAAAGTGTAATAATATGCATGTAATCATCTTAACTTTCACCATTTCTGAATCTTAAATGAATTAGAAACACATTAACAAAGTACTAAACAATTATTGTTTTACAAGATAAATCTGACATTCAAAAACATCTGGAGTTTTAGAAATGCATTAACTAAGTACTAAACAATTATTGTTTTACAAGATAAAACTGATATTTAAAAGCATCTGGAGTTTTAGAAATGCAATAACAAAGTATTGGCAATAATAATTATTGTTTTACAAGATAATTCTCATTCAAAAACATCTGGAGTTTTAGAAATGCATTAACTAAGTACTAAACAATTATTGTTTTACAAGATAAAACTGATATTTAAAAGCATCTGGAGTTTTAGAAATGCAATAACAAAGTACTAAACAATTATTGAATATGGATCCTAGATCCGCCACTGAATGCCACATTTCATTTACTGAAAAATTTGAGAAAATCTAAAATAAGCAGTGCATTAAACTAGTAAAGGATATCTTTTGTTAGCTCCATCAGTAACAAGGAGATCCCGGACTTGCTCATTGTAAATCTCAATCATCTGAACTGAAACATCATAGTGGAAAGTGTCCTTTCTTTGATCTGCTAGGAGAAACAAGTCTCCCAAAGCCCTATAATTTACACCTCGGCTTTTCTCTGTAAGCTCTCTGGGTCCAGTCTAAGGTGAACCGACAGAAGTTAATAATAGTACAAATAATAAAGCAATTTCACATATAGAGAGCATATAATACCATCGTGAAAGTTTTCCCTGATCCTGTTTGACCATATGCAAATATGCAAACATTGTAACCATCAAGGACAGAACGAATCAGTGGTTGCATATCAGAAAAGACCTCAGCTGCAAAATAATAGCACTTAACAGTTAAAAACATAAAAGTAACATTAATATTTCAAAGCTCTGAAGATTTTGTTTTTGCAAAACAAAAGATGATAATCCCCTCATCAACCTTGGGTTGAAGATGTCCCAAAGACTTTGTTGAAGCTAAAGGTTCTTTGTCCTTTCCCATGCCTTGAAGGTGTGTTGACAGTGATATTTCCATCTTCCATATGGTCCACACAGCTTGAACTATTTGACTGTCCAGATAAGAAGGGTCTCACTCGACAATAAACCCTGATACTTCCTGATCAAAACAACAGACTACTAATCAGCTATTTTGAAGAATAGCATTATGAAGGCAGGTCCGAAGTTGGAAAATAGAGATCTTATTACCTTTGAGGTCTTGAACTTGATTGTAGAGCTTTCGGTTTTCTTCAAGTACTTTGTGATATCCACTTGCAGCATGAGCTAGGCCATGGATGTGCAAACCTATGGAAGAAAACGTTGAATGAGAAAAAGAATTTTATATCCACCTCCTTAAAGAAGATGGGCAAATGGAACAACACATTTTTCCCTAAATTCGTACCAATATTCTGGAACTCCTCATGAAACTTCATTTTCATAAACTGAATACCAGATTTTGTCATGTGAAGGGTTTGCTTTAGTTCCTGCAAAACTTATCACATATAAATGCACTATCCGATTAACCAATTTTTCTTAAAGAAAATGAATGAGAATACATCACAGCTGAAACGTACCTGAACATCTCTTTGTTGCTGATCAAAGATCATTTTCTGTTTAAGCAGCCGAGTTTTCGACTCCTCATCAGAGATGGAACTCTTATTGAAGGATACCTCTTTCTTTGCTACTTTGAGATTGTCTGCTATCTGCTTTTCATTCAAAATACACAGGTGTTTCAGTAGTAGTCCAGTTTTGCACATCAACATTAAATATGAGTTGTGCTTGCTGTTAAAAAAGTAAAGTACAAATTATTACCCTTTTATCAACAGAAGTGAATTTCATTGGAGGTTGGTTGCCATGAGAAACAGCTACATCTTTTGGACTTGTATTTGTCTGTAAGATAATGAACTAGTGAGTTACTAGCAAGCTGTGTTAACTGAAAACTGTTCAACCAGTGAAATTTCATGTTTTCTAGAAAGAACAGATGAAAAAAAACACACACACACACAAAAGAACTACTGAATGCGTTTTGGTTTAAATTGGTCTATCTCCTGCAAGTGACTAATCAATTACAGAATCACGACTTTGGCCATGTTTCTTACCTGAAAGTAGATATCCATGCAACTACTTTTTCATCAGTGTTAATAAAAAGGAATAGTTTAAAGGAGAAAGACTATCATACCGATCCACGTTGGCTGGAAATGAGCAGCCAGAAGAATTAAGTGACCCAAGTTATATTACAACATGAAATATTTGCAGATAATATTACTGTAAATTTTAATATTAGAGGTTTGTTAAACACAAAGAGATTGGTCAAGCACATCCATATGATGACTCCGGAAACAAAAGTTTCCAATTAGTACATATGAGTAGTACCAGATGAGAGATTGCTTCCCTATATAAACCAGAATGTAAATAATATCAACCCCTACCATTGGAACATCTTCAGGCTTCTTATCTGACAGAACTGTACGGATAGCCATACTCAAGGAGCGCGAACCAGTCTGCAAATATGAAAGGAAAAGCTTGTTGTCATTCTCTAATTCAATTGAGAATGCACACCTAAAAACAAAAGCAAATATAACTAAAAAGTTTAGATTACCAACCATTTTATTCAAATTGAGATCAGAGTTTAACGACTTTTCATTCAAGGATGAGGTCCTTGACAAAGAGTTCATAAATGGCTCTGAATTTTTCTTCACATAAGACTTGGCTGATGTGGTCGGTTTTACATTTCCACCAAATTTCCATGTCCCATTTCCTCCAGTCTGTTTCCACTCACAGTAGGATTTGAGCGCCAGAACTGTGGTTACAACCCTTGCAGATTTCCCTCCCTAACAATAACAAAGGATATCGATATCAAACAAGTACCTTCAATCACAAGAAAACAAACTCGTACGGATATAACATGCATAATCAATTTATAAAAAAAACATCAAAATCCCAAGGATTTGAATCCCATCAGAATTTGGTTGTGTACTAATACGTACTTGTTCAAGATCAGATGCCTCAAATGTAGGCAGCCCCATCTCCTCAACAGCAACACAAAAGTTCCTCAGATTCTCAAAGTACTGGAACGCCGTATATGCTCCATCAGGGATCGAAGCTGAACTTTCCACCACCTGAAGAGCAACATATACACGCAAATTAAACAAGAGATACACACATGTAATCAGAAACTGCAAATCGAAAGAAAAGCAAACTTCACCTTGGGCACAGCTCCATGATGAACCTTGTTGATAACATTACAAAGAATAATCCCACTCCGCAATCCAAGCCTCAACTCTTCCTCAGAAGGCTCTGCCGGCAAATCTTTAGCTCCGACGACACCAATCATCTTCCGAAGCCACCCAGCCGCCTCATTTCTCCTCGACGCTACACGAAGAACAGCCAATTCCAATTAAAAATCAAACCGCCCAATTCTCACCATCGTAACACCTCGGATTAGCATCAATTTCAATCCAAACAACTCTTAAGTATCCAATTGTTAAGGTAAACTAATCTAAGAGAGTAGAGAGCTGATCATCTCTTCGAATCCGAAAACAAGAAACTAGACATACCGGCTTGCTCGACTTTTCTGAACTCCACCAAATCGATATCGCCCTTTCGACTACTCCCGCTGTGCTGCTGAAGCACATCCTCCACCACCGAAAGCATCGAAACCGCCGTGCCGGCTGCCGCCATAGCTCCGACAATCCGGCACTCGATCCAAATATGTAAAAAATCCTAATTAATCCTAGAACGCCGGAATGAGAAAGAGGAATTGAAAGAGAGGGAATTAAGCAGCTAGATATTTAGCTGTGACTGTCAATGTTGGTTGTTGGTGGTGGTGTAAAGGCTTTCTTTTGTTTCCAATTTAGAGAGAGAGACTCACATTCTTCTCTGTGAGAGTGAGAAGTCCATGCTTTTCCTTTTTTCTGTTATTTTCATTTCACTCTTCCATCTTTCTCTAACAATCTCTCCAACTGCCTTTTCGTCCGGACCTCAGACCCGAACCTGCATCCGAGCCTCGAGGGTCTACCAACTATGTTTTTTTGGTCGTTTACCCACTACGTTATTTAACGGAAATGCGTTTTGAATGAATCAAAAAATATTAAGGAGGTCGATTTTTTTTTGCGCCAAATAACCGAACCAACCACATTTATGGCGCGTGCGGGGAAGAATTTAGAACCATTTTTAAATGTCTAGATTCTGATTAGCGGACATTGAAGCTGACATTTCTACCCACCGGGCAATATACCCATCCAAAACATTTCGTAGGTAATTATGAAGTATATTTGCATTAATATTGGTATTGACGCGTGCGTGCATACTCTTTTTTATTTATATATTTTTATCAATGTAAATCATAATCTTAGCCGTTAAAAATTTAATTAACCAATTAAGATCACATATGCAAAAAATCAATTTAGAAAATGATCGTTTACTCAGCCAAATGCTTCAATCAAATAGACAGTTATGGTGAAAGTTAGCAGCCTCATGAACTGTCGTTCATTTGATTGATGCATTTGGTTGAGCAAACGATATTTTTTCAAATTGATTTTTTGCAGAGATGGTCCTGATTGGTTAATTAAACTTTTGGAACGGCTAAGATTATAATTTACATTGTTAGAAATATGTAAATAAAGGAGAGTATGCATGCACCCGTCAACACCGGTATTGACGCAAGTATTTCCCAGTAATTATCTACTGGGTAATAACTATCATGTAATCAACTTGGGATGAGTAATTACTCACCCATTTTTTATGAGAATCCCTTAGTGTTGGATAGGCCGTTTGAGCTTGCGCTCTCCGCTTTGTGTATGAAGGTTGAAGCGTGTCGAGCTGGTCTAAGACTTGGAATTTTTCAAGGTTGGACGAACATGGATATTGAGAGCGATTCTATCCTACTTGTGGTTGCCTTTAATAGACAGGAAGAGGATTTAGGGGATTGTAAAGCTTACTTAAATGCTTTCCATTCTGTTAGGATTCAACACATTGGGTGTGAAGCTAATGGTGTTGCTGACAGGCTAGCTCACCTAGCTGATAGAAATGTGTCTTAATGAGGTTTGGATAAGGGAGACTCCTGCTATTATTCAAGACGTTCTCTACGAGGATATTAGTCATGTTTCTTCTGTAACTCGGGGCTTAAGTACTATGTCCCCCTGAAACAAAATTTAATTATTAATATAATAGGTGAAACCAGCTAGGCTGGGTCCTGTTTCTTTCAAAAAAATTACTCACCCATTTTTAATAGGTAATACCCCTACCCACACATTTATCCACCTAATTTTTAAAGAGTCTTCAACTCTAACACACTATAATTGTTTTAGTCCTAATGTAGCCCGAAGTATAGGCACTATATCCCCTTCGGCGCAAATTTGTAATGTGTTTTTTAATATTAATAATAACATGCGAGACACCTAACAAAGACTAGGTACTCTGCTTTATTCAAAAAACACAGTCAGACCATTAAAAAAACTAACAATCGGATCCCAACAACGAGAAGATATTGGTGTTGAAGTACTTCTCGGATATATATATATATATATATATATATATATATATATATATATATATATATATATATATATATATATATATATTCCTTCCACTAAGGGATCCCTTTTTCAACATATATAAAGGATCAAGCATTAGACCAACTTTTCGATCACATATCAAATCTATATATTGGACGGTGAAGATGTAATTTGATGATCAAAAAGTTGGTGTAATCCTCGATCCCTCATATATGTCAAGAAAAAGGATTTCTCATTGGAAGGGAGTATATATATAGACCTTTTCATTAATGGATTCCTTTTTTTGATATATATGAAGGTTCAAACATTAGACCAACTTTTTGATTACATATCAACATCTTCACCGTTCAATACTTAGATTCATATATGTAGATCATTTATGCAAAATTTCATCTAATTTGGTGATCGTTAAGGCTTTGAACTAACTGAAATCAATTGACGCATCAAATCTGTCAAACATGAACCGTTCATGCTTATAATTTTAATTCACAGTTTTGAGCACCTTATCGATCACCAAATTGGATGAAATTTTACAGAAATGATCTACATATATATATATTAGACGGTGGAGATGTGATTTGGTGATCAAAAAGTTGGTATAATCCTTTATCCCTCATATAAGTCAAGAAAATGGATCACTCGTTGAAATGAGGCTATATATATAAGAGGTTCGTCGCCTGGCGACTTCATTTCCGACAAATGATCCGGTTTCTTGAACTACACAAAGCTCAGCTAGTAGTAAAACATAAGGTCGTCGTCCAAGACTCCATTTCCGACAACTGATCCGGTTTTTTGAAACACACAAAGCTCAGCTCATCCTTCTAGTCATATATATATGGGTGAGTAATTCTGGGATCAATTGATCTATCTATTGACAGATGTGTTGATGATGAACCACATGCAGCAACCATTCTTTGGGACATATAAGAGAACGACATGCAAAAACAAGAAAGGTGTGATTAATCGAACGGGGTAGAGTATATGAGAAGGGTTAAATCAGAGTGGTGGAAAATCTCAATTGTGGTGAGGTTGATCGAGTTAGTAGTTGGTCGCCAAAATCGAAGGGGCAAACGAGGGTTCGCCGGAGGAGGTTAGGAGGATATTGGGGTTGAGTATTTTATTTTAGGTTTGAGTAAGTGGGTAAAATCTACTACCCATATGTATTACCCATATCCAGTCTATAAACTCATGGTATTTTTAAAATACTCATTACATACTCATTACTGTTTTGCAAGGTTTTAAAACTCGCAAGTCGGTCGGCCGGGAAGTAGCAAGTAGATGAGTACTCGGGGGCACTACTAAAAAAACATTTTTAAGCGATGGAAGTAAACCGTCGCTTAAGCCCTATTTTCCGTCGCTTAAGAACTTAAGCAACGGAAGATCCGTCGCCTAAGGCCCGTCACTTAAGGCTTGTCGCTTAAGGCCTAAGCGACAGAATTTCGTCTCTTAAGGCATGTA
The DNA here is from genome assembly GCA_951800085.1 of Comarum palustre. Taxonomy (NCBI): domain Eukaryota; kingdom Viridiplantae; phylum Streptophyta; class Magnoliopsida; order Rosales; family Rosaceae; genus Comarum; species Comarum palustre. Next base: position 17,698,228 of record OX637583.1, read on the forward strand.
CCTACGCGACAAAACATGCACATATGCGATGCAATGTTTCCGTCGTATAAATGTGTAGATTTTTTCAAAAAAAATTTCTCCCACGGATTTTCAGCATAAATTTTTTTTTTGTTATTTTTCTTCTTCTTCTCTTCACCTTCTTCCTCTTCTTCTTATGTTATTCACTTGAGCAGGAATTTAAAATTAGAAATTTTGCTCAAGCGACGGAAAATTCCGTCGCTTAGGTAAGTTTCAAATTTTAGATTGAATTTTTGAGCGTCAAACGGTGAAAATTTGAAATTTTACTTAAGCGACGGAACTTTCCGTCGCTTAAGTAAATAGTTTTCGTCGCTTACAGAATATTTTCTTAAGCAACAAAAATTTTCGTCTCTTAAGCAAATAGTTTTCGTCGCTTAAGCGAAAGAGCCTAAGCGATGGAAAGTTCATAATTCCGTCGCTTAAGAGCTTTTTAAGCGACCAAAATTTTTTGGTTTTTAAAATTTCTGTCGCTTAAGCCATTTTTTGTACTAGTGGAGAGTACTCGGTTTTTAATTCTTGGATTAATTTATTATTTTTAAAATATATAATTAAATATATAATGCTTAAAATAATAAAAATAGTCAATAAAACATTACTATATTCAAGTGATAATAATGTCTAAAAAGTAAAAACAACAATTACAATAACTCAATAAGTTTTAAGTAATAAAAGGAAATACCAAATTCAATTCTTGCAAACAATCTCAGGCATATCATTTGTAACTATGCCTCAAAATTTTCTTCTCCATAGCCATCTAGTACTCCCTTCGAATCCGACTCAAATTTAAAACTCATATCATCTATTTCTATAACACAGAATAATAGAACAACTGAACAAGAACACATTGTTACATATCAAAATCTAATTCGGCATAAGAAATTTGAGTATTTCATGGAGATACATTTTCATGTACCATCACCTTTCCACAGAGAGGTATCTAAAGATGGAAATGGTCTTGTTCTGGAAGCCACAAACTTGTCATAAATTTGAACAAAAAAGACTTCGTTTGCTTTTTTCCCAACTGACCAAGTTCACTAAGTTGGGCCAAGTTCGACCGAGTACTCGACTAATTTTTTTCGGGCCGACTAGAGGCACTGAATTGGCGAAAATCAGCTTGACAAGCAGCCGAGTAGTGAGTACTCGGCCGAGTTGACCGAGTTTTAGAACATTGTTGTTGTGGGTAATACCTATTACTCACAAATAATACCCAACACACATTTTATCCATGGGTATCTATACTCATCGGTTTTAATGTCATCCTTAGCGGACATAGTTTTGGACGTTGCAACGAAGCTATAGATCATATCGACAAACAATGTCTATTTTAGATCATCCATACCAACAACATATGTGGAAGATCTAGAGTTAGATACACCGTATAATCCAGCTTTCTATAAGTTTTACGGCCGCGATAATTAATAATATATGTAAATAGTATCTACGGTTATGATATGTTTGTGTATAAGATGATATGTTTTAGAGATCAATTAATTACGATATACAATTGGTAATCGCTTGAGTTTTTAATATGATTTTTCATTTCTCATTAACATTATTAACCGACTGTACTCGCATGAACCCAATTAACATCTCGTATCAAAAAAACCCAATTAACATCGATCTGGATTCAAGCTGATTATCACGTGAGAGCAATCAGACCTCGATGGTCCAAGGTTTTCCACCTTGTTAACCCGCATGTATACCTAGTTGGGCCTTAAGATGATACTCTCTTGGAAGTACTCAACAACTTACCAATGAGGGCCTTATGATTGTTAGGTTTGAATTAAGGTCTTAAAAATCGATATTTTTGTTGTAATAATGTCAAAAATATTCTTTTTCTCACCCAGCGATATATCTCTTCCCTTCCATACAATTCTCGTCGGAAATTGTCGACATTTCGTGATATTTTCGATATTTCGTGCACGGTGGTCTACTGCCCAAAATTCCACAACTTCAAGACTCCACCAAACTTCAATTCAATCATCTCAAACACTTCTTCAATTCATTTACATTAAATCCAAAACCAAAAATATCAGAATACCTTCACTATCGTTGCAGAACGATCACAACCGCGGTCGCGGATGCCAACATCTGCCCAAATTCAAATTCTTCAAAACTCAACAAAACTCAAATTCAATCATACAAACTGGTAGAGCTTGACGGATAGATTAACTTTCTTACCTGAGTTGGATTCGAAGCTCGCCTGAAAACACCAAGAACATGACCTAAAACCTAAAAGCATCTTCTGCTCGATTCTCTCTCCTCACGATTTCCCATCGAAAATCAAGGCCACAGAAAGGAACCTGACATCGAAACGTGGCTATCTATACCATCAATCATCGAGAAGTGATAAGAATCGAAGACTCGTCAGAGAACCCATAAATCATTCCCTTCTCCTTGCCTCTCTCACCAGAGCTCCACTTTTCGAACTAAAACCACATGGAGGTCGGGGACCACAATACGAAGCTCTGGCCACCACTTTTATGCTGACATATGTATATAAAGTGTGATGACCTAGCCTTCCTTTGGGTTTCCAGCCATCAAGAAAAATTATATGTTTAAAGTAAACTTTTAAGCATTATTAACAGTTCAGCACTTACTTTTTTACTTTAACTTAATACAACTCCCTATAGATCAATATTTATTCAAGGTTTTCTTTTCAAATATAGTATATAATATAAAAAAAACATCTATTAAAATTTCATTGTTTTTCTTCAATTTTCCGTCAATTTCCTCAACTTTTTATTGCTATCGATATTTTCTCAAAATATATGTTTTTCGAAGCTTCGATATTTCCATAATTAATAAAATTTAAGTCATTGGTTTGAACTTGGGTGGAGATTTCACTCAAGTAAATGCCTTGTCAATCTTGTCAACCTCAGTTGCCGAAAAAATCTTGTCGACCTGAGAAGTTAACGAACAATGAGTAAGACTTTCTTTTTACTATATATTAGTCACAACACAACTACTAATAATTGTATACACATTTTTGTGGAATACCTCATTCCGTTTCTTCATCGGGTGGCTAAAGTTGGGAGGGAGTTTCGGCATTGTTGGAACTGTATGTGTGGACTCGTTGGACCCCGCTAATCGCTTTCGCGTAACAATTGGTATCATAGCCCAAATGACGCTTGGGCATTGGTGTCGCGTATGAACGAGTTGTAATTTGGTAGAGCTCTCATTTGGATTGGGATCACAAGATACAGATGGTTGTGATCGAGGTTGAGCTATTAAAATTTGGATTATCAGACCGTTAGAGATGACTCGAATCATTTCAGATGGAGATTATTAGAAAATTGTGGCTTAGATAAAAGTTATCATGAAATCCCTCATCGGGTATAAAGAAGATTTATCCTTGTGTTATAAGGAATGGTATCACATACACTAATGTCAGGGGCTTTTGTGGAATACCTCATTCCTGTTTCTTCACAGGATGGCTAAAGTGAGGGGAGTGAGTTTCAGCATTGTTGAAATCGTGTGTGTGGACCTCGCTGGCCGCTTCCACCTAACAATAACAAGACGAAAGCACAACAATTTTCAATTGAACACAAAAATGGAATCCCATAGTTTTAAAAGAATAGTGTGGGAAGCAAAACACATGGAGTCATTGCGCATGATATGATGTTTGGTAGATCAAAGAAGATGAATGTCAAACAAATGAAATAGAAGCAAACCACAAAAATTTGTAGTTGTAGTCCAAAATCAGCTTAATTTGTTGCATCTCAAAGATATCAGACCATTTTGACCTCAGTCTGAAAATGAGATAAACAGAAACACCAAGATATGATCATAGGCGGAGCTTGTAGGGGCTAAGGGGTGCCATGGCACTCCTTTGATTACTACTTAAATAGTATAATTATGTGTATGATTGTTGGGTTTAGAAAGAAAAAAACACTAATTCTTTTTTCATGACACCTCCTACATGGTAATTATTTGAAAACTTAAAAGTTTTGTAGTAAAATTCTAGTTTTAGTTTCCTGTCACTACAATAATAATAAAAACTTCATAGCAATATTAAAGCACATTATTAGTTAATCGGTACTATTTTTTAATATTAAATTATAACATTGTTCGTATCTTTTGTGCTTCATATAAAATATTATGAAAAATTAGGTTACGATTTTTATGTAGTGTTGAAATATCGATTTTTGACATTTCAAAATGTTTTAAGTACCTTATGTTTTGGCCCTCCTAAATTAAAATTTCTTGCTCCGCCAATGGATATGATTAAGACAGAGAAGGATCATATGAGGAGAAACTAGGGCTGGGCACGGGCTCAGCCCAGGTTAGTTTTTTCAGGGCCCGGGCCTGGCCCGTCATACTACCACCAGGTCGGGTTTAGTCGTTAAAAAATCAGGACTCAGATAAAGCCAGGTCCGGGTGTGTTATATGCAGGGCCCGGGTAAAGCCCGGACCAGTATAAAACGGGCCGAACCCGCTGGGTTTTCAGGCCCAAACGAAATTTTTCAATGAATGTATGAGAATTTAAGGTAAGCTTTCGGTGTGGTTGAATGTATGGTATTAGTTTAGGACACACAATCAAAAAATTAGATATAATGTACCAGATTTTCGAGTTTTTTTGGTTAAAAATTTGAAGGTCCGAGCCCGGTCCGCACATAACAAAACCCGACTCGTACGTCATCTAAAATCACATGAGCCCGAAAAAAACCCAGCCTGACCCGTCGGTCTGGTCCAGTTTTTTTTTTCTTCTGGCTTTTTGCCCACCCCTAGGAGAAACCCAAAGAATGGAGCGATCGAGCTTGAATAGCTTGAATTAGAATCAATTAATTAAGTTGATAACGATCGACCATATCTCCATCTTTGATGTCAAGTAACATCAACCATTTTGCATATAAATAAAGGACAAAGCTAATCCATTTGAATTCAAAATAACGCACTAAATAATTGTTTTCACTTATCCATTTGCATCCCTCCAAACGTGAATACTATTCATTTTGTGCCTACTATGATTTTCTTTGTTGCATATAAATAAGTCATGTTTCGGATACATTCCAGAATACTATATGTATGAATAGACGAATCGAAAAATCTACATATATAAACAAACTTAAGCCAAAGATAGAAGTTAAGGCAGATAGAGCCTATTTTAGAAGCGAAGGCCTTTAAACTTGATTAATTCGATCTCGATCTCGATCTCGATCAGATAGAAATGGTTGTTGAAAACAGTAACCGTACCGACCAATATTCCTAATTAAGGTCATAGTCATGGATAAACCATATAGCTATAGCCACGTACACATATACCCTATTATGGAAGTGAGATCTAAGTCACTATATGTTACATAACAGAAAGTTGGAACGTACTCGATCTATAAAATATAGAGGAGTTCATGAAAATCAGGACAAAAGTATAAACTTACCAACTAGCTAGGGGTGAAAAATATCTTGTAAAAATTTGATGATTCCAACGTTACATATATAATTCGCACCTATGTTACGTAAAAGTTAAGATTCAAACTTCAAAGTAAAAAGAGGTTGCCAACAATTTAATCAAATTCGAAGCATGATCTCCAATTTGATCAAACTAGTTATGTTTTGATGGAGCTTATTTACAATCACAACATGAACGTAGAGTTCAAGGGGTGATCGATCAGAAGAGCTAGATGGTTCTTTTATATATGGACGTATACACTAAATTGCAATTCAAGGTTTAATATTGAGCATATTCAAGACGTGGCAGATTGAGATTATAAACAATATCAACTCATTCATCGATCCAGCTCGTTTATACACAACGATCAACCATAGTGAAATTATCAAAACAAAAATAACTGAAGGGAGCTACCATGTTTCCGATTTCTACGTAACATCAGAGCCGGCCCTAAGGCGGTCAAGGTGGCTCCGCCACACAAGGCCCCTTCTTTGGCCGGCAAGGCCCCAATTTTTTTTATGTTCAATGAAAAAAATGTGTATTAATTAAATGATGTTAATTTATAAACAATTTGTTTCGTCGAGTTAGCTTACGCCCTTTTGCGCGAGGCCCCCTGCTGTGTTTTTCTTTACTTTTTTTCAAATGGGTTTGGAAATGGAGACTTCTTTTCCTATTAGGTTTTGAGGCCCGTTGCCGCTCTGAAGTCTTTATTATAATTTTTTTGCATTCTTTATTTTTTTTCTTCTTTTTAGTAAAAAGTAGAAACTATTTTCCTTTGATCAATGCTTTCTGGAAAAGAAAAACTCTTCATCTCTTGATCTTGCTTGTAACATCAATTTTTTTTGTACATGAGAAAATAGTCCAATTTTTTTTCACACCAGATTCTTAAAATCATAGGACCGGCCATGCGTAACACGATTGAAACCTCATATCTCAAACGTAAATACAACGTACACGGTACACTCTTTCGTATTTATGATATGTCACGCATGATCCTTCATATCTCATGTTGGCCGCACATGCTCTTTTTCTGAAAAGCTAGACAATTAACTGTAAATTTTTCCTAAGAAGAAAATTCTTGTTAAGAAAGTAATTCAGTAAGGTAAGGTAAAAATGTTAATTGTTTTGTGCCTATTGGGAATCAAACAAAGAAATGGGACACGGTTGGGCATGGGGGCACACTCCCAGCGAACAGATCATAACGTTCGAAAAAATTCAAATGATAGGCCCGGACCGAACCACCAGGTTAGGGATGAAAGTTGAGGGCCCACGTAGAGCGCTTTTAACGTGGACCTACTCGCCAACATTCGGCGTGCATCTAAATATTGATTAAACGTGTTGTGATATCAACCTCAGCAGCGGACACATATTCGCGACAGACCAATGTCAAGCGCCCCTTAAATGGGCAAGTTGTACGTGGCACCTTTTGAATGGGTGAAGCTGTGTAAATTTAGCCTGAACTAGGCACGTGAAAGCGCGTGTACTATTTTTTAGGATATCAATATTTCTACAATAAACTATAATTTAGTTACCAACTCAATTTTAGTTTACAAATAAATCATTTACACAATAAAAGACACAAATTAATAAATTAAGACAAATTGATTTCCACATGTCATGTGTCACTATGTATTTTACCACAATACCCTTACTACATATTTCTACTATGAAATGTGTTACGCGCTCTAACTTGTCTAAAAGTGCTACTGTCAAATTAGATGCTCGTCGCTGCTACTGTCTTGGATGCTAATAGCTACTACTGGAGAATAGCCGAATAGAACGATGTTATTGCTACTACTGCCTTACACAAAAAAAATTCTGCTACTAACACCAAATGTGTACAGTAGCACACAATAGCAGATGTAAGGTAGTTGCTCTTGATTAAATAGCTAATGCTACTACCAAATTCACCAGAAAAAAAAATCTACTACTACCAAATGTACAGTAGCATGACTCTTACACATTCAAAACTTGATAATCTGCAGTAGCAGCAAAACCTGATAATCTGCAGTAGTAGCAAAATCTAATGATATGCATCAACAGTATAAGCAAGACTTGATGATCTGCATCAACAGTAGCAGCAAGATCTTTTGCTCTGCAACAACAGTAGCAACAAGATTTTTTGCTCTGCAACAACAGTAGCAGCATGACTTGATGATCTGCAACAACAGTAGCAGCTAGGAAGACTTTGTGATCTGCATCAACTATATCAGCAAGACCTTTTGATCTGCAACAACAATAGCAGTAGGTTTTGATGATTTGCAGCAACAATAACAATATGACCTGATGATTGCAGCAACAGTAGCAGCAAGACTGAAAATTAAGAATGGGATGACTGTATCTATAAAGAGAGAGAGAAGAGCTGATTGAAGGTGAGTGAGAAGATCGAAGGTGATAGAGCAAAGGTGAGAGAGAGAAGAGCAGATGAATGAGAGAGAGGAAAATAATATGTGGCAATAAGTGATTGAGGATAATAGAGGACAAAGTAGAAGTTTTTGATATAGAATTTGATATTATAGTCATTTTCTAATTATAATCTGGATCAGCCTGTTATAACTTGATTTTAGGCTTGGACATGTGTCCTAATTTGTATAACAAATTATGAAAAAAGTTTTTTTGTGTTTACAAATTTAATTGGTTCTTTATATGTAATTCTCTAATATTTCTAATTTTCATCTACTAGTATGTATATTTACGAAAGTCGTTTAAAATTAGAAGAAGAAATTGGAGGTTTTCCGTTTAAAATTAGTCGTTAACGAAACTGAAACTTAAAATTAGTCCAAAGTTTATCAAAGACAAGATATTAGGATCTAAAATTGAAAAAGTTATGAACATTTAATATGATCGGATCAAAAACAAAAAACTAGAAGAAGAAATTGGAGGTTTCCCGTTTTTATTCTATTTTCGTTTATTCTATTTTCGCATCTCCAACTAGGTGACTTGTACATTGATGATTCAAGTGTATCGATCTTATTTTTAATTTGCTTAACATTGAAACATCTCATATATACCTAGGACCTACCTTAACATTATTAACAACCAGCCATTTAGTAACGTGATCATTTTTTTTCCTTATAAAATTGCATGATCGATTCTCTGCTCTAGAAATAAACCAAGGTTATTGCAAAATCATTTTTGGTTAAGAAATGATAGCTTGGAATTCTGCAATTAACACTCAGATAAATCAAATTAAAAGACACTAGCCGCATTAAGAGTTGCTAATCATATGCTTATTGTAATCAAGGTTATCAATAGTTGGATTATAATTGCATTTGCTAATTTCATCAAGACGTACTACTGAATTGTATGGATAATAGTCACATCCTCATATCTTAAAAAGAACTAAGTCACCCACGTTACCGCGTTAGTTAAGTGCAAGCGTAGCTAATTAAGCCTTTACCGATGCTTCACACATTATGATCATGTTCATCGAATTGCATACTACGTAGGTCCTCCAACATTTTATTCCTTCTAACTTTCTGCAAGTTTATGCACAAGTGATGGTGGCATGGCCGGAACCATATGACCCACGATCATCGTTGTAAAAGATAATATCGAAAATACGCGTCTTTATGTCAGAATTTCAAGTTTTAATTTATTTAGTATCTTATTAGAATACAATTGTAATTCCTTGAACAGTTTTTTTAGTAAACTTCTATTTTCGAAGACGATTTGAAGATCCATCGAGATGATACACCAAATACTGTTCCACACAAAGCCATGGCCGTGAAAATGATGAAAGGATAATCCATTATGGTGCATTCATAAGATTACAGTGACCTTTTGTCTTTCCGGTGTACCATTCCGAGTAGCCTTATAATTACTTTCTCCTTCCACACTAACAAATATATACATGCTACTCGATCGATCACATAGAGAAAGAATCTAATATCTATGTTTGCCATGACATTGGGTCATTGACAAAGTTAAAGAAAGCAGCTATCCTCATCATGATCATGATTATGTACACTTTGGGTTGGCCAGAATGTAAAACAATTCCCCCTGGAAAGATAACACGTACCATCCACTACCACCCACATATATGATATACAGTTCAATGTTAATTTCAGAAACCGAATTAATAATCTGAGCTTCTAATCATGTACAGGTCAATTAGCCAAGCTTTTCGCTTAAGAAAGAGCAGTTGCAAATGCTTCTTGTTGGTAGCCACAAGCTTAGATTTGGTTTAACAGGCTTACAATAAACACAGCATTCCTTTGCAAAACATGGTACAACTATGGGTGTGGGACAACACGTATTCCCTGTAAATCATGAAAGCAATGCACTCCGATATACTTTACAATCTTAGCCGACCAAACTATGATGATGTCTGAGAGAGGACACCTCATAAAAAACTGAAAATAGAAGGTAAAAACTCTAATCTTTTCTAATGATAAGGTGTCGGTAATTCACAGTCGTGTTTTCATTAATGGAACTTGGGTTGATGTCATAATTTGGTTCGATAACGAATCTTGACTGTTCAACTCATTTCACGTAGAACGCGTTGAAATGTTAAAGAGTCACGTAGGACTCTGACATTTCAACGTACTTAAACTTTTAAGGTGTCTAACTTAGTATTCCAAATCTTTAACCTTGGACGATTACCAAGTGTCTTCGATAATCACCAAGTGATAACCACTGACATGTTAAGACTGATCATCTGACATGGCAAGACTAAAACATATTGTGACTTAACCTTAGTTAGTCTAACACAAATCTAGAGCTTCAACCTTCAAGGTGGATACTTCGACCTTCAAGACCAAGAGTTCGATCTTCAATGCTTTAAGCCTCGACCCTTAATTATCATGGCCACAACCTCTAAGACTAAGGCTTGGACCCTCATGAAACACGTAGACATGCAATAATCAGCTGATCTACTCTCACCAACTCTTTCACGTGTCAAGCTCCAACATCAGTTATGGGCATGTGAACAGTAATCCAAGGGTCAGCTCTCACCCACTAGGACACGTGTTGCTCACTAACAATGGCTACAGTCTAAATGCATGACCAAAAGGTGACGTCAGTCACCGACTTTGTCAGACACATACCTTCACGTGTCAGGGGTCAGAGTGTAAGGGGTTTGGTGAAGAGTCATGTTCTCCCTTTCCACATCAAGCCTTCTCAAGGCTGAAGGACTTCTACTTCTTATCTTCTCTCCCTAAATGATGTCAAAGTGCATAATCTCTCTCTTTCTTATTCTACTTTGACATGTCAATGATGCTTCAGCACAATGCCAAAGCATTATACACTTCTCATATCTTTATTCATTGCTCAAACACTCTACTGATTTAGGTGTCAGAGAGTGTTTGGCCGGCCTTAGGCTGGTCCTCCGATGACATTTCTTCTCTCACTTTTGCAGATCATCACTATGGTGTAAGCTCATCATCAAGTGGAGAAAGCTCAACGTTCAGTGGAGGAAGTTCAAGAGGAGAGCATGGGCTTCATCCAACAAAGGAGGAAGGACATCACTCTCAAGTGTAGGAAGTCTATCACCCAATGGAGTGAGCCCAAGCCGTGTGGACGAAGTCCAATAAGAGAATATTAGTTTCACCTAACAAAGGAGTGTGAGAGCTCATCATCCAGTAAAGAGCGTCACCCAACAAGGGAGCGTGAAGGTTCATCATCCAATGAAGAAAGCCCCACTAATGAAGAAGAAAGTCCATCAACCAAAGGAGTGCAGAAAACTTACAATCAAGTGAATGAAGCTCACTATCAAGTGCAAAGAGATCATCATCGAGTGAATGATGTCGAAGACCACATGATAGATCACCCCTGCTCAACATGAGAGTTGATGTCCACGATCAAGAATTCAATCTCATTGAAAGAAGTTAGATGCACAAGATCATCAAGGTCATTCCTCTAGCCACATGCAATGGACCACCAAGACGCGATCCTAGACCATCGAGGAGTATCACCAGTAATCAGAGATGGATGACCAAAACCATGTTTGTGGACAAACCAACCGTAACAGAAGATAGATCCACTACATGAGAACAACCCCATCACTTTACACGTTGGACGTCAACGGAACTTCCGTTGACCTGTTGGTGCTAAAATTTGGCACCAACAACTTGCTTGATATCCAAGGAAGTCTGGAGGTTATTATTTCGTTTGATAACCAAAGCAGAGGGTAATGTTTCGTTGAATGTACTTATTTTCGGACACGATAATGGTGAGCCATCCACATAAGGTAAAATTCCAACGTTGCGAGTTATACTCGGTCGCTGAAGCCACTGGACATAAAAACCCTGCATTCTACCGTCGACAGGATTGGTGTCTCCTTTTGTAAGTACATCAACTCGGCAACTCCTCCGCCGGTGCTATGGCTGCCGGCATGTTGATCTTGGCGGTGTTCATGAACCGTAAGGAGACGATGGACAACCGTGGTGTCTTCAGCATCATACTTGAAAAGACTAATGTCTCCGGCACGAATGGGTCATACGAACTAGTCAGGCCTTAAGGTGGAACTCTCTGTAGACACATCATCAATGATCATCTGTCTCTTGTAAATAAGTATCACTCTGAAACAAAGAAGAATATTGTACATATAACTAAACGAACTTGAAGCAATCTTATGTACTCTAGATGAACATGCATGGTTACTTATAGTGGAAGTAATTTCGCGCACATAGAATTATTAGTAGGGTTGAGGGGGAGTATTAGTAGGGTTGAGGGGGAGTGTTAGGAATATGAGGATAAATTGTAGAGGGGTATGGTTGAGGGGGAGTGTTAGGAATATGAGGATAAATTGTAGAGGGGTATTTCTGTCTTTTAGCTTAACTCCTATATATGTAGGTCTTGGTGTACTGTTTGGTAGATTAGAGAATTCACAATGTAGTCAATTTGCCTCTACTGCGTTTCTTTATTTTCTTGTTTCTTCTTCTCTTGTTTTCTGTTTTCAATAAATCATGATTCCTATCATGGTATCAGAGCCCATGGTATCCGTTCCGGTACCTTGTGGCGTCTGTGTTTATATTCTTTTCTTCCGCATTCTCGTTTCAGTAGGTTCAATTTTCAATTTTCCCAATTTCAGAAACCTAGTCTCAACTCTCTCTTCCCTATCAATCTGAATCTCTCATGGTAGTTTCAATTTCTACTTTCCCGCTCTCGATTTCGTTCTCGTTCTCGATTTCAAACCCTATGAGTTTCTTAACTCCTCTCATGCTTCTCCGATTCAAATCGCTCCATTTCGAGTTCCAATCTTTAATTTCATCAAAAGAAGGAGATAGGATTTCAAGTCCGATTTCAGCTTCAAATCTAGCTATTCTTCATTGTTGTGTCGACGGCGAAAGCTCAGCCGACCATATCCCTTTCTTCGTTTGGGTTTGGATTGATATCTAATCCTCCCGATTTGCAGTCTGTGATCACCGATTCGGTACTACTCTCTCTCATCTGTGTTTATTGCTTGATCTGTTTGGATGTAGAAGTAGAGGGAGATGATTTGACACTGCTGGATTGATATTATATCTGAATACTCTGAGCTATTATATTTGAGGATGTATATGGATGTTATTATTGTGATAATGTGATATATGGCTGAGATATTATGCTATCATATGGTCTGCTGTGGAAAATTCGAGAGAGATGAAGATGTGTAGTTTGTTATGCTGCTTCCTTCGATATCATGTGTTCTTCATGGAGTTTATCAATTGTCTCATGTGTTCCTTCGGTGATATAAGGTTGATGGCTGTTGTTTAGTGTTCTCCTACCACAAAGTGAAGTATGCACTGAGTATCGTATGTATGTATGGCTGTATGCAGTAGATGCAAAAACATTATGATGCAGCAGCATTTATGTTAGGGCAGATGTGTAGGATAAGAGTAGAGCCATATTGAAGGATTGTAGAGCAATGTAGAAGATGAAGAGTTGTAGGATAAGAGTAAAGCCGTATTGAGGGTTGTGGGTGTATATTTGCTTCTGTTAGTTGTGTGGCCGGTTACTCTTGCTTTTAATCCTGAATTGCATCTGATACAATAAGAGAAAGGCCATGTTGAGGAGATTGCTATGAAATCAACGAGTAGGTGTTTGTGGAGAGAATATGCTAGATAGTGCACATGCCGAGTTGAACTCTTGTATTAAAGTTGCACCAGACTTGAGATGACAAGGTGGTTATGGCTGAGATTTCTTTTTGTGGCTGAGATATATGGTGATATTGCTCTATGTGCAGATATCATGTATCAATAGCCTGTGCATTTACATGATCAGCTGGTGATCTGTTTATTTGGTCGATATATTGAAAACTCTGGGTAATATGCTCCCAAAAGCCATTGGTAGGCTGCTCTGTGCCATTAATAGTTACTGTCATGCGTGTTTTGCCTTGTTATTGGGAAGTGATCTTTTATATTCTGATGAGGATGATGATTAGATTATCTTTGCTTTGGAATATTGAATTTGCTACTCTGAATAATAAGGATAGAATCGTGATACTTTGTTATATTGAAGAAGAGTGGTGCAGTGACTTGGAGAAGAAGAGTGTTGCATATGAAACTAGGTTCTCATTCATAGTCACCTAAATGCAATTTTCAATTAGAAGTCATGAATCTAGAATGTGAAGATCTGCTATGCTCAAGGATGGTGAGGCAGCAAGGAGAGGAGGATGGTTGGTAATCTTTCAGTTAGGCTCTCAGAGCATTATATTTTGGAGAACGGAAGCTTTTGTTGTGCTAGAGACTTGTTTTTGATCACATCACTTGTATCAACAGCTTGTGAGTTGAAGTGTCTTTTAGAAACATGAGCTCGTTTTGGTGTCTGGTTGATTGATATGCGTTGGTGATTTTCAAGAAAGCTGCCTTCTCTATTACAGTTATTCTTCCCAATTTGAGAATAGCTGTGAAGGAGTATGATAAGAAGCTGGAAATCAATGGTCATTCAACTAACTATGATGGGTATCTTGGGATGATTTCTATTTGATGAGTTTGCTGTGCCTTCTGTCCATTTGGTGGTTCTGTTGCTGCTGCTACTGCTGTAAGGGCATCAACTTTTTTCTGGTTTGTTCTCCATGCCTAGTGTTTCCTTCACGATTGCACAATGCATCAGTGGATTTACTGTTTTGGATGTCAAACTTTTGACAACCTTGAAGGTGGTGGCCTTCATAGTTTGTAGAAGTGCAATGGAGGTGGTGGCCTTCATTTATGTTTGTAGAAGTGCAATGGAGGTGGTGGCCTTCATTAGAGGTGGTGGCCTCTGTGTAATGTGCTTGGTGCGATGTGTGCAGTGTGTGCTTGGTGCAATGTGCAAGTGTGGTGCAGTGTCCAGTGAGTGCTTGATGCAGTGTGCAGTGAAGTGTGGTGCTAGTGTTGTAAGTGTGCAGTGCACAGTGTGCTGTGTGCCGTGAAGTGGGGTGCTAGTGTTATTAGTATGCAGCGAGTGTTTGATGCAGTGTGCAGTGAAGTGTGGTGCAGTGAGAGCTTGGTGCCGTGTGCAATTTAGTGTGATGTCAGTGATAACCATCAAAGAAGACATTGACGAAGACAGTTATGTTTATGTATTCAACCATTATGCTTGGTGCCCGAGCATATGGTTGAGGGGGAGTATTAGTAGGGTTGAGGGGGAGTGTTAGGAATATGAGGATAAATTGTAGAGGGGTATGGTTGAGGGGGAGTGTTAGGAATATGAGGATAAATTGTAGAGGGGTATTTCTGTCTTTTAGCTTAACTCCTATATATGTAGGTCTTGGTGTACTGTTTGGTAGATTAGAGAATTCACAATGTAGTCAATTTGCCTCTACTGCGTTTCTTTATTTTCTTGTTTCTTCTTCTCTTGTTTTCTGTTTTCAATAAATCATGATTCCTATCAAGAATGTCATCCAAAACACTTTCAGGTTGTAAAAAATTCAAAGTTTCAAGATGAAATGCAACAAAAACGGTTAAGGAAGTACCTCAAATGAACAACAGTACTGAACTATGTTCTTGTGTTCAAGCCAACTAAGAAACTCAATCTCCTGGTGAGAAAAAATAAATAAACAAAAACATAATGCAAAGAAAATGATCAATCTCATGAGCCAGTAACAGTAAGCAATCAGGAGTTGTAATTTTTTACCTGTTGAAGTTGATCAACACAGCTCCTGGCCGGACTTTCTTGATCAACCAATGATACTTCCTTTGCAGAGAAAACAAATCCATCCCTACAGGAATGAAAAACCATAACAAATCAAGGTGCAGGAAATATTTCAATGAAAAGAAGAAGATCAATGATGTTTTAAATAATCCTGATCTGCCTTTCTGATCTTTGCATATATTCCCCCAGTCCTTGAACTTCAAGAAGGTGAAGTTAATTAGAAACAGTCCAAAGTGATTGCTTGACATTAGTTTCTTTCACTCAAGTTTGATCCTAGATAGACGGAGCCGAAAGAGCCACGACCCAGAAGGCGACCCTTTGTCCAGGTTTTTGGAGAAATGTCAACTGCACCCAAGTTGAGTTTTCTTCTTTTTGCTGCTGGGCTTAACGCATTCGATATCGTCTCTACTTGGTGCATTTTCTGCAGCCTAGCTAGTCTTCCTTTCATTTGCAGTCGTAGTGAACAAGACGAAGGCATATGGGAGTCATCAGTGTGTCATCAGTCACTCTCGTCGTTTTATTGTCATCGCAGTGTAGCCAGGAATTTAAATAGATTTGAGCACATAAAATAAATAAAAATAATTAAATATAATTTATGTCTATTACATTAGAAATTTGTAATTGTTTTCGACGATATTTCATATTTTAAAATCGTTGCATGATAGTCTTATCCTCTATAGTCTATACTAGTGAAAATATATTTCTCGATATATGAAACAACAATCATTCATAAATTCGTCACCCATTAAAGTTTGAACAATGTTCATAACATAAAATATTGTATTAAAATAAATTGTATTGATCTATTAGATAATAAAGCTATGAAAAATACTTGTATCCGGACTAGTATGTACGTGTGTGTCTGGACTCTCTGTTATTTACATGTTTTCGTCAATGTCAATCAAAATCTTAACCGTTCAAATGTTGAATCAACAAATAAAGATCATCTCTGTGAAAAGTCATTGTAAACAAATTAAAGTTCGTTTGGTCAGCCGAATGTATCAAACAAATCGACAATTGATCATGAGACTGCTAACTTTCACCAGCACTGTCTATTTGTTTGATGCAATCGGCTAAGAAAACGAACTTTGTTTACATTGATTATTGGCAGAGATGATCTTTATTGGTTGATTCAACTTTTGAACGGTTAAGATTTGATTGACCTTGACGAGAGCATGTAAATAACAGAGAGTCGTCTTAGTGCATTGTTATCTGAGTTGTAGCCCGTATGGTTTTTTTCTTAATTCAAATTAGATAGACATAATTATCATGGATTAGAGAAAGAAATCAAGGTTAGCCCAGTCAAAAAATAAGAAGTCAAACAACCAATCATAACTGTAGCATCAATTTCTAGAGACCATGGTGCACCCAATCCTAATTGATTAAGCCAACTGTGTTTGTACAATCATTCATGATCAACATTCTTCTAGAGGAATAAAATCTACTTGTTCTATACTTAATTGTAGCGAATTTATTACAAATTTGTAACAATTTTGAAACAAGATCGACTCTTTTTGTATTTTTGTGTGAATATATATATATATATATATATAATTTTGTTCATAGTATTTTTCTTAGCCCAGGTTCATTTGAAATCTTAGCTTCGTCCCTGAGTCCGGATCCACACATACATACTGGTCCGAACGCAAGTATTTTTCTAAAGCTATTACTAGAAGGATTAATGTATCACTAAAAAAATATGTATAATATCGGTAAACATCGTCTAATCCCACTATAATAAGACATAATAGATAATAAGATAAAAGACTTTCGTTCGGAAAAAGAAAAAAAAACAAATCAAAAGAATAAATCTCAGCATACCACATGAAGTCAAATCATGTTCTCTGCTTTATTCTTTTAAATTTAAATCCATGTCCGAACCAAATAACATATATATGCACCTGTTATATTAACATAATACATTTACAAGGATTTTTTGTGTGAAATCTTGAGTTGGGCACAAGCCCCACTTTGTTTACATGTACCTCCGTCCTTGATCGCATAGGTATGCGGTGACGTTTCACGTATGTCATTTTATTTTTGTTATATATTTTTCTGTTCTATATCTGAAATTATTTTCTTGTTCCATATATGAAATTAAATTTGATGATTATATTTTTTATGGCAATTAGATGATTATATTAGAGACTTAATTTACACTTCTATTTTTATACTGTATGCCCTTATTTAATTTTTTAATATTATTTCATTCTTTACTCTGATTTGATTTCCCAAAATACCCTTAGTCTATTAATCCTCTATGAATGTCTATTGCTGATAAGGCAGGTACAGAATGAATCTTTGAAACAAGATGGTGAAGCCCATCTCCATGGAAACAAACAAACAACTCATTCTCTACACCGTCCCAAACTCTCTTTCAACACCCAGCCACCACCACTTTTTTCTTTTTTCTTTTTTCTTTTCTCCATAATCGACGACACTTCCCATATAATCTCAACAATCTTGGAATCCGGAATGCCAAAATCTTAGAAAATCTTAGTTTTGGGTTTGATTGAAGTGTCGAGATCGACACATACTCCGTCTGTTAGGAACCAACCCCTAACTGGTTTGTAACTATACTAAGAATTCAAAAACAAGGAAGAAAGAAACTGATAATTTTCATAGATGATGAGCACCAGCTCCACTTTCGTTACATATAGAGCTAAAGAGCCGATCACGTGAGCAACACGTGAGTAGATCATTTAAAAATCATAACAATCCATCCCCTTTAGCAAAACTTGACCTCAAGTTTCAAAAAAACACAAAAGATACTAGTCTTGACTAAACAGCAGGAACCAGAAACATTGATCTTCAAATAGTGCATCACTAGTGATCAAGGAGAAACTGAAGAATGTTGCAGTAGAGGTTCCATAGTGTGTACTGACTTGGAAATAATCATACCAGCATATGAGAAGTATCCTGCTGGTTAAGTGGAGCCCAAACACCCAAACACCCACCTGCCCCTCAATAATCATGTCCTTGATGCAATCTGGATGCATGGACGCAACACTGGTATAGATCCATGATGAAAGCTCGACAAGTATACCAGCAGTGACTCTCACCAAGCACAAAGCCCCATTCTTGTGGATCTGTATTGACATAGAAACTGAACCATAAGGTGGAAGAAAAAAATTTCTCAAATGTTTCTTGTGTATCACGTGATCCAGAAAACCCTGGTAGTAGTGATACTTTCATATTGTTGCCCATATGAGTGTCTTGTGGTCATAATTTCCATGATAGCACCCAACATCTCTGGAAGCAACAAGCTCAAACCTGCACCAAGGCTGTCTCAAATAAAGTAAGCTGACAGAGAATTTAAGTATAAAGGTGTCATCCACTTCTCCAAATAGCTTATGCATAGTTCTTGTTATGCTCTCAATGGTGTTTTCAAGGTGCCAGTCAAATGTACAGCCTCTGGTTTTCCAATGAACTGGAACTAGCAGTAAGTTTATGCCCACAGATGGCATGCGAAAGTGCACACCAGAAAGTGCATCTCTCAAACACTTCTCATCCAACACCAGAAAACATCCAAAGAAATCAACATTAAACTCTTGGGCAAAAATCACACATGCTGAAGTTCCTGAAGTGGTTTGACATTCCCGTATCCAAATTTCATCAAACATCATCCCAACAATATTTGCCTTTGTCTCCACCTCACTAGCCAAATGCAAATTTACTCTTTCATCTATATCACCCAATAAGACATTGTCAACAAACACAATGGGATTAATGCTATGCTGCATTGGGTCATAACTGCTAAGAAGACATTTCCCAAGCACTTTCCATGTAGCCTATCAAATGAATCAATGGCTTCCTTGCCATCCAACTTCCTATGGTTTCCAGGAAAATTCTCATGCAATTCTTTAGTACAATAATCATTTGCAGCAATTATTATAGACTTCCACCTTCCCCAAATGTCATAAAATATCACTCTGGCGTCCCCTTGAATTCTGTCAAACTTGTCAGCTCCAACCAAACTCAATGTCTTGAAGGCAACAACCTCACCCATAAAGGAATCATTAAAACCAGATAATCCTGAAGTACAATAATTATCTCCCATACATAGACTAATTTCACTAACATTACTATTACAATACATTTGCCTCTGATCCCCTTCATTAGAAAATGATTGTATGGAAAAAGCATTAAGCCAAGTAGCAATCTCCTTACGAGTTCCCTTCAGTAACTGAAATATCATATCACTACGACTAATCACCTTGTTACCCTTAAGAACATGTGCACTTGATTTCATAGCGAATTCCCAATCAATATACATGTCCTTATCCTCCAGGTCTCCATCAATGTACTCAAAGATGATAAAAGCTGGTCTGAATTATGATACTCAAATTTGTATACCAACTCATTTGCAGTAATACATCGTCCCCGAATGTCATCAAATAAGATACCATCATTCTCTTTCGTTTCCTCATGCTTTGCAATTGAAGGAAAACTCATTTTCTCCAATTTGATGTTGAGAAGTAGGCACAAAAGACTACCATGCAACCAAACATTCAAAGTGGCTACAATACCAAATTCAATAATAGGACACACATACAAATCAACTATTGCATGGAAAAGTAGAGGTATGCATCATGTGATTGATCCTATTCTGTACCACTTCAACATATAGCTGCAATTTTATCCACTGAAGCAATGTAGAGCAACATAAAACTATGCATTCGACATTTCCATTCACCAAGAAATTATTAAATTGCATGCAACTAGTGATAAGCCCCTGATCATGGTGAAAACTCCCACACATCTCTCCTAGCTGCATATGCTTTCCAAGAAAATTCACAAGCAGCTCTAACTCCACAGTACATCCTATTATCTTAATTATGGTCTCCATTTTCATATTCATTACTTTCAGTGACCACTTCTCTAGCACCTCAACTAAACCACTTGGATGATACTCAAATACCAAAGCAATGCATATATTAACAACAGACCTAAAAATATACTTGTCTACGTTCAAAACATTAGATGAAACTTTGACAAGAAATTTATACCTTCCAAGGATGGGGTACCGATCGATGTATGTATCTCACATAGAAATCAAGCAGGGCCTCTATGAAATTACTGTGGAGATGGCATCTATGATCATAATGATGACAATCATCAAAAGACTTAATGTAGCCCGTATTGAGGAGAGACTATTCGGTGCACCGAATAAA
This sequence comes from Comarum palustre, assembly GCA_951800085.1. NCBI lineage: Eukaryota > Viridiplantae > Streptophyta > Magnoliopsida > Rosales > Rosaceae > Comarum > Comarum palustre. Next base: position 17,718,868 of record OX637583.1, read on the forward strand.
GACAAAAAATAAAAAAAAACAAACGTGAACAGTGCATACATCTAACGGTGAGAACGTAATCTGATGGTGTAAGATGGACAGATCACATGCACCACTGGTGCACTGAATAATTTTCGCACATTGAGAATAACGGCCTTATTTCTGTGGTGAATCCAAAGGTCTCACAAATTTTTAGGATCTTTTCTTTTGCTAGCAGCCCTAGGAAGGTCTTTAAACTTGTCAGCTCATCCATTTCAGTAGATAAAGGGCCCATGGTATGTTCATCTTCCGGTGCTTGTCTGCATAGCATCTTTTCAACCCTTAGAGTTTTTGATTCACAAGTGTTCCCACTACCAAAATTCGAACCAGATTGGTTTAATGGTCCTGGTTTAATATCATGATCAAACATTGATACTAAATCATCATATCTATACATCCAGTAAACTTTCTCCTCTAGTTCAACCTTACCACACCTTGGATACAAGTAAAGTAAAGCATTTCCTTCTTCTTGCTTCAGACTAGCATCATTAGTTTTCTCAATAGTAATTATGTCCCATGATCCCTTGCACTTGATCATGCTCTCACTCATATGGTTGTGACTAGGAAGTACGAACCCATTAGCATAATCTTTTCTCCTGAGAGCAACCTTAAGCATATCCTCCCTTTTAATAAGTTGATTGCTAATTTCCATTCCTAATATAACATTGCCATCCTCAAGTTGATCAGCTTTCCCAACAGATTTGTCAATACCTTCAGTATCCTCTTCATAATTCACCCCACTTCCATGTTCTAATGGCCAGAGAGCAAGTCCCCCACCCTTGTCTTGAATTCTTGTAACAATCCTCCCAACACTACACATCCCTTTCGACTTAGACATTTCATCAAGCAGCTGGAGTGCATAAAATTTTCTCCCATTCTCACCCGAATTTGGTTCTTCCATGCTATCTCTCCTAATACTCAAACCAACAAACACATAATCCACAGCTCCAAAAATCATAACACCGTCGACATGGGTTTCGAAGAAATTGCTCTATGAGAGCACCAAATCCGAGACCGTTGGTTGCCAAAACATTGTTACATTGATAATGATATTATTTAGGCTGTAGTATCTGACTATGAGTTTTTGGATGAGAAAAAGAAGGAATGAGAGTTCTGAAAACAGAAGAAGCAACGAGGTTTCGAGAACCCATGAGTAGCTCCTTTCATACCGGATTTTGGGGTTTTGTTCTTGCACAAGGTTTTGCTGAAATGTAAACTAACCACTACCGTCGGTAATGTATGGAGAAAATTTCTCAGCTTAGTCGGAACCGATGAGGCGGCGGGGTGAGTTGGATGGGACCAGTTAGGGATGATTTAGTAAAAGCAGTATATGAGAGTGTATAATGTAAAAATAGGAATGTAAATTTCAGTTCCTCTTGTTGGAGGAAAATACTCAAAATAGATTTTCTAGTGTGTACTTAGTCAAAGTATAATCAGAATAGGATTCGATATCATATTATAATAGGAAATATATGTATTTTCCTTATGTATTGTATCCTATATATATAGACTTATTCTATGAACGAAATAACATTGATTATTCTCCCTAATTCTCTTATTGAGTTTATTTCTTATGTTACACGTTATCAGACATTCGCTCTAACCCTAGGTAAACCCTAAAAAAATCTACCGTGCGCACCCCGTGTGCACCGCTGAGCACCCCCCTGGGCACCGCCGCGCATCCCATGTGCACCTGTTGCGCAACTGCGCACCCATGAAACCCTAAAATCTGCCTCAAGGTTCCTAAACCAAGATCGACAGAATAAACTTCGAATTGATTTTCATCACCAACAAAGAACTTGAAGATATTGATTTCACGATTCCAACGCCGCCGACCTCACTCCAAGAACCATCCGAAAACACACCGAACCAGCCACTGAAATACCTAGACCGGACTAACTATTCAAGCAACGGATTCGGTCACTTTCAGAACTCCGATTTACTTGAAATTTGGAGAGGATATGCGTACGGATGTTAAGATTGTTCAGTCAAAAAGGCACCTCCAAAACCAAAGTAAAAGTTAGTGAACCGGCCCTCACAATCACTGCAGCGGGTATAAGAATCACTTTTCCTTGAGAAAAACGGGTTGTATTCCTAGTTTCTTCTTGAATCCTTCATATGGTTGATGTTTTTCAATGTTTTGCTACTGTTTATGACAAGTTTAACTAACCATATGATTTTTATGTGTTTCATGGTCTCCCTGCGCAATAATTCATAATGGAATTACGCGAACGATCTCCGAACGCGCATGGATTTGAGCATGAAAACATGGAGCAACTTATATAAATGCAGTCTATATGGCAGACTAGCAAGTTGCTAACGTTGAAAGAAGTTACGAGACTCCAATGCTGGTACTGTGATGTAATCATATGTCAAGGATTGAGAAGTCTTTACGTTGCAATCTTAAAGACGCTGCCTACACGTCTACATCGACACGTACGTGTAGTAAGAACTTAAATTTTTTCTACAAGTAAGCTTTATATTAAAGTTCTTGCTTTTTTGAGATTGAGTTTTTATCGGGGATTGTTCAACTTCCATTCTTCTTTCATTTTGGCCCCTCATATGACGTGAGACTTTTTTTGAGAATTAATTGAATCGTGGGGATTCAAATGTTATGAGCATCAAAAAGAAAAATATGGCTATGAAAAAAAATTCATGAGCCTCAAAACGACCATCATCTTGGTCTTGGTCTAATCCAATTTCTTGAAAATATTAAATGTCGAGGAAGTCTTTGGGACTGCGACACTAATTCTTCTTCCTGTTTCTCGAGATGTCAAAAAAGGGCAAAGAAAAAAAGCTTGAAATTTACATAAATTGCACTCCAATGATACTGGATATCATCAATGGGTGAATGACATCGAGAACACCTCACTGTCATGACATATATGACTTATTATTAAAGATGAGGCATGCTATAGACATTGATTTTAGGGCATTGCAACACAAAAGCCAAATTTGCTGCATAAATAATGTATATAAAGATAAAAGAGCAAAAATCTCGTAATGCAGCTAAAGAAGAAGATAGAGATATGACCATTACACCAATCTCACCATTACATATTTCAAATTTGGCAATGATACATGGATATTGCAGATTTCGATTAGAGCATTTATTTTTTAAGAATATATTGTATAGGCAAATGCCTCAATAAATAAATGACGATTTTGTTATAGTTCATATTATGGATTGAATTCTAATTACAAGACTTTGATGCATGTAATCGTTGGTATATTCATAAAGTCTCGAATGTATTTTTATGAGAATTGAGCTCTATTTGAATTTGTTATTACAATGACATAGAAAACCATCAAAATGCCTTATTTTGGCATATGGTTTGAAAAATAAATAATTGCACCATGAATATATATGGTGAAGCAATACAGTGAGTCAAAGGAAAAAAAAATATTTCAGAAAGAATCGGAAAAAAGTGAAAAGGCCAAATATGAAAAAAAAGTCAACATTAAGAAAAATTACTATTCACGTGAAAAAAGGGTTTTGTTTTGTGGATATTTTTCACTTGTACACATATGTTGACTTCTTTCCTATTATTTGTTAGTATATATAGGCTTTAGAGAGTTCAATTGTTTAAACTGATAGTGTGACTAACCACACAACACTCTAAAATAGTGGCAGTTATGTATGAATTTAGTGTCTCATAATCCTTATATGACTCAGATGACTGGATCATCACAATTGATAAAAAATTGTGATAGACATCTCAATTTTTATTGTCTTTATGACATTATGATTCTTATCATTGAAGCTTTTTAAGTTTGATGAATACGTTACCAACGATTTTCATGTGAAAATACGTGAGATTGGACATGAGTTCCTTTGCATTACCTCTAATTACTGTGAATGTATGAATATTAAAGAATAATACGTGTCAGTGTGTCACTCTAGTGGGTTATATATAACTACTTTCGAAATTATTTGATTTAACAATGTCATAAGATATGACTCTTGAGATTCTGACACATATAGGCTTTGACATGGTTTGTTGAGATATCATGACCATGATATGAGGATCCGTATATTGAAATAAAAAAAATCACACGGACATCCATTGTTTTGAGTGAAAAGAAACAAAAACGAAAAAAACATGGTTCAGTAGACAAATACTGCTACTTTTATGACAATGTTGTCGCTCCCCCTAGGCGGCTTTAAGATATATTTTGTTATGCACATGTTAATGCAATCGTTCTCATTATGCTTCTCAAGTCAAATATGACTTTATGACTAAACCAAATCTTTGTTGGTTACCATTTAAAACCACTCACTAGTTTGTAAAGTCTATTTATTTGAGAAATTAAGATTGAGATCATTCTATGCAAAGGACACATATATTCTTATTATGTTTTAATTACATTGAATCCAAATGGATTTTATAGACAGATTCAACCAATTTGCAGACATTTTTGATATTTTATTGTATCGGTTGATATGCATACACGTTGGTTGCGTGCCGCACTATCGTCTGCTTGTTATATATGCTGCTTATAATATAACTCTCATATCATCTCAATCAGTCAATTCAACTTGATAATGCTAGGGAGTTCACATCGACAATTTTCGATGATTATTGTACATGTTTATGGATTGATGTTTGATATCATGTTCATATGTACACACCCAAAGGTCTCGCGGGAAATCATTATTAAATGACTACAATTCTAGCTTAAATTTTGGTAATGCACACCAATATTTCCGCTTGGGGTTATGCAATATCACATGCAGCTATACTAATTCATCAATGAATCATCACCACTTAATATTTTTATGCGTTGAATCTAGTGACTTACGCATTTATGTGCCAAAATTGTGCGGCCACAACGCACTATGATGAGTTCTTTGACATGAATAAATATTAATGTTGGATATAGATCTCCAACCATAGTCCGGTATGTTGAAACCTTGACATGTGATCTCTTTACCGCTATTTGTGGAATGTCACTTATGAGACAATCTTCCTGCCGTTAGGGGGAGATAAGAACATATAATGTTTAATAGTAACGACAGAAAATTGTGTAGATTATCCCCACTTATCTAATCATGATCCCCAAAACCACACAATATTGAAGTGCATGGAATAATTGTTATTCATAACTTAACAGATTCGATGTCTGATATGTTATCTGATATTATTAAAGTGACGGGATCATATATATACATGTTGTAAATATGCATGTAAGGAATGATGTTCTATTAAGAGGACATGACTCCACTTACTGAAATTGGTGTTGAAGCCGCCACCATAGTTGGTGACATAGTGACTCCATAACGTGGCTAATGGTGTCACATGTCGTGGCTCCCCAAGAAAAAGCGGGAAACCTTATAGGTTCGATGAATACTTGCCCAAGTGAGAGAGCAAATTTGGCACATTATGATCCATTGATCATTGATACTCAATTCCGTCTCATGAGAATCTTTATGAATTATAGTTATCATTGGGGACGCCTTAATGTTAAAACCAATTCTTGAAATATAGAGATATCCACAAACTATATATTACACTAGTGTACATGAGGACGTGAGATATTGAGATACTGAACCTTACATCGTTGCAAATTGACACGTAGTCTATATTGGCCTAAAAGGAAAGAAGCGATCCAGGCTAAATTGAAAAGAAAGGTATTTAGATTGGTGATGCCGACACCACCAAGTGTAAGGCCTATCAATTTAATAAGTATTTGTTATAAAACATGATTATAGACTTGCCTTATGGCGCAAGACTTGTCATATTATCTTGAGATCGACTACGAGGGGATAATTCTCTCGTAATGGATGTCATTGTACTCCACTACCTTGTCAGTTTGGTAGTTTTCAAAAAAAAAACTTGATAAGTAGTGTATGAATGTGGTCACAAGATATCTCTATGGGGATCTAAATTAAGAGATATACATGAAGATCTAAGATTGACTTCATTTACCCAATTCAAGTGGCTCTAGACCACAGAGCACGTTTACAATAAGGTTGAAACGTTCACTAAGTGACAACTTGATTGGGAAGAGATATGATGAATTATGCCCATGCGTGTTTTTATTAAAAGGACAAGTTCCAGATTTGCAGTATTGTGGTTTATGTCAATGACATGTATATTAATGGATTCTTGATGAACTAAGAGATACCGCTAAGGATTTCAAATCCAATTTCGAGATAAAAGATCTTGGAAAAACATGGTTTTGTCTCGAACCAAGATTCGAGCACCATAATGATGGTATTGTCCATCAATCGGCTTTGTTATATGATATTAATGCACTCTAATGACTATTTCTATGATCGTTCGTAGTCTTGTCCCTTAAAGGGATACGTTTCGTCTAAGGGATGATGACGAAAACGTTTAAGAGACTAAATGCCCAATCAATGTACAATATGCGCATTATTGTATACAACTAAATATACAAGACTCGACATCTCATCCATATTGTAAACTTGTTAGCTAGATTTAGCTATGTGTCCACGCATTGTCATTGAATTAATATGAGATCTTTGGAAAGTTATGATACTTTTAGGCTTATTCTATCCCTACAAATAGAAAAAGTATATGGCATGTTGTATTGCATCACATAGCCATTGTCGCAAGCCATGCGTGAAGAAAAGCGCACCAAAGGAAAATCAGAAAATCTGTCTTTTTCTTATCAGTCAACTTTGACAGAGCTTTGTGATTAGCTCAGAACGAATCTGATTATGTATAATATATGGTTGGAAAGGTACCGATATTTACTTTCCAGAACTTCATACGGTTCATTCATACCTATTTTGAGCAGGAAGTTATGACTGAATTAGTATACGAGGGTCATGTCATGCGTGAATCTGACTTTCAACGCAAACTCTTGTTTTGAGTTCTTTCACCAAATATTTGTGGTGTTTTGGTTGGATTTTCTGATATTGGGTATCTCTCTAACCCATAGAAAGGTTGTTTCTTAATGATTTATGTATTGAGAAACACCTAGTATGTATCTTCTATGTAATCAGCTATAACGAGTTCTCCTCATGATCAAAGTGAAACCAGTTAAATATAAGGATAATATGACATATCTGTTTATTAGATGACTACCTAAAGTCACTTTGAAAAACATGTTTAAAGCATTGGTATGCTTAATTTATTTAAATCTCCCATGATTGTAAAAATCAGGGGGGTGCAGACATCAGGGGGAGTCTAGCACATACATGTTACTTTCAAATGTGATTGATGTGTTGTACTTTTTTTGTTCCTTCGACCAAAGTTATCTTTGCTCATGAGGTTTTATTGTTACTTGACAAGGTTTTGAATGAGGCAACATGGAATGCATTTTAATGTATCATAGTACTATGACACGACACAAGAGGGTGCGTTGAAGGAAAATAAATTTTCTAGTGTGTGTCTTAGTTAAAGTATAATCAGAATATGATTCGTTATCATCTTGTAATAGGGAATATATGTACTCTCCTTATGTATTGTATCCTCTATATATAGAGGCTTATTCTATGAATGAAATAGCATCGATTATTCTCCCCAATTCTCTCATTGAGTTTATTTCTCCAGTTACACTTCTACTCTTTTTTTGAAGAAAGGGCCAATAAAGCCGCCCTTAAGCCTTGATTAATTAAACCGTAAGATACATGGGGGAGACATATGACCTATACCCTGGAATACAAAGCACGTCTAAAACTTCCTCAAGAATAATACTCAAGGACTCTAAAATAAACATGTATCCTAACAAGCACCGTTTAACGGAGAGTGTAACATTGACAACTCACATCATTTTATAAAGAATGTGACATACCATTGGAAAGATAACTCTATGACGAAGAAGTATCGATACACATAAAAACACTGCTTTCCAATATGCTGCCACTTACATTAAGTGACACTGAGTTTCATCCTGCCACTAGGAGGTTGCGGCCATTTGACATTGCAAGGAACTCACAACTTACCCATGTCAGACAAGGCACTCAAGGTGCCAATACCGGGACACCGCTCACCTCTTCTTATTAAGAACAAGAAAATATAAACTAAAACAGAACCACAAAATGCTATAAAAGTAACAAATAAAAAACAATTGTAAACTCAAGCCCAATAACTAGGCCGAGATCGGATTAGGGTTAAGAGAGCCTAAACATTGACATCAGTCCATGATGGTTGTAGCGCATGCACCCCTGTCGCCCGAGCCACGCATCGTCGTCGTTGCCTTCGTACCTCGCTAGCCGTCCAAGATTGTACCAACACCATTGTCCTGTCTCCAACTCCAAAAGATGACCTCAACCGGACAAGGATCCACCCTAAGCCAGCCGTCGAAGACACAGCCTCGCCGACACCAGCCCACACCTCGAGTTCGCCGACAACAGCCCACGCCATCAATTCTTCTGACCCTCACATCCAAACCCAGCCTCTCCTCTAGACCGTGAGCAACCGAAGTCTGAATCTGCCTTTCAACCTGAGGTAGGCCATTAATCTCCCATCTGGCCGCACTGCTCATCGACTGGTGAGGCTAAACGCCAACACCGATGCCGAGAGGCAGCCAGACAGGACTGAGAAGATGAAACGACGCTCTCTCTAGGGTTTTGCATCGAAGGAGGTACAAACGCAGAATAATATAGGGTTTATTAAGAAAACAAACCATTACAATTATGGGAGAAAGCAGTGGACAACAAGGTCTCACATTTCTCCTTACCGACAGACCTACGATTACATGACTATGAACAGAAACAGGTCCAAATGTAACCTACTCCAAACTCTATCTAGAAGCCTCTACACCTCCTTCCAGCCAACCTAAAGAAGAAACAACCTCGTCAAACACTATATACAATAACCGCCAGCATATATGCAGGGGCAACCTTCTCATTACATTAACAACAAAAAAACACCGACGTTAATACCAAAAAGTCCTTGGATATGACAACCAAATCATGACCCAAAAACATCCACCAAACACACTAACACCTAAAACTCTTACCCAAAGGGAGGGACACCCTCGCCCAAAGGGAAGGACGGCAACCAAAACGATACCAAAACCTAAAACCAAGACTCCTAAAACACCCTCGTCCGAAAAAACCAAAAAACCAAACTAAACATAAGCCTAGAAAAAATCCAGGTCCACCCCACCCCACTTGGGACCCGAATGAGTCTTCCTCGCGACCTGGCCAGAAAAGTTGCAAACCAGAGCTGCATCGTTGCTCCTCCTCGCTTGACCCTTAACCTATCATTGACGAAATAATCCACCATCCTTGCACATCCTCATCAAAACGATCCACGAGAACCAGCCCAAGTTAGTAGAGCAACCGGGGGAAGCCTCACTTGCTCCATTCACCCTTGTCGCGCAGCTACTTTATCTGCCTCAGCACAGGGAAGCTTCAAACCGAGAGGATCTCACCTTCGAGGTAGCACAGCTCCACAACTCAAAACTGATATCAACCCAGGTCGATCCCTTGAAATTACACCGGATCTCTCCCCTCCACCATCTACCGAGTCAGATCACCTCCTGACAGCCTTCAAAGCTCGTCCGACAGTGACCCAACCGCACTGACGAGGCTGATCGCCAACGCCAGCATGAGTACGCCGTCGGACAAGCCACACTTAAAAACCCTAGCTTTTCATCTTTAATGTATTAAATCTATAAGCTTGGTGTGCATTTACATAATCACATAAATCAATTATACGTGATAAAGGCATTGAATCAACGATTACAAGACATTCCTAACACTTATAAAACAATTGTACGTGATAAAGACCGAGATCATTATAAATGCTATAAGGTTATAAAAATTAAACGAATTGGGTGAGTGAGCATGATTATTTCACACGCATGAGCGTGACCCTTTCTTTCGTGCATTACTACATTATTACATTTGAATGAGTTTTATATTAGCGACCAGCGTAATGTCTTAAATAATGAAATGAAGAACGTTAAATTATTCAAAAACAAAAATTAGAAGAAAAAAAAGTTCACACGCACGCGCTAGCATGGTCCTTCCACATGTGCATCACGCGTGCGTGAAGACTAGTATATTATTATGTGAAAATACATATTTGCACAAAAACAACTGACTAGAGCTCAATATACTTAAATTAGCCAAAACATGCTATTTGGACATATGTGCCTACATACAACATATATATGCTATTTGCTTGTGAACTAGATTTTGTTGTCGAATGGTAAGATTCACTATTTCTAATCATGCCTTGGATCAAAAATGTGATGATCTCTCCCAACTCTATTAATCCCTTTAGCCCCCTCCCTCTCTTTTCTTGGTTCTATGTGTTGTTCACAAATAAAGATTTCTTGTAAATTTCTAACTGTTTTGATTTCATGCTCGCATTGACATTTCTAACAAGTATTATTGAGTACCCTGTTTAGTGATTAGATCACTCAATAAAGGAGGAACAAACTCCTCCCAAACTAAAGTGTGAGCAAAGACATAAACAGCTGTTTGTCAAAAAAAGACACAAACAGCTAGAGCATGAGCTACCATGTTAGCTTGCCTACCAACATAAACCAACATGGATTCATATTCAAATTTTTCAAATTATCTTCTAAAAATAAATGAAAATGTCATGAATGGTGGTGGAGGCATTGGCTCATCAGAACAAAATAAGAAGTACAATAGAAAGAAAAACATCGGGCCCAAATCTGTGCCACACATGGTATGATGGTCCGCCCCTTCACCATATAAAGCGCAAGCATTTGTTATATATTCAGCTCCAGACGCCTCAAATACCATTTGCTCCCGATCCATCCATCCACCTCATCTCTCTCTCTCTCCGCCCTCGTTCGCCGGCCGGTCAATGGAGTCGTCGTCGTCGTACCTGAACCTTTTCCTGGAGGAGACGAGCTTCTACAACCGCATTGTCCTCCGGAGCCTGCTGCCAGAGTGGGTGTGGGCCCCGCTGCCACACTTCTTCCAGTCTTGGCTGCGCAACTACCTTGGCGGCACCTTAATCTACCTCGTCTCCGGCTTCCTCTGGTGCTTCTACATTTACTACCTCAAACGCAACGTCTATCTCCCCAAAGGTCATCCAACCGAACACATCTCGATCTCACTTTGCTTCTCTTGTTTGAATGTGCGTGCTGTTCTTTTGTTGCAGAGACACACTTTTTATCTGTTTGTCTTTTTTTGTGTTCCTCAATTATTAGTTCAGTTTCTGATTTTATTTTTCTCCTGAATTATTAGCTAGTTCAGTCAGTGTTTGACCCATGATGCCTTTACTTTGTGGGTTACATTCTTTTTTTTAATATACCTGTTTCTACTTTGCATTTGGTAAATAGTTCTAGTGGATTAACCAAAGAGGAAACTTGATTGAATCAGTGGAGGAACTAGATCAGCTTCAGGAGGGTTTAATGGGGTCTGCTTAGGTTTAAATGAGTAACCCACGGCACCTAACCATGGAAATATTAAGGATTAGATTTCATGAGTTTTGGATGTTTGACTAAACTTGTTGTTGAAAAGTACTTGTCTTGATGAATATGACATGTTTTGTGTTATGACTCTATATGCAATGTTGAATGGTTGTTGATGCAAATGTACTCTGGTTACATTACAGTTGATTCAGATATTTTTTTAGGGAATGTTCAATTTCGCCTTCATGACTGAGAAATTGACAAATAATTGTGTTCTGTAGCTGTGATATTTGACACCTGTTCCCACATTGCAGATGCTATTCCTTCTAATAAGGCCATGCTTTTGCAAATATATGTTGCCATGAAGGCCATGCCGTGGTACTGTGTGCTTCCGTCTGTCTCTGAGTACATGGTTGAGAATGGCTGGGCGAGGTGCTTCTCTAGAATAAGTGATGTAGGTTGGGTTGCCTACTTCATCTATTTAGCAATTTATATGATAGTCGTGGAGTTTGGAATCTATTGGATGCATAGAGAGTTGCATGACATAAAGCCTCTATATAAATGGCTTCATAATATACATCACATCTACAACAAGCAGAATACCCTCTCTCCATTTGCTGGTAAGTTGTCAATTACTACTTGATTTAATTCCATGCATTGTGTCAATAATTTGGATGTATTTATATGCACACACACACACACACACACACATATATATATATATCAGGCTAGTTTTGTTTATTAGCTGGCTCTCTGGTAAGTACTACAAACATATGTGATAAGTGTGTAGTGAACTTGATTTGATGATGGTGCATATGCTTGTTCATTCTCTCTACCTCAATGCTGGCTCTCTGGTAAGTACTACAAACATATGTGATAAGTGTGTAGTGAACTTGATTTGATGATGGTGCATATGCTTGTTCATTTTCTCTACCTCAATGTCCCCCCTTTACTCAAGGATTGAAAATTATATGACTGCTATTTTATCCCCTCGGTGCTGGAGCATCTTACATCTTGAATGTTGCTACCACTTCCTTCCAATCTATCCTAACCCAACCAAATGTATAAGTACAACTATTTCCAATATCAATGATTTGATGCCATGAGTCCATAACTAGGTTGCACATTTGTTCACATATGTGCAGGTTTGGCTTTCCACCCACTTGATGGGATACTGCAGGCAGTTCCGCATGTTATAGCTCTATTTCTTGTGCCAATGCATTTCACAACTCACATAGCCCTCCTATTTCTTGAAGCCGTATGGACAGCAAACATTCACGATTGCATCCATGCCAAGATATGGCCTGTGATGGGTGCTGGCTACCACACCATTCATCACACTACCTATCGCCACAATTATGGCCATTATACTATATGGATGGACTGGATGTTTGGAACTCTTCGTGACCCTATCAACGAGGAGTCGAAGGTCTTGTGAAGCATGCTTACCTACCTGAGCAATGAGTTCTCCATTGATTTGGAATGTTGGTTGGAGTCCTTTTCTTTCGTCTCTTATTTATGAAGTTTTGTGTTTGTAAATTATATTGCCAGATACTTGCTTGAGTTATTTCTTTATGGTGTGACTGGTTTCCTCCTGAATTAATGGCCAGATCATTAAGCTGCGGAGGAGATAGTTTGAGCTTTGAGAGGAGTTTCATCTCTCAGTTGGTCGCTTCATGTCCCATAGCAATGTAGTTAGTTACATAATAAGTTGTTTAGTTGTATAACTCTGCTACAATTGTAAAGTGGATTAAATTTATGGGAATGGACACAATGATATTGCCCTCCTTTTTGACAAAGTTCTTCCATAACTATTTCTGTTACTGAGGTACCGATTGTAAACTTCCTGCCACTTGTTTAGCTATGATCAGCTCTGGCTAAATTCTTGTGTCATAATTTTCGTTGATAAATCCATGTGATCTGCAAGTGATGGTCTGCAAAAATGTAGACAAAAATATAAGGTGAGGCCATGGCATGATGGCAACTTGGAAGTGAGGCTAGCGACACTCGTGCACTCTCGTGCAATGTTTAAGCTGTTTCTGTCACTTGTTTAAGCTGTTTCTGGCAAGTGACAAGTGCAAGTTTAAGTTGTGTGACAAGTGCAAGTTTAAGTTGTGTGGCAAGTGACAAGTGAGAGGCTAACAACATTCATGGCCAGATGCCCTTCAAGCAATGCCAAGCAGTATCATACTATCATTTTCTAAACTCGTAAACCTACGTTGGTAGACCTTAAAAATCTGGATCCAATTGTTAAACAAATTTGGCAGTTCATTTCTTTTTTTAATTTTTTTTTTGAAAAACCAGTGACGCGATTCTAATTATGACTGAGTGTAAATATTGCACCGTGCTTACGCATAGACGGTGGAATGGGCCGGCCCAAATAACAGACATGAAGACAGAACCCTAGTTTTACCCGAACTCGAAAACTGCTGCTCACTCATAGATTCAACAAACTATTAGCGAGTGATGTTCGGGTTACGCGCAGTCGCTTCAAATGTCGGGGGTCGACTCCTTCAATCTTTACCGGTCAGTTAACTCATAATCCTTTATCTGCTCAACTTCAACTAAACCTCGACTTTACTGGTTTAGAGGCTCTGACGTTAATCACTGCGAATCATTTGAATTTTGGCAGTTCAGTGTTTACAAGCAAACTTATGCTTTTGGGTTTTCTGGGTTTTGTCTGAATTGTTCTTGTGCAACTGATTGGGCATATGTTTTATTTGTTCTCTGTGCTTTCATTTCATTTTGAACCATGTAGGTTACTTACATCAATGAAATTTGTGTCTAATTTAGAAACGAAGCCTTCCATGCTGTGAGTTTAGCTTGTTATCATCTGCCATCTGGGTTATTTGTCACTCATTCATTTCAATTAGTGTACTTTTTTCGCTGAATGTAGAATATCGATTGCCATCGAGACCGGCTGAGATAGGTGCAGTACTGACTACTGAGTGAAGGCATCTTTAGTGTAGATGATAGGAAACCTTTCACATGATTAGGCCTTAGAAAGACGGAGTTGCAAAGAGATATAGCAGAAAGAATATGTTAATTTACTAAAGACCCTGTGTTTATCATAAGCTTTCAGGGCTGCCAAAGATGTTTCATTTTCTAAACTGCATTATAACTGATGATTGCATTCCCTCAGTAGTTGTAGTAGCAGTGCACTGAAATGCTTATTCAAACAAAAGAAAAGAATACATGTAGGCAAATGCAACGCTCATCTTCAAACACAAATGTCAACAATGATGTTGTGTTGTCTGTAAATGTAGCCAGCCATGTAGGCGGGTAGTACTGCATCCAGCTGCTGCTAGGGATGATCTAAGTGAACATAGTTGCATCTCAAGATCTGTCTGTAGTCTGTACCACTCCCAACAGGGATGGTTTGGAGATGTCAGTTTCATGAGTCATGATATTACCACTATCACATTAATTTTGCTCCTGCTGATTTCCTTTGGTTCCTCTTTGGAATTGTTATTCTGGATCTGAGTTAATACAGTACTGCTGATCAGTTTGCTCTTTTGTTTACTGTAAATGAAAACTGTCTTGGTGGCCATGACTCTCGTTTGAGTTGTAGTGATGATCGCTTCTTTCTGTATATTAAGTAGGAAAGAACGGATTTTTATGTTGTTTTCCTTAGAACTCCTGTTTTTACTTGCAGTTTGGTGGGATACGCTCCCAATGCATCACTATAAAAGCAGGCATGGATATTCCAGACAACAAGTCCCTGGGGTACGCCCTTCAATACATACATGGCATAGGTAAAGCAAGGGCTCGCCACATCTTATCTGAGCTCAACCTGGGCAACAAACTTGCTAGGGACTTGACTAAAAGAGAAATTATTGCTATTGGTGATGAACTCTCCAAGTACATAATTGGAAGGGAACTGGTATTACTCTCTTGTTCTCTCCCATCCTCGCTTGATACACTACTTGTATGGTTTGTGTCACTTACAGATTTGGTTTCTGGAACTTTCAGGTGGCAGTAGTTGAGAGAGACATTAAACGAATGATAGACGTCCAGTCCTATAGAGGGATAAGACATAGTGATGGGTTGCCTTGCCGAGGACAGCGCACCAAGACCAATGCCAGGACTAGGAAAGCTGGAAAACGGATTCCTCATGGAGTAAGGCACAAATAGCCAAATCCTTCAGTGTTGTCAGTGAACATCATAATTCAGCTGGGGGTTTTCAAAAGAAGCCCGTTGTGGATACAATGATTGCTTTCACCATTTGTTGATGTTTCAAGTCATTCTTATTGGCATCACAACGCATGTTAAAATAAGAAACCTTTTGATCTCATTAATTGTGACATATGGGGTCCCTACAAATATCATTATCTTTCAGGTGCATTTTATTTTCTCACAATCATGGATGATTATTCTCGTTTTACATAGGTTTTTTGATGCGACATAAATCAGAAGCTCAGTCGTTGATAAAACAATTTCTTTCTTTTGCATCAACCCAATTCTTGTCTCAAATAAAAATCTTTTGCAGTGATAATGCAGGCGAGTTTCTTTCTTTTAGATTTTTTTTCAAAGATAATGGAGTTCTTTTTCAGCATTTTTGCATTTATATGCCTCAACAAAATGGGGTAGTAGAACGCAAACATTGCCATATTTTACAAATTGCACGCGCTTTTCGATTTCAAGCCAATCTTCCTCTAAAATTTTGGAGAGAATGTGTTCTCACTGCTGTTCATGTTATCAATCGATTACCAACTCCACTTCTCTCTTTCCAAACACCTTTTGAGCGTCTTTACTCTCAACCTCCTCATTTTCATCACCTTCGTGTTTTTGGGTGTAACATATGCCACAAATGTCAAGGTCACACATAAATTTGCACCGAGAGCAACCATGTGTATCTTCATTGGATACCCAATTGGTCAGAAAACCTATAAACTTTACGATCTCTCAACATAAAGTTTTTACAAGTCGTGATGTAATTTTTCATGAGTCCATATCGGTCTTGTTCCCGGGCCCAATTCTTGTCCAATTCTTGGTACAGCCCACATCACCAGCCCAACTAACCCACTTACTGAAACAATTCAGGTCATACCCATATTTTTTCTCCTTCATCGAGCCAATCAGAACCTCTCTCTGCTTCATCTCTTCCTGGGTCGGCATCACATCCACCACTCAGTTCTCTCCGATGCGACGTCATCTTCTGTCGTCGTCGTCGCAAGCGGCGTCTCTATCTGATTTGTCGCCTTCGTCTGCATCTGAACCTCACCAATTCGATTCTCCACCTTCTCCGAGAACCATCCACCCTTCGTACTTCTGTCCATCATCGGCCCCCTTCAATACCACCAGAATCTTCTAATGAAACCTCTCAAGTCGAATCTCTCACCCACCAATTCCCATTAGAACAACTGCCATCGCCGCCGTCCTCGCCGGCGCTGATGTCGTCGCCGTCCTGAACTCACATTTCCGAACTCCACCTTCAATTGATGTTTCACCTTCACTCACATCATCACCGAATTCTCCACCTTCACCCGAACCATCCAAGCCCTTGCTTGACCAGCCTGCAGCACCACCTCAACCTCTCCGTCACTCTGCTCGTGTCATTATGCCTTCAGTTCGCCTCAAGGACTATGTCTGCTCACAGATTAATGGCCCAAACTTGTCATCTTCTTCGTCTCCAGGTTCTATCGAAATGAAAGGTACCAAATATCCTCTATGCAATTATGTATCGTATGACCGTTGTACTCCACTGCATCGCTCCTTTATTACCAAAATTTCCCAGGCAAATGAACCATGTACATATGCCGAAGCTGCTCCTTATCCAGAATGGCAAGAAGTAATGCGTTCTGAGTTGCAAGCATTAGAGGATAACAACACCTGGACTTTCACTCCTTGGAAAGACCCTTATTAGTTGTTGATGGGTTTACAAGATCAAACATCGATCAGATGGTACAATTGACTGTTATAAAGCTCGTTTGGTTATCAAGGGCTTCCCTCAAATGGAAGGTATCGATTATCATGACACCTTTTCTCCTACTGCCAAAATTATTTCTATTCGTTGCTTGTTGTCTTTGGATGCTGCTCAAAATTGGTTTATTTAGATGTCAATAATGCATTTTTACATGATGGTCTTGATGAGGACATTTATATGTCTCCTCCTCCCGGTCTTTGGTGACAGGGGAAGAACATGGTTTGTCGCCTTAACAAATCCTTATATGGCTTGAAACAATCTTCTCGGCAATAGTTTGCAAAGTTTTCTGATGCTATTTGTTCAGCTGGTTATATTCAATCTAAGACAGATTATCCGTTATTCACCAGAAAACAAAGTAAGTCATTCAGTACTTTATTGATATATGTTGATGTTATATTAATCAGTGGTAATGATCCGGTTGTCATTTCTGCTTTGAAGAAGTTTCTGAATAGCCGATTTCATATTAAAGATCTTGGTGATTTAAAGTATTTTCTTGGCATAGAGGCTTCTCGTTCCAAAAGTATAATCTATATTTCTCAACGAAAGTATGCTTTGGAGATTATCAGTGATGTAGGTTTATTAGGAGCAGCACCTGTTGATACTCCTATGGAGCGTGGCTTGAAGTTATTAAGCAAATGAGACCTTCTTAAGGATGCTTCACGTTATAGAAGATTGGTTGGCAGGTTGATATATCTAACCATCTTAAGGCTTGATATAACCTATTATGTGCATGTATTAAGCAGGTTCATGCATGAGCCTCGAAAAACTCATATGGAAGCAGCTTTACATGTTGTCCATTATCTTAAATGAAATCCTGGCCAAGGTTTGTTTTTCTCTTCAGAGAATGATTTCAGAATTCGTGCATATTGTGATTCAGATTGGGCTGGTTGTCCCATGACTCGAAGATCTACAACTGGTTATTGTGTATTCTTTGGTCCTTCACTGATTTAATGGAAGTCAAAGAGACAAAAGACGGTATCACTTTATTCAGCCGAAGCAGAATATCGAGCAATGACAAGAGCCTGTTGTGAATTAACTTGGTTGGAAAATCTTCTTAGAGATTTAAATATCCTTCATTCAAAACTTGCTTTGTTGCATTGTGTCAATAGAGCCGCTTTGGATATTGTTGTTAATCCTGTCTTTCATGAAAGAACCAAGCACATTGAGATGGACTGTCATTTCATCAGAGATAAGATTCAAGATGGGTTAGTTGTTACTAAGTTTGTCGGTTCTAAAAATCATTTAGCTGATGTTTTAACCAAAGCGTTGGGAAATGAAGTTTTCATCCTTATGATCCGTAAGTTGGGAGTTCAAGATATTCACTCTCCAACTTGAGAGGGAGTATTATAAAGTACATATTGTGTAATTAGTACTTTTAGGAATGTTATTATTGGTAAATATTTGCTGGCTTATTCTCTCCTTGATGGAGGAGATAGTTTCTTTCTAGGATAGCTTTTCTTCCTCTTGTAATTTGTATATATATTCTTCATATGTGAATGAAAGATCTATTCCAGCAAAACTATTTTTGTTTTATATTTGGGTTGAGACGTTTTGAAGACATGGTGAGGAGTACTGGGAACTTGGTCTCTGAAAATGGTGTAAGCTTAAAATCAAAAGCATTAAATTGCTTCACAAATAATATAGATACAATAGTATAAAATAAGAACAAGAGATAAAAGATAAATAGATCATGAACCTTTAAGCTTGATGGTCACTCGATATAAGCCTAAATCTTTTGCACTGCATCTAATTGTGATATTCTTTGAATAGGGTAAGAACTTGTTAGGTTTGTGAATCCGATTCCACCTAGGATAAGGATTGTGTCATAAGCTGATCTTACTTGGGTATGGTTGTCTACTGGGAATAAGTTTCTAATGTGTTATAAGTTTCAGGTTTAGATATCTATAAATATGGACATAATGTAGAGTAGTTGGTGTGGTTGCGGAGAGCAATCACCCATGGTTGAGGGTGATTGCAGAGAGCAAATCACCTGTGGTGGTTGTGATTAAGAGCAAGTGAGATCTTAAGAGTTGGTGAGAACATCTTGTGTGAGATCTTGTACTCTTTTCTTGTTCTTTTTCTTCTATAGTGAAACCCAACAGCCGGAGGACGTAAGCATACTTATTTGCTGGACCTCGTTAAACATTGTGTGTTTGTTTTCTTGATCGTTTCTATTATTGTTCATAGTGGTTCGCTTCCGTAAAGGGGAATTCTGGGCTGAATTCTTGTCAAATTGGTATCTAGAGATAGGATACTGAGCATGAACAATGAATATAAAAGACGTTCAGAAGAGAGTCGATAAGTTCAATGGGCATGACTTTAGCTTATGGAGGTCACAGATCGTGGACTACCTGAATATGAAGAGGTTTGGAAAGACTCTGGACGGCAAGATCCCGAAAGGTATGGAGCAAGAAGATTTGACGAGATGGATATGATGGCCCTTGGAGCAGTACGACTATCACTTTCAAATGAAGTACGGTGATTCGTTATCAAGGAGACAACATTGAAGGGAATGATAGATAGTTTGTTCAACATGTACAAGAAGCCTAATGTTGTTCAACAATTGTACTTGATAAGAAGACTGTTCACTCTGAAGATGGGTAATGGTATATCTGTTCGCTAGCAAGTTGGGATAGTAGGTGATATTATTAAGCAACTAGCTTCAGTAGATGCACTACCAGAAAAAAAGACTTTAGCCGATGAAATATCCAAAAATAGGCCGACGAATTTTTTTTCGTCAGCTAAAGTGGAATTTTAGCCGACGAAAAAAAATTTTGTCGGCTAAACTAATTTTTTCGTCGGCTATAGTGAAATTTTAGCTGACGAAAATTTTGTTCGTCTGCTAAAGTGATTTTTTCGTCGGCTATAGTCTGTGAACTTTTGCCGACGAAATTTGAAAAGTTTAACCGACGAAATTAGGGTATTTCGTCGGCTAAAGTACCTTTTAGTTACAAAATTGCACTATGGATATTTTGGTGTCCGATTGACTATTGTGATACCAATCCGGAAGCAGAACGGCCCTACGAGTCAAACTCATCACTAATGCGATGATATATGGGCATCAAATGAGGTTTTTCTAAACACTTAACACACGAAAATACTCATATCTACACCTATATGAGGTATTTTGGTCGAACCTTCAACACAACAAACTCAATATGATGAGACACAACTGTCCATCTAAAAATTTAAAGACATTTACCCCTCGATGATACGCTTCACATATGGATAAATAATGGTAAATAGTAGGGATGTTGTTATTCCTGTCATCAAAATTCACAAACAAAAATACGACCGTCAGATATCATAAATATGTTGAAATATAATTATGGTAAAAAATTCAACTTGATCCGATAAATTTAAGGGATTCATCTGGACGGTCAATCTCGTAAGTCAAACCCCTAAATTGTATTGACCGCAACTATCGGCACCGAGACTTTACCAGAATTACGTGATTTTTCAACCGTAGACGTATTTCACCATTCCGGTCATATCTTATTTCACGACTTTTTTGCATTTGAAGTTTCTACGTAGAGTTTGTTTTAGAAACGGAACATTTACTTAAAACTTAATAAACAAGTTATACAACATTAGAATGCATGTTGTGATTTCGATGATCAAAGTTGAGAAAAAAAATTCTGACCGTCTGATATGATCATTGTGTCGAAATATGTCTATAGGAAAAAATTCAACTTAATCCGACAACGTTAAGGGCTCGATCCTTACTGTCAATCCCGTAAGTCAAACCTCTTAACGCACGGAAACAGTCATTTGACAGTCTAAATTACGTATTTTGACCGGACCTTCAACTGAAAATAGTTTTAAATCGATGAGACGCAACCAGTGGTATAAAAATTTTATGAAAAATAACCACCGGAGATAGGGCTACTGCTAGGGAGAAAAAATGGAAAATTACGTTAACCGCAACTATCGGCACTGAGACTTTACCAGAATTAAATGATTTTTCAACGGTAGACGTATTTCACCATTCCGGTCATATCTTATTTCACGTCTTTGTTTTTGTTTGAAGCTTCTACGTATAGGGTTTACGGTTTAGGTTTTTAGCCGACTAAATTAGGGTAATTCGTCGGCTAAAGTTAAATAAATAAATAACTATTGTGGATGAAATTAGGGTTATTCGTGGGCTACGGTTAAATAAATAACTATAACCGACGAATTACCCTAATTTCGTCGGCTAAAGTTAAATAAATAAATAAAATAAATAAATATCTATAGCCGACAAAATTTATTAAAATTCGTCGACTAAAGTTAATTCAAAATTTTTTCCGGAGATTTTTAAAATTTTGAAATTTTTCCGACTAAAATTTTAAACTTTAGCCAACGAAATTAGGGTATTTCGTCGGCTAAAGTTCAAAATTTTCTATATCTTTCATTTTTCTTCTCCTTTTCTTCATCTTCCTTCCTCCTCCTCCTCCTCCGGCGACAACAACTTACTCCTCATCCTACCTCCTTCCTCCTCCTTCCTCCTCCTTCTCTAAATCCTTCTCATTCTCCTCCTCTAACTCCTCCATTCCTCATCTCCCTCTCCTAGCCTTCTCCTCCTCCCTTCTTCTCTCCTCCTCTTCTCCTCCTTCACCACCGAAATAAAAGATATAAGAAAACGAAAAAGAAGCAAAAAAATTAATTAAAAATAAAAACGAAAAAAGAAGCAAAAAAATTTTAATCAAAAATACAAGAAATAAAAAAATATTTTTAAAAAAAAAATAAATAAAATAACTGTAGTTGACGAATTTTAATAAAATTCATCGGCTAAAGTTTAAAAAAATAATAATAACTATAGCCGACGAATTTTATTAAAATCCCTCGGCTAAAGTTAAATAAAAAAATAAAAAAATAAAAATAATAGCTATAGCCGAAGAAATTTAATAAAAGTGCCAAAAGATTCAAAGCTGGAGTTAGTTCATACTGATGTGTGGGGCCTGCACATGAGCCTTCGTTGGATGGCTCAAAGTACTATGTGACATACATGGACGACTCCACAAGGAAAATATGGATTTACTTCATTGAAAGCAGATGGAAAGTTTTCAGTACTTTCAAGAAGTGGAAGGTGCTTGTAGAGAATGACCGGGTTAAAGGTCAAGTGTCTAAGGACGGATAATGGAGATGAATACTGTAGTAATGCCTTCAAAGCATATTGTGCAGAGAATGAGATCTGGATGGAGAAGACAATTCCTGAAACTCCACAACATATTAGAATGGTTGAACGCATGAATAAGACTCTAAATGAGCGTGCAAGGAGTATGTGGATACACGCAAGATTGCCAGAAACGTTTTGGGTTGATGCGGTTAATACTACTGCTTATTTAATTAACCGTGAACCATCAGTACCATTCTGCTACCTGAGAAAAAATGAAGCGGAAAGGAAACAGGCCTGTCACATTTGAGAGTTTTTTTGGTTGCGTGGCATACGTTCACGTTGAGTCTGATGCAAGGAGTAAGTTAGATCCCAAGTCTCGAAAGTGCATATTTGTTGGCTGTGATGGTGGGTTTTGTGTTGCTATGCTTGAAGAGTATTAAAGAAAGGTGACTACTGGCGTAATCGGCTCCAAGTGGAAGATTGTTAAGTTTGTGGATTTGATTCCTCCTAGGATGAGGATTGTGTCATAAGCTAATCTTACTTGGGTAGGGTTTCTTATGTCTATTGAGAATAGGTTTCCAATGTGTTATAAGTTTCAGGTTTAGATATCTATAAATAGGGACATAAGGTAGAGTAGTTGGTGTGGTTGCGGAGAGCAAATCACCTATGGTGGTTATGATTGAGAGTAAGTGAGATCTTGAGAGTTGGTGAAAACGTCTTATGTGAGATCTTGGACTCTTGTTCTTGTTCTTCTTCTATAGTGAAACCAAGCAGCTGGAGGACGTAAGCATATTTATTTGTTGAACCTCGTTAAACATTGTGTGTTTTTTTTTCTTGATCGTTTCTATCATTGTTCATACTTGTTCGCTTCTATAAAGGAGAATTCTGGGCTGAATTCTTATCAGAACTATATTACCGATAGTACTTGAGAGAATGCACGGACCTAAGTTTTTATAAAGAATTTGATATTTTGTAACCTTCCATAACGATAACAATTTAAGTTAATCTCTAATTGTAGTTGAATTCTTTATTAAACAAACTTACAAAACAGGTCATATTGGATTAATCCTTTATTTACTCTGAAATACCGTAAATAAAGTATTTCGGATTAAAGTCT
Organism: Comarum palustre; assembly: GCA_951800085.1. NCBI lineage: Eukaryota > Viridiplantae > Streptophyta > Magnoliopsida > Rosales > Rosaceae > Comarum > Comarum palustre. The sequence continues at coordinate 17,742,346 of OX637583.1, forward strand.
TATAATTCTTCAATTTCTCATTCGTCATATATTTGTAATTTAACGATATTAGATATAAACTAATGATATAGTCCAATTTTGTCTTACGAATGGAACATTGGCTAGCTATGTCGTGGATAAGGGGTAAAGGGTTTATAAAATGGGAAGGTTGTATCTTGAGATGAAGCGGATGGTGGGGATTGAAAGTTGGGAAGAGGGAAGGTTGGTTTCATGTTTTGGTGCAAAGGACTTCTGCAATGATAGAAAATGGGGAAGCGTTATTACTCATTCTGTCTTTTCATTTTGGACAGTGCCCTGCAGTAATAGGACAAAGCTCTTTTCACCTCTCGACAACTAACATTAAAGAATGTGTTAGCGAGAGAAAAGAGAATCAGTTTTCATGGATTAATGGATGCAGGTCTATGCCCAGGGACCTGGTTTTATCTGAGCAGCAAACCCAGCCTCCAAAACGGGAAAGCTTTGAAAACGAAAATGTAATAAACAAACCAGACTGTTATCTGACTCTGTAGGAAGATGGGTCAATAGGACCATGGAGCGCAGGATTCACAATCAGAAGCAAAAAAGAGAATCCGATCATGTAATATATGGTTAGGGTTGTTGGAACAAGCGCAGAAAGTTTATGGGCAACTGCTACAGTAACTTTTGACGAAGTAACTTACTTTAACTGCCACACCAGTAAATTTGGTACTTTTCTTCTTAACGTGAGAATGTGCATTTACCCATTGGTTAATGGGTTCAAACCTTTGAACATTATAGATTGGTAACCAGAAATTAGATTAATAGGCTATGTATACGCCTCCCGTGGAGTACGCCATAGCACGCCGTGGTGGGGCCATCAACGTGGCCTCTTTCCGTCCATAAAATTTGAATTGTGAGGGCACTTCGGACTTAACAATCGTTAGCAGTAAAAATAACTCTGTTAAGGTGATGTTTTGAGGGCAATTACGGCTAATCGTAAATCACGAGTTAACGACCCACCACTCTCTCTCTCCGCTCATTCGTCTGCAGATCTCTTCGCCTCTTGTCCCATAATAACGAAGATGATATTTCCTCAACGATTTTTAATGGAATTTTTGATAGGTTAATTTTGTGAGAAGCATAGAGAAAAGATCTAGTATTTGGATGGGTGTGCATGCGGCGAACAGGAACGGCGAGAGTCGGATATGAGAACTAATTGGGTCGGTACGGGATTTCGATTGGTGTTGGTTGAGGCGATTCAGGTGAGTAGCTACCTCTGTCGAGGTTTGCAACCTTGGAGGTGCGGCTGGCATTGGCGGCGTATACAACTTGAAGGGGTCGGATGCTTGTTGTACATGTAGGATCATGATATTCGTTTCCCACAGCGTGCTTTGCTGGAATGCAGCTAGAAACCCGAACGTCCTTCAAATCCCACATGTGTTTCATCGAGATTTGCTTTAATACGTCCTTTAATGCGACGAAAATCAAAAATTAGGGAAAGGAATAATAAGAATAATAAGAAGAAAGAGCATGAAATGAATGAGGTGCATGTAAGATGTGGGAGTGGTTTATTAAGAGGGAAGAATTGAAAGCAAAGATTAAATGAAGTGGAAATTGGAGGAGGGAAAGGAAGAGGAGGACTCAGATGTGTCTGCTCATTGCATTTTGTTTGTGAAGCAGAGTGAGTTAAAAGGAGGATCTACCTGAGCCTCTCGACGAGTTAAGATCTTGCTGACATCTTGCTGAGAAGGGATGAAAGGGTCCGTCAGAGGCAATCATCTGCTATCCATGGAGCTCATCAGTAGAATGCCCAAACTAGATTAGTGGTGCTTTGGCAAAGGTTAAAAGAGTGGTGGCAGCCAGGATACAAAACACGTACTGTGTTTTTATCTTCATTTTTCTTTTCTTTTTTGGTATCTCCTTTTAAAGAACAAAAAAAATTAATTGAGCTAGAACTGTTTATTTTATTTTCATTTGTCATAGTAGGGTGACTCCGGTCCACTTCGATCCGGTTTATAACCCAAACAGCAAACTAAACCAATGTTATACTTACGTCTGGTCAGGTTCGGTTCGATTTTCTACTTTTTTAAATACCAAACCGTAAACTAAACCACGCCTACGGTTCAGTTTTTTATATAATTTTTCTTCTCATGATCATTATAGTGAAAAATAGTTATGGTTCAAAAAGTTGTACAATTGTTTACAACCTACTAAACAAGTTATACAACATTAGTAGACACATTGTGATTTCGATGACTAAAATTCGACTGTCTGATATGATCATTATGACGAAACATGTCTATAGTATAACATTTAACTGGATCTGACAACGTTAAGGGCTCAATCGAAACGGTCAACCCTAATTCATCATCACTTATCACACTGAATCTACCTCTATATGACGTAGTTTGGTCAAACGTTCCACACAACAAGCTCTCAAGTAGATGAGACGTAACCACCCATATAAAAATTTTAGGACACTTACTTTTCGATGATAGGGCTCCTCATAGAGAATAATAATGGTAAATAGGGTTGACTACTATTATCGGCACTGAAACGTTACCCGAATTACGTGATTTTTCAACCATACATTTAATTCACCATTTCGATCACATCTTATTTCACAAGATTTTTGATAATTTTGCTTCGTATGTAGAATTCGTTCACAAAGTTGTACATTTGTTTACAACCTACAATACAAGTTATACAACATTAGTATGTATGTTGTGATTCTGATGATAAAAATTCACAAACAAAAAATGACCGTCTGATATGACCATCATGATAAAATAAATGTATAGAAAAAATCCAACTTGATCCGACAACGTTAAGGGCTCGATCGGGCCGGTCAATCCCGTAAGTCAAACCCCTAAACGCACGGTCATTTGACTATCTAAATTATGTATTTTGGTCGGACCTTCAACACAAAATAGTTTAAATCGATGAGACGCAACCAGTAGTATACAAATTTACTGAAATAACCCTCGAAGATAGGGCTACCTATAGGAAGAAAGAATAGTAAATTGCGTTAACCGCAACTATCGGCATCCAGACTTTAACTGAATTATGTGATTTTTCAACCGTAGACGTATTTCACTATTCCGGTCATATCTTATTTCACGATTTTTTTTACAATTTTTACAATTATTATTCTTATGTCTTTAAATTATTTTCAATTGTTACATTATTTAATACATATTTAAGTAAATTCGGGATATAATGTATCCAAACATTTTCTGATTTAGTTTCCATCGATGAACCATTTTTAGATGCTACAGTAGAACCATGTGACATTGCATAGTGGTGATACACTCAACTCAAAATTAGATATGTGGATTTTTTACAACTGAAATAAAAACAAATATTTTCAATGTTTTTTGTGAAATGACATTCATGAGTATTTAATGAATTCAAACTATGGGTTAAGGTTTAGGGTTTTAATGTTAGGGTTTAGAGTTTATGGTATAGGGTTTAGTGTAGAGTGATAGGGTTTATGATTTAAGGTTTAGGATTTTAAAAATAAAAAAAAATAAAAAACCAAAATGATTTTTGACAAAATAGGTAAAATGTATTTTCATGTCGAAAATTCATATATCTAAACTTAAACAGAATGTAACACCACTAAACAATACCATATGATTATACTATTGCACTGAAATTTTTTTCCATTCAGTATCATAAGAAAAATAATATCAATCAAAGTTATTAATCAACCAAAGTCAAACGATCGAGTTTTGGAATACACAATGAAAGGAATTACGGAAATTTCCTTATAAATTGAATAAAAAGAAAAATAAGGTGGATACCAAACACGTGGCCCATCAGTGATCAAAGCATGTGTTCGTTCACTGCACTTCCTTCTCAAACTACCGCAACGCCGATTCATCAGTTGAGACTGAGAGCCCATCAGACTAAAAAAAGGCCCTCCACGACGGTGTTCATGTGATTCCAATTCTAGTTCCGAGCGAGATCAGCGAAGATCCTGACCAGCTTGGCATTCTCGAGCTTTCCTTTCCGAGCATAGCTGGCATAGCTACCTGATCAGAAGGTTGATCAAAACCCAGAATCTCAAATCAACAACAGAGAATCAAAATCTGGCATTGAAGACTCTGATGTCGAGGATGAGGTTAAAGCACCGATCTCCGTTCACCAGCCAACGACGCCAAGAGCTTGAAGAGCATGCCGGCGAGGTCGTCGATCCTGCAACCGATCCCCTGGCCCAGTCCCTGATCGTCGCGAAGGCGGTGAGAGGAGGTTTTTGGAGATTCACGACTACCCGTTATACCCTTCAGTTACAGGGCGGTAGAATCAATTTACTATATATAAGGAATTGACATGAATGCCCCTCCGTTAACAGACTTCCCAGGCGTATAGCCGGCGTAGCGGATCCGCAGCGTATTCCAGAATCACTCACGTATAAAAAGATGGATTTTAGTTTGAAAATCTAAAACCTTAACTTGTCTTGTGTTAAATTGTTTCAGTCATATATCACACCACTGATCCGAACTCCCAATCTCCAATACTAATAGTGCCCATGCATGGTCAATTAGTCTGGGTAATTAACAAAATTAAAGAAAAGTTTTTACAATTTTCTAATTAACTTTCTACTCCATTTAGTTGGTAAATTTTCCTATCGTCTTATTTCTTAATTTCCTATGGTATCTATATATATGGCCAATTCATGAAGAATGTACTGAGATCATAATGAAAGTGTGTTTCGATCTGCTTGGAGGACTAGGCTAGGGCTAAACATGCATGTTTAAGTTGATACAGATCAAGGGCCTAAAAATTCCAAAAACAAACCTCCAAATCAAGTTTAATCATACTTCTGTTTAAGATTACTAGTATTTCTGCACGCGTGTGAGTTGATTGTTTTTAATAAAACACTTTGATTATATACATGGTGTGTTCTATTCTAAATAAATGGTGTTTTCCTTCTAAAAAAATTATATATACGTAATGTTTTAAAAGACGTCGTCTAGATCCGTCTAGATCGTAGGAGGAAATTCAAACGATCCCTCAAAGATTTTCAAATTGAGGCATCATTGGTTGTCCCTTACTTGATATGTATATACTTTGCGCATTGATGGACCCTTCTACATTGTCATTCCGACATAAAAAGAAAAGAAACTCTTCAAATATTTTGACCCCGTTAACCCATTCACAGTTATGACAGCTTCATCATATCCATGATTCATCATATAGTCTTCTATTTATTACATGTCCATAATACATACCTTATTATTCCCTAATTTGGAGTGATTTTATGTTAGTTTGAGTTTTTAATTAACAATAACCGTAGAAGATATATATACAGAGGCCTAACCCAAATTCTCGTAGTCGTGTTATAAATAGATTTTAAAATGTAGTATTTCCTGTTAGATAATCTTCATTATTTTATAATAACTTCATATTAGTCCTTAAACTTTTAATTTCATCAAAATGCCCCTTAAGTTTTTCAAATTTAATCAGTCGTACTCAATTTAACAAATTCTGTCCAAATTAGATGTTAAGTCTATTCATATGGTCCATTGAAAGGGCTAGAAAGGTCATTTTATTTCTAAAGAGAAAAAAACACACACGACAATGCTCTTTCTTTTTCGATTTTTCCCAATAAAATCTTCCCAAATTGCTCTTAATGACATATGAGCAATCTTCATCATCCTTCCCTTAATTTAAAATGTTATAATATTCATTCACCTCTTAAACATTACCTCTCTCACTGCCACCCACACTACCACAACTATTAGATACGAAAATCATACATGCAAGTTTGACGGTATCTGTTAAATTGGACATGACTGATTGAATTTGGAAAGCTTAAGGGGTATTCTGATGAAATTGAAAGTTTAAGGACTAACATGAAGTTGTCCATAAGCTTCATGGGGTTAAACTGAATTTAATTCTTTAAATAATTAAATGTAAAAAAAAGTAAATCGTCTAGGCGCCGCCTATTCCCCGCCTAGGCTGTCAAAGTACTAGGCTATGAGTCGTCGCCCGCCTACAACGTAACGTCTTTTAGACCATTGTATATACGTCCTCCCTCTATTTCTAAGCTGGATGTGTTGTAATATCATTAAGAAATACGCGCATTTTAAAAGAACTTGCATTTTTAAATTCTATTACAAAAATGACACACTTTTCTTTTTAATTTACCGTGCTTACGTGTGTGAGTATTCGTATTCAATTTTGAGTTGTACATATTAAATTTTCGTCACTTTCATATTTCATTCCATATATGTTTCTTATCCACAATAATGACATGATCCAGAAAATATACAAAAATAAATAGTGAAGAGAACCCTTGTAATATAAAATCATAGGTCTTACTACTAAATAAGAGGACTATGAATATCATTATTTGCAAAGTCGTAGGATAAAATATGAGAAGATTACAAAAACAATGAGTGTACGATATAAATAATTCATAGTGCATGCCACAACTTTTAACATATTCATCAGACTTCTAATCCTTGGCGCCACATATAATATATATCTGCGAAATATGAATTGAAATGAGTACAATCTATACTGCAATAAGGCACTGAATGTATGAATAAGACTCTGAATAATTGTGCAAGGAGCATGAGGATACATATAGATTTGCCAGAAACGTTTTAGGTTGATACGGTTAAAACGACTACTTTTTTAATTAACTTTCGACCGTCTGTACCATTAAATCATCTGTTATATGAGGGAAAATGGAGCGAAAAAAAGATAGGCCTATCACATTTGAGAATTTTGGTTGCGTGGTATATCTTCACATTGAGTCCGGTGCAAGAAGCAAGTTGGATCCTAAGTCTCGAAAATTCATATTCATAGACTATGACGGTGATGAGTTTGACTATAGATTCTGGGATATGCAAAGCAAAAAAGTTGTGAGGAGCCGAAATGTCATCTTTAATGAAGAGGTGATGTACAAGAATAGGTAAGTAGCAGAGCCTGAAAGTCCTTTAAGAAAACATTGGCAGTCTGCAAGATTAAAAGAGTTGGTCAATGAAGATGTGTCTAAGGTAAGTCATAAGGAGGAACGACAACAACATGGAGCTCCTGATGTCGCACAACCTGAAGAACGTACAAGTTCCTAGTGATGAGCCAGTGACACCTCCTTTTTTGCCTAGAGTATCGTTGAGAACTACAAAATGTGTACCAACTGAAAGATACGCCTAGTGCTAAGTATTTGTTGTTAACAGATTGCGATGAACTCATGAGTTATGACAAGGCAATGCAACATGAAGATTCTGTTAAGTGGGAGGGTATTATGCAATGAACTCTCTCATGTACAATAATACTTGAGTGTTAGCAAAGTTACCGACAGGTAAGAAAACATTGCATAACAAATGGATTTACAAGATTAAGCAAGAAGCTGATGGAAGCAAATGATACAAGACAAGACTCGTTGTGAACGGTTTCCAACAAAGGGAGGAAATTGACTTTGATGAGATTTTTTCGCTGGTTATGAAACATACCACAATCCGGGTGATGCTTGGTTTATTGGAAGCTGAAGACCTGTATCTGGAGCAGCTAGACGTCAAGACTGTTTTTCTTCATGGTGATTTGAAGGAAGTCATATACATGAAGCAACCACAAAGTTTTATAGCACTTGGTGGGGATGACTTGGTATGTAAACTGCAAAAGAGCATATATAGCTTAAAACAATCCCCAAGACAATGGTACAATAAGTTTGACACGTTCATGTGTGAGACTGGCTACACAAGATGTCAATCTGATCATACATTGCTGTTATTTTAAGAGGTTTACCAAATCTTATATCATTCTCTTACTATATATGAATGACATGTTGATAGTTGGGACATACTTCAGAGATTGAGATGTTGCAGAGAGAGATGTCAAGCCACTTCGCGATAAATGATTTGGTTGAGAGAAAGGAAATCTTAGATATAAAGATTATTCGTGATAAAGTGGTTGGTACTCTGGAACTTTCATAAGCAGAGTATGTTGAGAAAGTGCTTAGGCTGTTCAATATGGATGGATCAAAGCATATAGGAACACTGTTGACAGGTCACTTTAGATTGTTGACAGAACAATCACCCAAGAGTAAAAAGAAAAATGAATATATGAAGAATGTACCTTATCATCGGCATTTGGATGCTTAATGTATGTTATGGTGTGTACTAGACCTAATATTGTTCATGCTATAGGTGTTGTGAGTAGATACATGAGTACTCTAAGGAAACAACATTCATTAGGAGGCTATGAAGTGGATCATGAGGTATCTTCGAGGTACTACTGAGATGTCTCTTTGTTTCAAGAAATGTAGTACTGAACTACAAGGATATGTGGATGCAAACTTGGCAGGATGTAATGATACTTATCGGAGTACTACTGGTTATGTGTATACTGTGGGTAGTGTTGTAGCATCTTGGGTCTCAAATTTTCAAGGCCATGTTGTCTTGTCTATAATAGAGTCAGAGTATGTAGCAGTCTCGGAGGCTGGCAAGGAGATGGTGTGGCTAAAGATTGTTGGAAGAATTAGGAAAATAGTCAGAGAATTGTGCTTTGCACTATGATAGTCAACGTGTTATTCACCTAGAAAAGAATCATGCGTTTCATTCAAGGACTAAACACATTCCTATGAGGTATCACTACATACGAGAACTTGTGAAGAATGAAGTGTTGTCATTGTTGAAGATTCAATGAAGTGAAAATCTTGCTGATATGTTGTGAGGGTCATTTTTGAAGCAAGAATTGACTAGGCCAAAATCAACCTAATAATCTGATTAAAGGGAGGATTTTGTATGCGATTCAGAACAAAAGATTTATGGGAAAATATGAGTTAAGGATGGTTAACCAGGCAAAGACTTGAAGACACGAAAGCTTGGAGGCTTAGAGGCCTTGGGGATTTGAAGGTTGTGTTTGAACTGTTTCTCGATGACACTTCATGATCTTTTCTACTGCAGGGACACACCTTTTATAGGCTCAATTTGGTGTATTATGGTGATTGAAAGCATTCAATTTTCTGGGTAAAATGCTTTCTTGTCAATCTACAGGATTTTTGCCTAAAAATCAAGAAAGGTCGCTTAAGGTAGAAGAGGATCGCCGCAGGGAATGACAATTGTTGCATGGATTCATAATTGTTGATATGGCAACAAACGTGAAGCTATGAAATCTGGGGAGACATGTAAGAGATGGTTGGAAAGTGTGAACTCATGGTTTAAGAGAGAAGAAGAGGCCTGTTGACTGGTTCAAAGGTGTCTCTTGGCCAAAAGAGGTGGTAGATTTGGAGGATTTTTGCGAGGGTTGTCTATAAACACAGCATTTGTTGTTGCGAGGAAGAAATAGTTAAGAAATTGTTTGGGCATGAAGGTGGATGTGTTTGGGCTTTGGGTTGCAAGGAAGAAAGAACATCTCAATCCTATTATTATGCATGATCACTATTTCACCGTCAATTTAGGTAATTTGGACTTGGATTTGGGCCTAAGACCGAAATCACTAATAACGCTAAAATCGACAAGTGAACATTATGTGCTTCTGTAACCTTCCACACCCACGTCTGCATGCCTAAAAAGTGCGTGAATGTGGCTTGGGTCCACATTGAAGCGTGTTTGTTTGGCGAGTTAGAGTCGAGGGATGAATATAAGATTATAGAATGTTATGTGAATTACGTGTTTATGTAGTAATGACATATTAATTAGTCACGTGATTTTTTAGGTATCAACATATGTTTCCTAAGTCTGTACCAGCAAGAAAACTGAAGTTTTGCTTGGCTTCAGTTGGTCTCTTAAAATAAAAGGAGATGTTGGCTGTGATTGTGGGTTTTTGTGTTGATATGACTGAAGAGTATTGAAGAATGGTGACTACAAGCGTAATCGGCTCCAAATGGAAGATTCTAGGTTTGTGGATCCGATTCCACCAGGAATTACTTGGCAATAGTTTCTTATGTCTATTTTGGAAATAAATTTTCTGTGTGTTATATATTTTAAGTTAGATATTTATAAATAGAGACATATTGTGTAGTAGTTGGTATGATTGCGGAGATAAATCATCCATGATCGTTGTTGAGAGCAATCATCCATGCATGAGTAACCTTAACAAGAATTCTATTCACCTAAGTAATAGCACTGGGTAAAGAATGACCTAAATGTGCAATTGCATCAACAACAAAATTTGCCTCTCTAAATATATACCTAAAAGAGATGGACTAAAATTGAGCCGCATAAGAATTACATGAAGTTTAGCATATATAGGTAATTTCACAAGTTTTTCTGTTGTGTTGGACATCCCACTCGAAATTGTGGTAATGTTGGATTGCTGGTAGAACCTTTCATGCTGCGATTGCGCTAGTGAAGTTAGAGGTAGCAAACGGATCTGCCCAGCCCGTTTAATCGGGCTTCGGGCCGACGCATGACGGCCCACGTCTTAACAGGCTCGGGACGGCTCATTTACTCAAATTTAAGGCCCAACCAGACCCACGAATTAAGCCCATAACATATTGGGCCGTGTTCGGGCTAGGCTGGGCCATTAACGGGTCCGTTTGTAGTTAAAAATAGAAATTAGTCCAAAATTGATATCATAGTATACCAAAACAAAAATAGAGAAGCTGTTGGAATTGGAGCATAATATTTTTGGAGAATATGGTTTTTGCTTCTCCATTTTGAAGAAATTTTGAAGAAGCTGCTGGAAATGCTCTTAGTATTTATAAGTTATTGTTCACACTTAAAACAAATTTTACATTAAAGAAAAAAAATATATATTTTAAAGCCGACCGGGTTGTGGCCCTTAACTTGTCGTGCTTGAGCCGGACCGAGCCCGCATGCTTATTTTTTTAGACCCGGCCCAGCCCTTTAAGATAACGTGTTTTGGCCGTGCCTTGTCACTTTTAAACATGCCGTGCTCGTACTGTGACCGTGTTTTACTACCCATTTGCCACCTCTAGGTGAAGTTTACAAATGCGTAACCCAAATGGCTATCCCCATATTTGCTACAAGAAATTTGCTCCAAGGAAAAATGAGCATGCAGGCATGTGTACGTTCCTTTTTGTATAAAGACGTAAAACTAAACGATAATTCAAGGTGCTAGCTAGCTACTTGAAATCCATTGATAAATACACAAAATCAAATTGGGACTTGTTAGTATCCGAGCGCAACACGGCATCTAGGTATTCTACTAAACAATGCTCTGTGAATAAGATATATAGTAGATCACTCCTCCTTCACAAATCACAATAACGAAGCACTTCAATCAATCAGATATATGTAATATTCCATTCTTCTGTCACCACAAAGGGATCGACTTTGTATTTTCAAATCAAACGGTAACAAAGCTACAACACCATGGGGTTCGATCAGTTCACCTAAACATGTTCAATATATATGCCCTGCATGCACCTGAAAATCAAAAAGAGAAAGTGCAGAGATCTCTGGATCGATCGAGGGAGATTAATTTTAAGCTAGCTGCAACGGAAAATTCTGCCATACCGTTCGGTATGCTATACATCACAAAAAATCAAGACCAAACACAGACAATACAGAAGATCTAACCATAAACAAAAACCAAACCAAAAACTAAGTTCAAATCCTAATCAAAACTTTATTATATGGTATCGTGGTCCATTATTCCTTACCTGAAACTCTGAAAATACAAAGAAGAAGTGGTTCAAAATGACCAGAAATGTACCATCGCCATCGCTATCCTTCGTTGTTGATCGAAATAGGTTTTGTCTCTGAAAGCCAACATGAAAAGATGGTGGCTTTTTGTTGTTTTCTAACTACATCGAGAGGCAGAGAGCATTAAATGAAGAGGAGACAGATATCATCATTACAAATATTCTGTGTATCTCCATCAACACCACCCCTTCTGCTAGAAGCAACCACTCCTCCCATCCTCACCGTCGATCACAGCTCTTCACTTCACTATCACCACTCTCAAGTCACACTCCAAACCCTCACACATTGTCTTCTCTATATCTCTTCTCTCTGCAAAAACCTCTGAGACAAAGACACCATGTTTCTTCAACCTCCAAGCAGAGAACCATGCCTGATCCCCCAACCATTCTTCTTTCCCGGCCCTATTGTTTACCAAAACTATTTGCAAGTTCAAACTTATTCCCAGGCTCATGTCTACGTTTGTGATCCATTCTATCATGTCTTTCCAAACCAGCCCTTCCCACCTTACTATTCTCAGCGGCCACCAAACCCACCATTGAACCCTAGAGAGCAGCTTCCTCGGCCAAGAAGAAACACTCGGGTTAAGCCACAGAGGAGCAGGGAAGCTACAACTTACGGCGTCCGGAAATGGGTGCCGAAAAGGAGACTGGAGCTAGCTTCTACCTCTGTTAGGACAAGAAATGTTCAGGAGGGTTCTTCTCATGAGCTGATTGCATTTCCCACAAGCCCTGATGAGCAAATAGCTTCTACTACAACAACCCTTATGATCAGGAATATCCCAAATCATTTTGGGTACTCAACCTCTTGCTCTCTATTTGATTTAGTACCATTCTGTTGGTTCTTTCTTTTAACTACTTGCCTACAGTACCAAAAATCCAGTTCATGTTGGGTTCATTTCTCAAAGTTCTTGCTTACTTTTGACTTCTGATCCACTATGTTTGTATATTTATATGAAAGTCCTTTGCTTTAGGTCATTTGAGTTTGAGTACTTGAAAACCTTGTTTTGATTTACTCTGCAGGAGGAGTGATCTAGTACGTATACTGCAAAATTATTGCTTGGATGAGAACTTGAACTCTGTTTTGCGGTCTGAAACCACTAAAAAGTCCGAGTTTGATTTTCTCTACTTGCCTATGGATTTCAAGTAAGTGATATGTTTTCCCGACTTCTACTGTTCTTGCTTCATTTTTTTCCATGGGTGATTGTCTGATTGAATGAAAATTTCGTTCATGTATCTCTTCTGTTTGTTTATTCTCACTTAGGGAGTTTTGGGTAAACAAGAGGATCTCCAACCTGGGATATGCTTTCGTGAATTTTACCTCTTCTGTTGCTGCACTCAGATTCTATGAGAAATACCACAAATTTGTGTGGCCAGTGCAGAAAAACAAGAAGATCTGTGAGGTTGCTTGCGCCAAAACCCAGGTCAGTTTAATCATAACAAGTTTGTAAACCTTTTTATCTTCCGAAAGGTTTCTTACTTTCTTTGGGTTCTGGAATTTCAGAGATTGAGTGTTGTTTTGGGCTATTGCATTGTAGGGCAAGGAAGCTTTAATAAATAGTTTCAAGGACAAGACTTTTTGGTGTCGCAGCAACGAGTGCTTACCGGTGATTTTAGCACCTCCCTGCGATGGTGTTAAGAAATCCCGTCTGGTAACAGTCGGAAAACTTGCCGGACAACGTATGATTAGAAGAAATGATCGAGCTAGCTAGTACTCCAGTTTGCTTAAAGACTTTCCATTATCTGTGCTGAAATACTTGTATAAGTTTATGAATTCAATTCCAAGCTGAATTGTTAAAGGTGTGTTCTTTTTAGAGTTTTTCATGCTGAAAAGTCGATCTTTTTATCCTAGAAAGGGGGATGATGTGAAAATTTGAGTCAATTCATTGTGAGATCCCATCAAACATCCATAACTATCATTCCTCTATAGAAGGAATGGTAAGCGCAGGGTACCAAACTTGGCTAACACAATTTGGGGTCTGGTGCCACAGTTGGGTATTAGGGTTATATGGAAACATTGGGTTTTGTCCATTGTGGCAATGTGGTGTATGTAAATGTGTCCCAGTGACAGGTTTCAGTGTTTCTGTATTCACTAAAAACAAAGAAATAAGTAAATGGACACGTCTGGCAGATTTTATTTGGCAAAGAAGTCAGGTAAATTTATAAGCATCAGTTTGTAGCTACCAAATGGATCACCCATAAACAAGCCTCAGGATCCTGGAGATAGAGAAAGGACAGAAGTTAACTCATTTTTACCAGAAAAAAAAAAAATCATTGCCGGAATAGGTCAGAATGAGGCATTGGTACTTTGATAGCAATTTTACCATTCTTGAAAGATCATAATTATCATATCAACACTGATCAAAATGATTGGAAGATTTAATGCAGTTAAACATGAACTCATTCCTATTTGAGTAAGGTATAACGTTTCAGAAAAACATCATATGACATCGATCTACCAAAAAATACACATAGTTGAAGAACTAATTTTGTGGTTGGGATTAAGATTATTAGTGTATGTACATGACTGATGGGTTATGCAAATAATGCAATACTTGGAATTATGAGAATTGGTACTTGATTATTCTAATTTCTGAAAACAGTTTACCAAAAATTGATACAGGGTCTACTTATTCTATTACCTACGAAATGAGAGTCGTCTGATACCCATTTCCATTCACATCACTATGTCTCGCAGACCTCTTAACCCATATGCCCAACCCTACTTTGGTCATCACCATTTTCATCCCAATCATAGCTTTCTCTATCAAGTCCCAACATGTGCCTATGTTCCAAATCTCTACTCTATGCAAAACCCAAGCTTGAATCCAGAGTACCACGTACTGCTCAAACATGGAAGCCACTACTGCTATGGATCAAAACCCTAGAGTTGTTGTTCTCAGGAGAAAGACTGAAAGAGGAAGAACTTCAGGCGAGAGAGGAATCGAACGTCGTTCCTAGGTTGAGGTCGTCACAAACGAGCTTGACTGAGAATCATGGTAGCAGAACGACTAATGATCAAGCTTCAAACTTTGCATCAGGTAGTAACTGGGGTGGTACTGTAGCTCCTTCTTCTACAAGGCCTGGCAGGAAAACAGTAGCCGAAGAAGGAAGGTGGGTCGGAGGTCCAGTCTTGGCCATGGTATTCAAGCTTTTGGCTTTGCTGATGGGAACGGTTCTGTAATTCCTTTTCCTGAAAGTTCTGATGAGCAAAGTGGGTCTGAGGTTAATACTCTTATGATGAAGAACATCCCTTGTAAGCTTAGGTGAAGTCTCTATCTTTTCTTATACCTTTAACTTTACGTTTGACTCAATCACGCAGAAGAAGCGATTTGCTGCTCAAGTTGAAAGAACATTGCCAAGAGCAGAACGAAAAGGCCGAGTCTTGGCAAAAATCGGAGTTCAATTTCTTCTATTTAGTATTTACCACTGGATTTCGAGTGAGTAATCATGCTAGTATTCAAGTTAACATTTTAGGCTAGGCTGAGGTTAATTGCTTAGTTTAGTGATATATTGGAGGTAACTTTTACATTTTCCTGCAGGAAATTTTGGGAAAAGAAAGCTATTGCAAATCTTGGGTATGCGTTTGTGAACTTCAAGCTCTGAGGTTCTATGCCAGATACCACAAGTACTGTATGTGGAAGGAGGTCACTGATAACTTGCGCCAAGATCCAGGTAATTGAATTCCTAATCCGTTTTCTCTCTGGGTTTTGTTTCCTAATTAACTAGCATTTTGCCTGTGATCTTGCCAGTGATCTTGGCTCCTGCTTGTGATCGATGGTGTGAGGGAGTCCAAACACATTGTAGGACGACTTGAAAACTGATGAGAATGTGTTCGTTAGTGCTATAAATATATGTAGGGTTTATCTTCATCTACATTAACAGATAGGATTGGATTGGTCAAAAATGGCCATTACGAACCTTAATTGATCTTCAATGACGAATGTTAACAGTTTTAAGGTAGTATATAAATCTTTGAAAATATATTCCATACTTGATGATCTATATACGTACGTCCAATATTAATTATTTTCTGGGTTTTTATTTCCAACAATAAACAAAATGGGTCCCTGATGACTGGTGTGATTTGAACATGTGGTCAAGTACGGATTTTAGGGCATCCATCCCTGAGTTGGAGCTCGTTTTTAGTAATTTTTAATTTATATAAGTTTAATTAATCCAAATTATAACATTTTTGTATAATTAATTCAGATAAATATAAAATCTCTTCATAATAAAAGTGAAAAAAATGTTAAATAGTTAAAGTAAGAGTGAAATAATGTTCTAATTAAGGAAAAAAAAATTGATTAATCGATCAAGTATTCATTACTAAACCAATTTTTTCAAAATTACTTTCTATTAGGTATTAATCAAAACAAAAAAAAGTAAACAATATTTTCTTTCTTTTGTTTAGTATAGATTGAAACACATATTTCTAATAATAAGTGAGTAAAGAATTAACGATTTATAGTATCAACCTTAAACCCTATTTGTATAGTTAGATTTGTTAAATTTTATATATAGCACTCAAATATATACTTATTCAGAATTTTATTAAATGAATATTATTTAACCCAATCAGTTTTCAAATTCTAGCTCACAAAGAATTCTTATACTTAAGGCTATGCATTGCACTCCTGCAAATGCAAACATGCAATATTATACCTGGGAAGGAGTGGTGAATTTTGATGATCGATCCGTGATCGCCATTCTTGGTGAGAAGGGCAGGAGGTCGAGTAAAAAGAATAGATCAGGTGAAGTGAAAACATGGCCGGGAAGCATAGAAGAAGCGAGACATGGGTACCCAGCAGAGGTAGGGGAGCAGTGTTAGTAATAAAACACCTAGCTAGACTGTATATATAAGACAGTCAGAGCAAAGAGGAACCTAACATTATCAAAAAAACTCGTTTATTCGATTTATTAATGATGAAAAACCACTAGTACAGACTAGCTAGTAAGACTGCCACCACCACTGGTTTGACAACTGAACAAGGCTACTCATACTGTACATACAGAGCCAAATTACAAGTCTAGTGATTACATAGAGATATGATTTTAAATTTTTAATTAAAATTTGTATAGATAATGTTATAGTAATCTTTTTAACATGATTTTTATATTTTAATTGACATTTGTTATTCTTAATATAATAGTACGTGTTAAGAAAATATTTAAAAAAAAAAACTTAAAAGAGATTAAAGAAGGTTTTATATGTAATTAGATCGAACTCTTGAAAAAAGAATAATACAATTTATAATGATTAGACGAATTAATAGGTATATAAATAAAAATTGATTAAAAAAAATTTAAAAAAAAACATTTTACCTTAATCATATATTTTAGTCGATATTTGACTACGGCGCTATTTTCATTGTTAGTGGCCCCGTATATGTGTGTATAGCTGTGTCTGGATATTATTACCCATGTCTGGAGGAGCTGAAACCATTTTATACGTACAAGTAATGCAAGCAATGTTATTCATTTACCTCTTTTGATCTTATCTTTTTGATTCATCAGTATCTTTTATTTACAAATATAAGAGTGTATTCCCCAACGTTTGTTTGTTTTCGTTGAAGAGTGGTATTTCAACGATGAGAGTACGAGTGCCGATTTCATATATAGGAAACTTGGCTAATATGTACGTTTATGCAGGGCGGATCCTGAAGTATTGAAGATAGTAGCGTAGATGTCATATGTACGTATATAATTAATAATTTACAACTTACATGACTTACAGAAAAAAAAATTGTTCTCTCTAAAATATAATATATAAGTATAATGAATAATCAAGAAATATAAACGCTATAATTAAAATGTAACAAACAACTATGAATGCCGAAATGAGAGAAAATCGATACAAAATCACAATATTTTTGATTAATTTTTTCTCATAAACAAGCTAAAACAAACTACATGTTCTATTAAAATGGGTAAAATAAGGTGAATAACTTATGCTCTCTTATTTAAAGGTGAAAATATAAGAAATAGTAGGCTTGGTGATCATGGTGAGGAGGGTCAATTGACTCATCTAATGCTTATGTAGCTACGCTACTGATTGAAGGCACGGTGAGAAAAAAATCGTGGGACCTCTTATATTCAATTTTCTTTTTTTTTTGAAGCAAAAAACCTTTTTTGTGGTTTCAAAATCAATATGTTTTCTATTGTTATTTGAAAAATACTTATATATCAGATTATGTACCCCTTATTATTAATTTTTTCTCTCAATATGTTTATGGGCCGGTGTCATGTCTATAGCATAAAATACATAAATAGGCCAACTCTTGAATGGATATCTCTAATTTTCATTTCATCCGGTAAAAATTATATTTTTATATACTTCATATCAATGACTAAAATATTGAAGATCATGACAATATCAATTATCTGAATTTAGAGGAAAATATCGAGATCGATAAATCTTCAACAAAAACATAGAAACTTGCAAAATAAAAATTAGTCTTTAAATCTTGTAAGAAATGTCTATTTGAGCAACTATGTAATGTACTTGATATGTGAGGCACTTCTTCAAATTTAATTCGACTATTGTAATATTATATTATATGTGGATGTCTAAGTAAATACTCATCAATTAAGTCTTTATGATGTAAATCATACTCCTATATATAAAAAAACCTAATGAGTATGAATGACACTTCTTCCTCCAATTTTTTGTTCTTTTTCTCTCTATCTCATATATACTTAGTTTATAACATCGACAAATATTTCTAATCTTGTTCTTGAACAAAATAAAATGTTCTACTTATTCTAATATATAACATTAAGATAATAAATTTAATTAATTACTGCAAAACAAGCCAATGAATAATAATAAATATTAAAGCAAGCCAATCAAAAAATAATAAATTAACCATGACTCATGAGATAGCGCACAGTTATTAACAATTAACTCTGTGCAGCAGAGTTGGTTGTGGCGTTTGGTCTTTGTTTGAATAACCAAGGTTCGATTCTCAAAAGAACCAATTTATTTTCATAAATTTTGATCAACCTCTCATATTGGACCCCGTGGCTTATCTTATCTTCTGACTAACAAAACAGCACTCCAAAATGGAGTCCACATGGCTTCTCTTAAAAAAGAATGGGCTTGGGCCGTGTGCTGCCCAAGGTTTGGACCTGCATTTATGAGATTTGGCTGTTATAGCAAGCTTATATCTGATGAACTATCTAATCATTTAAAAATTCAAAATTTAAGCCATGATTTAACAATTCAAAATTCAAAGATGATCCGGTGGTTCACATTTAGATACATGCTATATATATACAGTGGTTCTAGGCTGCGGACATCTGCACCAAAGGGTTTGGTGCGGATGTGTGATTTCGCCCTATTTTTCGATTTTAGTTTCAGATCTTAACCGTTCAATATCTAGGTATATATGTATAGATCATCTCTGTAAAATTTCATCTCATTTGGTGATCGTTAAGGCATTCAAATCTGTGATTTACCATGAAGAAATATGACGGTTCCGGTTAAACAGTTCAGCAACCGTCCGTTTTCTTCAGGGTAAATCACATATTTGAATACCTTAATGATCACCAAATGAGATAAAATTTTATAGAGATGTTCTATACATATATACCTAGATATTGAACGGTTAAGATCTGAAACTAAGATCGAAAAGTGGGGCAAAATTATACATCCGCACCAAAGGGTTTGGTGTGGATGTCTGCAACCTAGATACACTTTATATATATATATATATATATATATATAATTAACCTACGTGCACCTTGCTAATTGTTGCAAATCAAGTCTCTCTTGTAGAATAATATAGAGAATGAATGAGATTAATTTTATTATGAATAGGGAGGAGCTCTTTATATAGAGACTCACTCTAATACAATGGGACAATCCTTAAAGGATTAGGTTAAGTCCATAATGTAAACCTATTACAACTCAGACACATGCATAAGGCCCATGGGCTAAGCCCATATATACGGCATAAGACCAAGTGCACACATGCAAATGTTATATTTCCTACAACACTTCCACTTGTGCCGCGCGTCGATATGCCGGATGGTTCTTACAATGTTGCCTCGTTAAAATCTTGCCAAGTAACAAAAACCCTGTGGGAAAAACAACCTTGGTCGAAGGAAAAAGAGTACAACACAACATGTTTCTCGATCGAGAGTGTGGCTCCTCCTGATAAGTAGCTCAATCAGAGAGACTCGATAGTCGTCTCATTCCAATGCTCTTTACATGTTTCTCGAGAGTACACTTAGGCAGAACTTTAGTAAACAAGTTTGCTACGTTTGCCTCTGAACTCACTAGATTAACTTGGATGTTGTTGAGGGCTTGCTGTTGCTGATTATAGAAGAACTTTGGTGAGATGTGTTTAGTATGATCACCCTTGATGTAGTCTTGCCTCATTTGTTCAATGCATGTGACATTGTCTTCAAAGATACAAGTTGGCTTGTCTGTGGTGGAGCTCAATCCACTAGTCCCTCTAATGTGTTCAATAACTGATTTGAGCCAAACACATTCGCGAACAACTTTATGTTGGAACTAAGGTCTGTTTAGTGGACCTCTAAAATATCGTTGACAAATATTTGGTAAAATATATTCTAGTGGTGTATGGTTGTTCCTAGCTATGGTTTTTCCTTATATATTTTAAAACCTAAAAACATTATTTTATTTTCGTATTTCTTATGTCCTTTATTTTGTTGAATTTATTTAGCATAGTAAATTAATCCAAAAATATTTGAAAGTTTGTGAGTAGTTAGTTTAATGAGTCTAATTCGTGTCTGTAAATTTTTGTCATATTTGGAGTAATTTAGAGTCATCTGCCGACCAGTTCTTTCTAACTTGACAAATCAGGTTTTAAGTTTAAATTGAGTCATAGATTAGTGATTTAGATACAATCCTCTGCGCGAGACCCCTACTTTCCAATACTGTCATCGACAAATTAATTGTGATTGTAAGGTTTATTTATAAGTCTATTTTAAGACTTATCAATGAGACCTCTGGTTGAAAATGTATGTATGTCTACTTTGCAAAAACATTTACAGATTGTCCGCATCTATTTCCTACAAGAAGTTAAAGCTGATTTAGTCTCCAAATGTCATATTGCGCGAGAATCTGAATCTTTGTATGAACTTGCATTTTGAGTTCTCAAACAACCTTCTCTTCAAAATCAATGTATGTAAGATCTGGATTGAGGATAGTGTGACATGATTTAGTTAATTAGTGACCAATGCCACATTTGCATACATGTTAAAGAGCTTTGATATACAGAGCTATCGATACTTCCGTGATTACTCAGAATCAGAATTTTTCCTATGATTAATGTTAGAATAAAGGGGAGATGTAAACTTGAGAGGGAGTCTAGCATATATATGTTATTGTCAAATGTGAAGGTGCGGCTGTATTATGTCAACCATGTTGTGCTCTTTTTCCTTTATACTAAGTTTTTTGTCGTACTGAGTTTTTATTTAGCAAAGTTTTTAGTGGGGCAACATTACATGCACCACTTGAGGTTTAATAAGAGCCGCAAATGAGTGGGTTTTCCCAAGATTTCGGCACCGAGCTGCCGAACGCTGTGCACCAACTGTCGAGTGTTGTGCACCTAGTTACCGTTGCCACAGCCGAGGATAATGACTTCCCTTCTGCTCTCGACACCGCTGCTACCTCCTATGCTGAAACTCCAAGACGTTTCCAATAAACATGTGAAGTGTATTGAAATGAGGAAATTGTCAAGTTTCTCCGACTACATTATTCGTTAGGGGAAGCTTCACATGGTGGAATTCTCAATGAAGAAGTTGGTGCGTTGTACTCTTTTGTCATTTGACCAAGGTTTAGTTTTTCTCATTGGATTTTTGTTACTTGACAAAGTTTTGATGAGACAACACTTTATGCACCATTCAGCATGACGACGCGCGACACAAGGAGGAATGTCTTAGGACAGGAGAAGCCTCACATGGTGGAATTCTCATTGAAGAAGTTGGTGCGTTGTACTCTTTTGTCTTTTGACCACGGTTTAGTTTTTCCCACATGATTTTTGTTACTTGACAAAGTTTTGATGAGGCAACACCGTATGCACCATTCAGCATGACGACGCGCGACATAATGCCGAGTGTCTTAAGTTATATGACATGTGTGTGTGTCATTGTCTATGCCGAATACGTGGGAGTTATGTTCTTTAGTTATAATATGATATCTTCATATGTTTCCTTGTATGTATGACTTTGTTTCTATATAAAGGGCTCCTATAAATAAATAAATAAGAAAGTGGTTTTCAATCGATCAGTCATAATATATATATATATATATATATATATACTACTTGGCATTGATTAACATCAATTTAATTTTTTGTTTGACTTTTATTTAAAGTTTAAACCGTAGATTGTATCAGATGGTATATAGATGTTGCAAACATTACTATTTTCGTTGAGGACGTCACTAAATCTCTATACAAATGGTGTTTTTGCATGATTTCCTATAGATATGTTTGTACACTTGTTATCTGCATCACCCTACGTACTTATTAGTTAGCCTATGATGTACGTTATGTGTCGTTTTTTTCTCTCTCAACTAGAAAATAAACACATAAACTGTCAAGATATTTTTTATGAACAAAGAAATAATATATGTACACACATTGTCGGGAACCAAAATGTGACAATTTGAAGTTCCATCTTCCATGTATGTTTGATGCAATGAATATGCATGTTACAACACATTTTTATTGTTCCGGGAAACAGAAGCCCAAATTGAAGACCCAGCAAAAACAAAACCCAACACCCGACCCGGCCGGATTATAAAAACGGGTCATATTCCTCTGCATACCTATAAACCTCTCCGGCGGCAAAGCGTCTCCTTCAGACGAGAAGAACCCCTCTCCTTTCCCCATCCGCCACGCATTCCTTGCCTGATCCTCTCTCTTTCTGTAAGTCTAATTCTCTTTCTCTTTGATTCTTCCTCTATTTTTTGGTTAATTTCTGATGATGTCTGAGTTGGGTAGTGAGTGATAGTGATTCAAAACCCTTGAAGGCTTTGACTTTCATATGATATTATTTGATTTAAATATTGGGTAGTAGCTGGATTTTTAGTATAAGCTCAGTTGGTCGGTGCAGCTTTGTTGAAATCACAGAGCTAATATGTGATTTCAACTTGAATTAAGCAAGTTATTGATATAAATCTCCATCTGTTGCTGGCATAAAATTTGGACTTTTGGGTTGGGTGAGAAATGGTTGTATCTAATTGGTATTGTATTTCAACGCAAGGGAGGTTAAGTAGGCAATGTTGTTCAATGATCCTTCACAGAAAACTCATTTCATGTCAAATTAGAGGGTGTGAGGCTCTGATAGGTTGTGTTTGCATTGTTTTTCTGATGATTTGAGGCGCCGCTTTGACGTTTGTAATTTATATTAGTTAAGTAATTCCTATTTTCCTTTTTGTTTCAGAAGGTAAATGGCATTCAGAGGTCGTGGAGGGGGGCGAGGAGGATTTGGACGTGGTTATTCTAAGGAAGAACCCTTTGTGCCATTTCCTGTAAGTTTATGTTTCTACTGTTTGTTTTAGCACCAAGTTGCTAAGCGACAGTTAAATCTTTATTCTTGTGTTTCCTTTATTTTGAATTGATTTCGCTTATCTTATTTACTTGTTTGTTTGCTACTGTAATTGCTAATGATGTCTCTAATTTTGTAAGAGAGTTATTAAGATTTTTTTTAATAAATGGTTTGAGATATTATGCTTGCATTTTACGGAGAATATGAACTTGATGTCTTGAAATACCCAGTATCTTCTATTTCTATTTTCATTATAGGTATTAAAATGAGTGTCTATTGTCATTAATATTCCTTGGGAATTCAGTTTACTTGGGTTTCATTAGAAGGTAACTCATACATAACTGGCGGTTGGCACCTCGACCACTTAACATTTTCAATGCGACCTACCTCACAGGATATTCATTTACCTGATGCCGGAGGTATTTTGTCAGAGCTAGATCAAAAGAAAAGCAAAGGCTTGAAGGAGGAAGAAACATTAATCATAGATACTCTGAATTGGTTACTGAAATCCGAATATAATCTTGATATGGCTGGTTAGTGTTATGTACTGATTCCAAGTTTTGTATTTTTTATCGGTCCATATGGTGACAGATTAATGGTCATTAGATTGATATTTATGCAAAGAAATTTCCTTTGGTTGATACATAGGAAATCATACATGTAATACATATAACCTAGCAACTTGTAGCGCTACTTTTGTACCCAGTATGTTCACATAACTACTATATGAACAATAAATCAATGGCTGTGCGCAGATAGAAATACATATTTATAACAATCTGAATTTATCGCACCCTATATTTATACTTTTGATTGCATTAACAAGTGCACCCATTTTCCGGAACCATGTTTCTGACTAATATGCAATACAACATTGACTAAAAGTCTGACTGTTGTCAATGTTTTAGAAGTTTTATACAATTTGTAAGTTGATTCATTGTATAGTCACTTATAACCATGCCAACATGTGTGTATTCTTAACAAGACCTTTGTCGTTATTTTCTAAGTTATTTGTTACAACTCTTTCACTGTATTTTGCTGTTATACCAGATTTTACATTCTAAATCATGCAATTCTTCAACTTGCGGTTTCAGGACAAGACAAAGATGTTGAAAAATCTGAGAGAGCCAAGCGAAAGGCTAAGAGAGGAATTGATTCTTTCTCACAGTATTTGGTGCCCAGTACGTTTCCTAAAGAATTGACTAGAGGTTTGTACTGCAAACACCATAAAACAAATGGATGGTATCATTGGTTTTATGTTTTTTTTGTTTCACATGTTCATCAATGCAATGGAATTTCAGGTACAAATGTGCGGCAGGTGAGCAGAGAAAATGTTAAATGGAATAATAGGGACGCAGGTATCATGAGATAGAAAATGCTTCCTTTATTATATTTTTACTTCTTTTTTTATGTATTTTGGGGATACTTATCAGTTTGATTATCTTGACTTTGACAGAAAAGGATGAGCTATATTGGAATCGGATTGAAAAGCGAGAACAGAGTTTGGTATGAGATGTCTTAATTTCTCTCAATACATGCAATAGTCTGTGATAGATTACTGTAACATCTATGAAATAAATCCGATCAAAATTTTGAAGATGTTATTGTTTGCACTTGCAGTTTAACCATTTTCTATTCTTTCCTTGGTAATTATCTTTGTTGTCTGTAGGATGCAAAGAAACAGAAAGTAGGTGAAAAGGATGAGGAAGAGGACGAGGATGCAGATGCAGAAGAGGACGATGACGACCCTAGTGATGATGATTATCAGCAGGTTTGTACAGAAATTTTGGATCTTTTATGTTCTTTGGACCTTTGAGATTCATTTTATTTAGGTCATAATATATGATGGTACCTTGCTTTACCAAATGCGGTATTAGACTAAAAGCTAATAGTATAAGGGGTAAGTGGTAAACAAAATGACCTTGGTCTATCAATGGCATTTTATTTATTAACTTAAAAGGAAGATCTTAATGATCTGTATTGTTGGGTGAGATCTTCAAAAGACATCTCTGATTCTTTCTTTAGTTTCAGTTGACTATAGGAGTTTTATGTGGATAAAAGAAAAATTCATTTAACTGGTTCAATTTCCAACCTGGGGGATATAATGAAAAAATATTAACTGAACTGACTGGTCAGCATAAGTTTTCCTTTTTTCCATTTTTGAAAATGAAACCCCTTCAGCATGGTGGTTGGCTGTGTTTTCTTGATGTTCACTCTTGAGATTGTCATTCCTTTATACTAGTCACACTTTTGAGCCTTGTTACATCTACTGGAGTTTACCTTTGATCTTGCAGAACATAGACTTTGATGATGATGAGGATGATTTTAATGCAGAAGATGGTGATGGTAAGAACTTTTGCTTTAGCAAAATTCATTTAATGTTTCTTCTTGCACTACAATACTTTTAGTTTGTGGAGTTCTGAGCAAGCCAAACTAGTATTCTCAATACTTCTATTATTGCAGAGGAACCAATCTTGGACATTTAGATGGTGTTGCGTACAACCTGGTGAAGATTACAGAATCACACCCACTAATTTTAATTTCTCTTTGACTATCATGGTTGCTGCCTCTTAGGCTTGTACGTGTAACTACTAAATTTTATGGACAAAGTTGCAGTTAATATTAGATTACCATGATCAACTTCTATTAGATTACCATAATCAACTTGCGGCTTAGTGAATCTTTTGGTTGGTCGAATGTTTCTGTTCTGTGCTAGTTTGCTATCATGATATGATTGAAACACATTGGTTGAGTTTTCTGGGCCGGACCAATTGCTTTTGAATATAAATCAGACCATATGAAACTCTCAGCTAAGCTTCTGCACAATGCTGCAATCAGGTAGCATCACTAGTGTTTCCGGGTAAACTCGCGGTCCCTTTAGCGGGCTGCACGGTTCCAGAAATAGCGAATTCCTTAGTACTCCGAGTTTTCCTGTGTAAAGAACAAACACGTCAAAGAGGCGTCTCCGGGTTTACCGAGGGAAGCCACTCCGATGCTTAAGTCAGATACTGTCAGCTAAGCAGAAAACTCAAGAATAGTTAAGAAGTTGCGTCCCCTTACTGGGAGGCCGGCGCCGGCATTTATAGTAGCATTAAAGGCAGCATGCTTTGTCCTTTTTCAATGTGGGAACAGCTTCCCTTGCTTTTGTTTAGCTTTACAGCGAAATGACCCTGTCAAGGGACCCAGAGTGGCTTCTCGAATTTAACTGGGCTTTCACCCTATAAACAACAATTTAAGCTCAACAAACAATGCATATTTAATAATTGACCAGACATTTGGAGGTTCTTTCTTGAGTTGTAACCCGGTAAAAGTGAAATATTAGGTTCCACCTATAAACAAGTCCCCCAAGTCCTCAGTCAAGGGGTACGCTTGGGTGGGGACTTAAAATCTTTTCTTTACCGGGTTACAAAGTTAGCAACCAAACCCGGGGTACCCAGTTCCCCAAGTCCGTACGCAAGCGTAACCCGTAGACACTCTCTACGTTGAGAATTCAGAACGACGTCTCCGGGTTGTAGTGGGGGGAAACTGAAAAGTTTTTCGGTTTTGTGAAGCGGCATGCGTGACACGTGTCGTTTCCCTCGAGAAACTGAAACGTCCCTTCAGTGCACGCCCCTAACTGTATAAATAGGGGTTGAGGGTGACAGTTTTGTCTCACTTTCCAAACCGATAACTTTTTCGTGCTTTTTGCTTTCGCTCTCCTTTGTCGCTGTTTCGTTGGATTCCTAAACTCAAATAGATCTCAAAAACCCCTTCAAACCCTCATAAGTAAGGTATTGTTTCTTCTTCCCTCCTTTTTGAGTGTTTTGGGACGATTTGTGTACTGTTTCTGGGTTCCTACGAAGGTTTTCTGGGTTTCTGCGTTACTGTGGGAATTAAGCTTTGTGGCGCCGGGTTACCTGGGTTTTGTTGACGCCCCCGTGTTTTTGTGTTTTGCAGATGGCCAACGAAGCAATGGACACTCACGTCCCCGAGTTTGCGTCTGTTACCTTCACTGATGGGACCGCTCTCGACCCTCCCGGGTACTCACTGACAGCGGAGGAGATCGTGGAGCTAAGGAGCAACTGGAAAATCCCCGAGTCTGTTGAAATCCGGCCTTTAGAACCCGAGGACCAGTTCTTCGCTCCCGGGGATGGGTGGACGCTGTGCCACGAGTATCAGCTACGCTGCGGCCTGTCACTCCCGCTAAAGGTAGAGGTGCAGTACCTCTTGGCTGCGAGCAACTTCGCAATCGGGCAAGTTGGCCCGAACATGTGGAGGCAGCTACTTGGGTTGTGCGTTATGTACAAGGTGTTGAAGCAGCAGATGCCAACCTATCACGAGTTACACGCCATGTACCGGGCCGAGTACTCCCGGAAGGCGGGATTCAGCGGGACCATCCAACTGAAGTCCAAAGCGGTTTTCAAGAAGATCGTCGAGGACCTGCCATCTTCGGTGAGCAGGACTTGGAGGGAGAGAAGTTTCTTAATAAGGAACTTTCAAAACCCGGACTACGCGCTCCAAGTACTGGTCGATTTCCAACAACTGATGAGTAAGTCTTCTCCCTCAGGGTTTCTTTCTTTTCTCCGTCCCGGGTTATAATTATGTTATTTGTGTTGCAGACGTCCCTGACATTCCTCTGGAGCCGGTGATGGAGAAGAGGATCCGGAGGATGCTATGGGCCTTTCGTGGTCAAGATGACCGGAGTTCATACCGACTTTGTAGGCTGTATGTGTACAGCAGGTGCCGGTTGATGGAGCTCCCAGGTTTGTCTCGTGTCCCTCCAACTTTTGTTGTCAAATGTTCTTGTGTAACGGGCTATATGTTTTTCTGCAGCTCTTCTTCCGATGGAGTTTACCAAGCGGAAGAACCCGGGAATATACGACTGGTTTGAAGATAAGGCTGTTTGGGCCGGGATCCGGACACAAGCAATGGATGGTCAACTATACGACGTTAACCTGACCACGAAAGCGGCTTTCCTGCGCCCAGAAGCAGAGCAAGGGGATACTGATAAATTCCTCGTGGACACGTTATACTTCAATGAGATCCCCGGGTACCTGGCTGAGGTACTCGGCACGGAGGTGTACCAGGAGTTGGATGAAGAGATTGTGGGGAATCCCGCAGAGGAGGTGGCGGAAGACCCGGTGACTCAATTCCCCTTGGCAGAGGAAGAGGTGGAGTTCGAAGAACCGGTGATGAGCGCAGTTCCCTCATCTGTGCTCCCGGGTGAGGAGGAGTTTACCGAAGAGGATGACGACGGGGGTGAAGAGGTTGGAGGGTTGGAAAGGGTGATAGGGAGTGAGAACCCGGAGGGGAGTGACGGGAGTGACGAAGTTCACGAAGTGGAGCCCGTTCCCTCTCGCAAACGCACCCGGGAGGCATCCAGCTCGGCGAGGTCCGAGAGGAGGAAGAGAAGGAAGGAGAGGAAAGAGAGGAGGGAGAGAAAGCAGCACCGGGACACTGATGAGATAATGGAGGAGTTGGCGAGCGGGGGAATGGCGGACGTGGCCATCCAGAGGATGGTAGCGGACTTGAAGAATTGTGCCGCCGACTCCTATGTCCTGGAGCATGAGGACCCGTTGATTGTAGCCCGGAGGACACATGAGAAACTGATGCGGGTAAGTTTTTCTTCTTCCCTAACCCGTTCTCTTTTTTTTTGATATTAACCCGTTATTTGTTCTATGTAGGCTGTCAGGATGTCGTACTTGGCAACTGACCGGCTCATAAACGAAGGCATCCCCGAGAGAGAGAGAGTGCTCAGGGACGACCTCCGGGCGGCCCGGGACCAGGTGACGGCGAGCGAAGAATGCCTGGCTCGGGTCCGGGAAGAGGCAAGCGCATCAGCTGTCGCGTCGTGGGCGGAGTTGGCCAAGGCAGAAGAACAAATAGCAGACTTGGTGGCCAAGAACTCGGAGTTTGAGAGAGTCATCGAGGGTCACCGGGAGGACCGGTGTGCTCAAGATGCCGCCATTGCTCAGCTTACTCAACAAAATCAAGCGCTGCAGCAACAAGTGACTTCTCTGGAGCAGCAGAAAGGAGAGTTGGTGCAGGCTGTTTCCCGGGCCAGGGACTCTGCTGTCTCCGAGTTTCTAGCGAGTCCCGAGTTTGAACTGAAGCTGCGGTCGGCAAGGGCTGAGGCTCGAGCCGAAATTGTTAGCGCCGGGATTCGCCAAGGCCGGCTCGACAAAGCTGGGTACGATGGTCACTAAGGTCATGTCAGACCCGACGAGGCTGCAGGGACCTCCCGGTCGACTTCTGCCATGGCTGCAAACCCTAGGGCTCCTGCAAACCCGGCTCGGAGTCTCCCAGTTCGTTCTTCAGCAGCCCGGAGAGGTACTTCCCGTGGTGGGATTGTCGGTGATCCTCAAAACCGACCACCGCTCCGTAGGGGACAGTTTATCATACAGCCCCGGGGAGGACGTGGCGGCTCGAGCACTGGCAGGGGTAGCGGGTCTGCAGCGCCATGAACTGGAGCCTTAAGTATTTTTGTTTTTGCTTTTATAGATTAGACTTTACTTGTAACGGTTCGCTACTTTTTGTAATTGATCTCTTTGAAGTAATCAAGCTTTTCCTTCGCATAACTCCTCCTGTGAAATAACACGGTAACCTGATGCACAGTATAAAAATTTACACATAATGCCGGTTTGACATGTAAATAAAGATAGTACCGCTAGGATATACGGGTCCGTTAGGACTTCCATGGGTCGCTAAGGCCTTGCGGGGGAATGTCTTTCTATAACACTATTTTTCCCTGTAAAATAACACGTTAATTTGATGCATATCTCGCAAGTGTAGACAATTTACACATAGTGCCGGTCTGGCATGTTATCGTCATGAAATAACAATAGGCCCGGTAGGGCTTTACCGGTCCGTTAGGGCTTCCTGTCAAATAACACGGTAATGTGATGCATAATGTACAAGTGTTGACAAAATGTACGCATATTGCCGGTTTGGCATGTTAATAAAAATAGTGCCGCTAGGGCTGTAAGGGTCCATTAAGACTTTCAAAGACTGAAATAAGGCCGTGAAAGGCTTGCAATATTTCAAGTTAAGGAGATTACCAGAGATTATCGGATCTTTCCGAGTTTGACAGTGAAATAAGGCCGTTAAGGCTTGCAATATTTCACGTCATGTAGACCGGAGATTATCGGAGATTGCCGAGTTTGACAGTGAAATAAGGCCGTTAAGGCTTGCAATATTTCACGTCATGTAGACCGGAGATTATCGAAGATTATCAGAGATTGCCGAGTTTGACAGTGAAATAAGGCCGTTAAGGCTTGCAATATTTCACGTCATGTAGACCGGAGATTATCGGAGATTATCGGATCTTTCCAAGTTTGACAGTGAAATAAGGCCGTTAAGGCTTGCAATATTTCACGTCATGTAGACCGGAGATTATCGGAGATTATCGGAGATTGCCGAGTTTGACAGTGAAATAAGGCCGTTAAGGCTTGCAATATTTCACGTCATGTAGACCGGAGATTATCGGAGATTATCGGAGATTGCCGAGTTTGACAGTGAAATAAGGCCGTTAAGGCTTGCAATATTTCACGTCATGTAGACCGGAGATTATCGGAGATTGCCGAGTTTGACAGTGAAATAAGGCCGTTAAGGCTTGCAATATTTCACGTCATGTAGACCGGAGATTATCGGAGATTATCGGAGATTGCCGATTAAGGCATACAAGTAGGGCAGCTAAAGGCTGCATTCACTTAACAAACTGTTTGATAAACATAACCCGGTAGGGGTTTTATGCATTGTGGGCCTGAGGCTTTATATATAACATCATAGATAATAAATTTGGACATTCATAGATAACTTGTTACCTATTTGGGAAAAAGATGTAGATGTTGGGCGTTCCATGGTCGTGGAAGCGTAACTCCATCTGTACCCCTGATGTAAAACGTTGCCGGACCCACGACTTCAACAATTTCATATGGACCCTCCCATTAAGCTTTCAACCCCGTTGGCTTAGGGATAACCTCCTTCATTACCCAATCCCCGAGTTTGAGTGGGCGCTTGATAACCCGGGAATTGTAATGTTTGGCCACTTTTTGCTTCTTGTTGATATTTCGGAGATGTGCACGCTCCCGGCGTTCCTCCAGGAGGTCCACGTTAAGGCGAATGCCTTCATTATTGGTTTCCCTGTCAAACAGTTGTACCCGGTCACTCGGGACTTCCATCTCTACCGGGATCACTGCCTCAGAGCCAAAGGTCATAAAAAATGGGCTCTCCCCATTGGCTTCTGTCGGAGTTGTTCTAAGTGCCCACAAAACCTCTGGAAGTTTCTCAGCCCATAAACCCTTTGCATCCTCCAGCTTCTTTTTCAGAACTTGCTTGATTAGCTTGTTAACAGCTTCAGTTTGTCCATTAGTCTGCGGGTGTGCAGGGGAGGCATATAACACCTTTGTCCCATTGGAATGTAAGAATTCCCTGAACTCGTCATTGTCAAACTGCGTCCCGTTATCTGTGATAAACGTCTCCGGGATTCCAAACCGGCAAAAGACATTGTCTCCGGCATCTGTGAACCGGGTTGAATCCAACTGAGACTGGAACAACTCTAGGTGTGCATATGGGCAGCCCATTCCGGCATATTTCTTGATCTTGAATGGCTTTGCTTCTGGTGGTTTTTTATCTGCTTGAACCCGGGTGGAGAATGGGCTTGCGCGGGTAATAAAGGGTTGGTATTGCAGTGGTCCTGTTCCCGAGTTAAGACGTTGCTCAAGTTGAGTCACAGTTTGCGTTAACTGTAAGAGAAGCCGGGTCTGAGCATCGGCTGGGGGAAGTGGTTGATTTAACACCGGCTCTGGAGGTGGAGGAGGTCCTGAAAGATTGTGATTAAATAAATGATTGGAGAGATGGATAATTTGTGGATTTGGGTTAAGGTGTGCAATGGGTGGGAGAATAGCGGGTGGGATGTATGCACTGTCAAGAGTTCGTGGGTTTCCATAACCCGGAGGATTCCCTTCTGGGGTAATGGCATCAGCAAGTCTGGCTGACGTCCCAATGGCATTCGCCCTTTGAGTTAGGGTTGCTTGAAGAAGCTCATGCTCGGCCTGGATAGTCGCTAATTGCTCCCTTACCGTCATTAACTCGGCATGTTCTCGAGTAGATTGCTCCTTCTGAGCAAGAAAATCCTTTTTCAAGAGCTCAAATGCTGCTGCCAAATCTGTTTGGCCAAATTGGGTCTCGGAGGTCCCCGGGTTATCATCCCCTGAGAAATTAAGCCTCCTAGTTGGATCTTGTTCTCCTGTCATTTCCACCGTCCTTCAAAATATTAAACGGGAGGTCTTGAGTTCGACTCTCAACGAGAGCACCAATTGTTTCCGGGTAAACTCGCGGTCCCTTTAGCGGGCTGCACGGTTCCAGAAATAGCGAATTCCTTAGTACTCCGAGTTTTCCTGTGTAAAGAACAAACACGTCAAAGAGGCGTCCCCGGGTTTACCGAGGGAAGCCACTCCGATGCTTAAGTCAGATACTGTCAGCTAAGCAGAAAACTCAAGAATAGTTAAGAAGTTGCGCCCCCTTACCGGGAGGCCCGCGTCGGCATTTATAGTAGCATTAAAGGCAGCATGCTTTGTCCTTTTCCAATGTGGGAACAGTTTCCCTTGCTTTTGTTTAGCTTTACGGCGAAATGGCCCTGTCAAGGGACCCAGAGTGGCTTCTCGAATTTAACTGGGCTTTCACCTTATAAACAACAATTTAAGCTCAACAAACAATGCATATTTAATAATTGACCAGACATTTGGAGGTTCTTTCTTTAGTTGTAACCCGGTAAAGGTGAAATATTAGGTTCCACCTATAAACAACTAGCATAAACAGGCCGGCAGGAGAGACGGCAGGGATAATCGGCCGGAAATTTCAGAGTGTTTTGGTGCTAAACAAAACAGACTAAAAAGCTTCATACTTTGATTATTTTGATACTTGTACTGCAAGCAAGACCCTTTAACTAAGACTGACAAGTTAGCTGTCACGTGGGTTCCACGTGACCAAACGCTGGGGGCCGTCGGGAACGTGAAGGGCACTCATCGTATTCAGGTCAGCCATGTTCCGCTGGGACCCAACTGGCCGAACTCGCTTCGTTTCGTATAAAAGCACCTTGGCCTTTGAAACAAGAAGCTACTCAGGTGCAAAATCAAACCGGAAGAAGAAGATTGGACGGTGAGCATTGAACCGGAGAAATGTCGTGGCAGGCGTACGTGGACGATCACTTGATGTGTGACATCGAAGGCCATCACCTGACGGCGACTGCCATCCTCGGTCACGACGGTAGTGTGTGGGCAAAGAGCTCCAGCTTCCCTCAGGTTCCTTCAACTCTAATGAAAATGGTTTCACTAGTACTGTATACGAGTCACTAATAGTCCCATCAAATGGAGTTGCATACACTATTGATTGGAATTACATGATTGTTAACATAAAAACTCTGTTTGAAGTAGGTGCATTTGATTTCCAAGTGTTAGTTCATAATCCAAGTATCGATGCTACATTTCAGTGAAGTCATTGATGATTGTAGTTTAGAATGTTGATGATGGTGCTACATTTTGGTTTAAGATGTGGTGCTGATCTATAGTGAGATTGATCTGATTACTGATATGCAGTTCAAGCCGGAAGAAGTTGCCGCGATAATGAAAGATTTCGATGAGCCAGGGTCTCTTGCCCCAACTGGACTGCACCTTGGTGGTACTAAGTATATGGTTATTCAAGGGGAGGGTGGAGCTGTGATTCGTGGAAAGAAGGTTTGTTCATTTTTGCTCATGCTGTAATAGATCTGTTTTGATAGGTTAGTTCCATTATTGAGGGGTTTTGGTTCAGCATCTCACTTTGTTAGACTGACTATTTGTGCATGATTTGAATTTAGTTGGACAACCTTGTGTTGAGTACATTGTTTAGACCTTAGAGAAGAAAAATGTGCATCTGTCTTGATGCTTTATAGCATTTCTTTATATTACTTGTTGCAATCTTTCCAACACCTCTGATTTGATCCTTAATTATTTTAAGGGTTTGGGAAATAATCTCACATAAACATCTCCCTAATAAACATGTTTGGGAGAGAGCTATGTAAATTTGAATCACATTGACTGTGTATTTCATGCTGTCATTGCTCCATTGCTCATGTTATGGTA
This sequence comes from Comarum palustre, assembly GCA_951800085.1. Taxonomy (NCBI): domain Eukaryota; kingdom Viridiplantae; phylum Streptophyta; class Magnoliopsida; order Rosales; family Rosaceae; genus Comarum; species Comarum palustre. Next base: position 17,776,552 of record OX637583.1, read on the forward strand.
ATGCAGTTTAATTTTGATTTCTGTTTAGGGTTCCGGTGGCATTACTGTGAAGAAAACCGGTCAGGCTATGATTTTAGGTATATACGATGAGCCGATGACACCCGGACAATGTAACATGATCGTGGAAAGGTTGGGAGATTATCTGATTGATCAAGGCCTATAGGAGACCTCAACCTCATGGTTTTGCGTATATGTAATTTTTCCTTTTTCTGATATTTTGAGGCTTTCTGTTACTTCCTGTTATAGATTTGAACTGGCACTGGAGTTGCTGAAATTTGGGAAGCAATGACTAATAATAGGTGTCCAAGGATTCTTCATTATTCTACCACTTTGTATTTATTTACCCAACAATCTATTACTCCATTCTTGAGTGTGTATTCTTTTAAGTTCATAGTTGTTTTATTGCATTTTATTTCATGTGTTGGTATGCTTGCTTCACTTTTCAATCATATTTGACTTCTCAAAGACAGACAATCCACAATATAAGTAGTTATAATTTAGAAACAAGTAATATAGATGTTATCGGCGTCAAACTTGCCATGTTTTTAACATGAGCGTTGAATAATGAAGCCTTAGAGTTTCGTGAAGCTAATTTCATGACGGATGCTGGCTAACTTGGATCACACTCTACCGACCCAAAAAATCTGGATTGTAAGCTACCTTTCTAAATCTTCAAGTGCATTTTCATTAGATATCTCTAACGTATGCTGTTCAAGAGACTTATCTTTGTAATTTCATTTTCTTCTTAAAAAAATGAAGCCTTGGAAGACAACCAAATCTGACAGCCATATACAGTATTCATGGTTGGAAATCATGGTTTCAACCAAGATCAGAATTGGTTGAGGAATGAGTTGGAAGATTTGTGCATAGCTGCTATGGGCCTGAACCGGGTCACTTAAATTTGATACCAGGCCCATCTACCCACCCGCTAAACTAAAAGGCTATTTCAGTAATCAAACGTTTGGACTAAAATCCTAGCGAGGGTTTCTTCTCCCTACATAAACAATGTTCCACTGACCTTTCACTCATATTGACTTGGCCGTCTCTCTTTCTCTTTGTCTTTGCCTTCGTCTGTCTTCTGTTCTGTGTGTGAAACTTGAAGTTCTTATTGTTGTTCTGTGTGTAATTTTGATATTGTTGTGATGAAGCAAACGCAGGGATTGTGTGTATCGGCTTAGAGCTATAATCCAATGCGCTCTGACCCGAAAGATTTCCCTGCAACATTCATTTGGGGAAGATGGGCAGTTGAGTTTCATTTAAATCCATTGAAACCATCAACAATCATCTTCCCCACATCTCATCTTTCTTATACATGTCTTTTTCTCCACAGGGTTGCTGGTTTAGGACCATTGACAACTGAAACTAGATGGGTTTTTTTGTGGTGATTTTTGTTAATTGTTTATAGCATTGCTGGTAATAGTTGGGTGCTGATCTGATTTTATCCAAGGAACAAGATTAGAATCTACCATCTTAATGCTGAGAGAGAGCTCATGAGTTGAGCTGAGTCTACTGCTGGGAATTTGCTAAACATTTATGTTCAATTTCTGAACTGATTGTTTAAAAGCCATGAAGCTTCCAAAATTCGAGCTTTTTAAAACTGGTGCTCATACACTCGCTCTCGTTAAAATTGGGAGCTCTAACTCTCAAGAACAAATTTGTATCGAAAAAACACGAACAAATGTTGGTAGACTAGAGGTTATACTTCCGCCCAACTTCAAAACACATTTGGGCCTGGACAAACCCAGTAAATATATGTTTGTTTTGTTTTTTCTCCTAACCCTGCAAGGAATGATGTCAATTAAAGGAGTGTAACATCCAAAATCACCCCAAAATGATGAACTTTAACAATTTATAGAGGTATACTTCAAATATTTGTGCCTTTTGTGATTGCATAATCTAGAACAGTCCTATGAAGCATCATTATCTTAAATTATGAGGGGCCACAATCAGAGTGTTGGCACTCGGTCACCATATGGCATTGCCTCCCTCAAGGAATATGGCATTGCCTCCCATGTCCCAGATTTAAAACACAACTCATATGCCACAGTTGAAACTCAACCAGGATCATACCAACTGGGCAGGTTGATTTTCTACTGACCACCCTAGAAAAAGTGCAGCAACCCCCAACCCACCATGAGAAAATTAAAGGGGGATTGGTCCATCGATTAGTATATATCAAATACAACCATTATTTCATCTTTTGAAGTTAATATATACACAGAACACATCTTCTTCAGAAATTGGTGAGTTGGGTTGATGTGGGGTTTTTCTGTACTCATATTGAGAAACCTAATAAGTAGATCATTATCATAACATCTTCATTTTTGTGGTGTCACAACCACTCTCCTTTCCATTTCTATTTTTTTAAGGAAATGAAATGTTTGATATTTGATCACACGTAATATGAATATCCAGGCTGGCTATATGTTCTTATCTCAGAAGTTAAAGCAAAGAAAGTTTCTCCTTTGGCAACTGGAAAAACAGAACTTATCAAACCATTTCTGTTTTCTACAAACTCTTCTAACTGAAACTGTTCTCAAACCTTCATAAGCTTAAGTTTAAGTTATGTACTACACAACCTTCAACCTTGCATACACAGCAGCTTACCTTTCCCCAAATGTTTTCCTCAACAGATTGCAAAGGCTCATAGAAGGTTTAGATGGCCCTTGGTCCCATATATCTAAATCGTAATTAAGCTCCTAAATGGTCCCATATCTTCAAAATGAGGCTGTAGATGAAGGGATTGGTATCAATATCCATTTGGAGGGTGACAAATTATAATGCACAAGGCCCAGAATGGTAGTTATATATACATATATGTGATAGTTACTAAACATGTGCCAATTGTACATGAAGGACCCATATCAAAGTTAGAGTCCATTCCATGTAAATATCCATTTTCTTTCTGTTCTTCATTCTGAAGTTCTGAACCACTCAATTCTTTCACCTCTCGATTCTGCACAAACAACGTTTACTAGCTGCTATTTGGCTTCACCATCAACAGATTCCTCATTCCTGTAATGAAATTATATTTGTTGGTGAATAAATGGGTGAATGTATAGTGCATTAGGTTTCTCGTCACGATCTATTATGTTTTGAATTCTCGCCAAGATATATTTTCACTCTATGCTTCGTTTTCTAATTTACATGAATTAACAGGGGATTTGACGTATATTGGGGGAAAGAAAGAAAATGGACGGGGAAGTCGCCAATGGAGTGTCCCTCAGTGTGGAACCTTATGTTGGGAAAGGACTTTTGCTAGACCACGTTAATCGGCACTGGTTCCTTTCAAACTAGCTGTTATTGTCGAAGGAAATTGGCTTTTTTGTTTGGATTTTTATTGATTGGATTTACTTGAATTGTTAAAAATCATTGGATTGAATACAATTTAGTTGCATGATGTCATCTTCGTTCAATCTAATTGTTTTAAATCATCCAAGCAAATCCAAACTAGGGATTGACATAAATCTCAGTCTCGCCCCGATTCCGGCGGGATTTAAAACTAAAAATACTCGTCCCGTCCCGTTAGAGAAACAACAGGACGGGACACGGGACTGAAATTTTGATTCCCGTCAGACTTGTCCCGTCTAACTTTAAAAATTTATAACTAATTATATAAACCTTATTTTCTAGAGATTTCAACTCTCAACTGATCTTTAAGATGTCTTCTATAACTTTCATGAAGACACTAAACTCATATAACAAACCAATTTGTATAATTTTTGAAAATAAGTCAACTAGTACAAAATCTCATAATTGATATGCATAATTTAATAATGCAGACCCTAACGTTAAAAAAATCATAACTTAATATAGAAAAGTCATTTTCAAATGATTCAAATTCTGAAATGAACCTTAAAATGTCTACTATAAATCATATGAATATACCTAGATGAAACGTCAAATTAAACAGTACGATTTTAATAGGAAACGAAAACTAATGCAAGATGGCTGGGATTGGCTCCTCTCGTCTAACTTTCAAAATTCATAACTAATTGTAGAAACTTTATTTTTGAGAGATTCGAACTCTCAATTAATCTTTAAGATGTCCTCTGTAACTTTGATGAAGACACTAATCTTAAATAATCAACCAATTTATACATTATTTTAAAAGAAGCCAACTGGTTCAGAATCTCAGAATTTACTAACACGGACCCTAAACTTTAAAAAATCATAACTTAATCTAGAAAAATCGTTTTCAAGTGATTCAAATTCTGGAATGAACCTTAAGATGTCTACTACAAATCTTATGAAGACATATAGATAAAATTTCAAATGAAACTGTATGATTTTCAGAAGAAAAAAAATTGATGCATTATGGTCGGAATTAGGCCCGTCCCGTCCCATCCGGGATTAGACCCGGCAGGATCAAATCTAAAAAATCTAAGGAACTTCCTGATTCCATCCCATGTGTAACAACCAGAACGGGTCGTGGGATTACCTCAATCTTGTCCTTTCCCGTCTCATGCCCACCTCTAATCCAAACAACAAAAATTCAAACAGTGAATTCAAATCCTTGTTGAAAACACTTGCTAGCCAGTACTACTTTACAATTTCATTATTCTTATCAAAGAATTTAAGAGGGCACATTACACATGTCCCCTCTCTTTCCTATTCATATTTTTTTTCTAAGTGTTAGGTGATGAATGTGTCCTGCCATTCATGGAGTTTCTAGTTGAACATAGAGACGGGGCGTTGGCTTCAGCCTTTTGTCTTTTGCCTAACTCTCGATGATCATATCACGTTGTGCAAATCACGTTTTCTTGTCCATTCAAGCTTGGAGGTGCTAAGCACGTCCTCGCATTATTAGCTAACCTTGCTCAGCTATTGCTTCTCAATCTTCTAACTTCAACGAACTCAGATCCACCTTCATCAACACGCTTCAATTATACATACCCTAGTTTTCTATAATATCCTTCACTAATTATCTACTTCATTTCTCATTGAACTCGTTTCTATTTAGTTAGCTCAACCACTTGATGAATGAATCAAATGTTTAATGCCCTCTACAAGAGTTGTAAAATTATGTCGAAACTCATAATGTTCGTCCTCTTTTTTCTTTTCCTTTTTCCTTTTAAATAAAAGATTAGTAATCGATTGTCTTTAAGTCTCGATAAATGCTCGTCTTTTTTAATAAGTTCAATTCGCAAACTAGCTGTATCAAGTAAATCGATGTTATAGCAACTCCAATGATGATGTTTTGAAGGTTTCGACTGCTGCTGGGTATTTGCAGCCTGGATAAAAGTAGTGCCATCAAACGCATGAATTGTTATTAGTTATAGTAGAGGACGAACTCCCATTATTATGTCCAAACCAAGCTACCCTACGAGGATTATAAAACGGTTTGGAAAACCTCAAAGCAGCATAATTAAAAGGTCAGCCTAACTTTGGATTAATATCCGTGGGCAATGCCAGCATGATCGGTCTTCAATCTTCATCGTCGTGTTAGGACTTGGGTGGATGAATAGCAATAACAACTGTAGTAGCAGCACAGGCACTTCCGCATAAGATAAAAGTCTCTATGAATATGGAGATAGATAGTGAAGATGGATGGTGGAGTTGTCTCCCTCCACAAGGACCGGATCCTCATGTTGTGGGTAATGACTGTGGCACCATTATCATTTAACAGTTCAATTAACCATTTCAAGGATGCAAAACTCTCAATCTTGTTATGGAAGCTTATAATTGTTAAGTAATTTTTACTGGTTTTGAAGAAAGGCCAAGAAATGGAGGAAGCAGAAGATCATAGTATATGCTATCATAAAAGGCATGGGGATCTTTTTGGAATTTTAAGGAAAAATAAATAGAGGATTAGGGTGTGTTATCCCCAACTCCTACTTTCTTGGAGGTCATGATAAAATGTGATCATAGCACAAATGTTCTCATTTCCTCGTCTCTCTTGCCACTTAAAGGAACTTGACTTCAGGAGTTTTGATACTCCTATTGTACAATTTTCGACTTCAGTTGCGATCGCGTTACGTTACTAAACCTTTTAAGTTTGTAAATCACTAAATTATGGGATCGTATGACAAAAAAATCGATCGTATCAGTCTATTTGTTCGGTAAAAAGTAAAAATGTTGGTAATAAATTAAATTCACAGCAGAAACTCTCTGTAGATGTACATTCTGAACAACATTAATGGCAGTGGTGAAAGGAAAGGGCGGCATAGGGTTTACTGGGCAATGAACATGAGAATCCAGGGGGGCTGAGCATGCATGTAAGAAAGGGCGGAGTTGGTCTGAAATGCCCGCAACATGAGAGTACAATGCCATTAATAAAAATCTCATTCGTCTCTGTTCCCCAACATTTAATTTGAAAAATAAATGAAAGCAGATGATCGAGCAGAGCATAGATTACAGAGCTAGAAAAGATCTCCATTGCAGAGACGAGATCTCTTGTCCGTACTACTGGCCGGTGCTCCTGCCTGCAACAAGTCACTGAGTCACAACTCACTCGATCTCTTCAAACAACTCTCTAAATAAGGCTGGAGAGGAGAGTTGATAGAGAAAGAGAAAGAAATTAGAAAAGAGAGGAGAGTTGCTTTTTCGGCATGCAGCCACTCTCCCACCACCCTAGCTCCGCCCCCATCTTACTCTCTTAGCCCACTAGCTAATAACCTAAACAGCCTATATAACGCCTCTCACTGACTCTACCACACCTCAGTTTTTGATAACAGTGCTAACTTCTTGTCAACCAAAACTGTTAGAGATGAAAGCAAGCTAGTTTCAAGAAGACTTGCTGATGATCCCAATCACCCACATTCTGCATGTTGTATATGTTACACCATTTTGTTAGTTTTCACGTACATTTGTAATTCTACACATTTCTATGGTCGAAATCAACGGTGGATGACGTATCTCGGAATTCTAAATCTAAACATTTTCTAGATGAGACTTTTGTTAAGATTATAGGTGTAATATAAGTGAAATTTTATTATGCAGCTATTAAAAATATATGGCTGTAATTAATTATAGGATTTTATAAAGTCACATGTATTATCTTATTTGCCCCTATTAAATCTGTTTCTTGATCAATTTTCATATGCAGTGCAGATTTGCACAAATGTACCCATAATATAAAACATAGTACTTCGGTTATTTCCTATTCTCAACCTACCTATATACACTATTGTAACCTACTTTTTTTTGAAATCAACCCACAGTTTTTTTACTGAATGAGAATAGCAGCAAATGTAGTCTCCATTTGGTTTATGCGTTTTATTGCTTTCCTTCCGGTTCTTTCAGTTCCATTTTCAATAAACCTTATAGCTTCCAACTCCTACTTTCCTTGCTTTGCAAGGTACAAAAGGCCAGATAGGGTTTGCACTTAAGTTGCCTCTTTACACTGGGGTCAAGTAGGACTCTACAAATTGCAAAACTTGATCACTCCGGGTGTGTTTTGAGTGCTGACGTGCCAACACTTTTAGGTTCAACATAACCTTTGCTTCGCGCGCTTTCCTTCTCGACTTCTTTCTCAAGCAAATGATGGTATCTTCCTCTAAACCTAAGATTAACCCTATGGTGTTTAAATAACGAAAATTAAAGGATATGTATTAGGGAATAGGGATTGCTCCTTAATATAGGGTTGGTGGACATGTGCTCGTGATTGAGGTTTTATGAACTAGGGATGAACTTTTGCTGACTAGCAGGCTTGGGTGCGTGATGCGGGATTTGCCGACTGACGAGCTTTTGGTGGTGCTCTTAGAAAAGGTTTTTGACTGCAGAGTATGCAAGTTTGTATTGAATTGGATGTGTCTCCTCTATTCGTTGATCCCTCTATATATAAGAGAACATTGATGCTAGGGTTCACGAATCATTCTTGTCCAAGGCAATCAGATTTTCCTTCATGATCCGGGCAAAATACTTTCCTAAATGATTCATCAGATAATCTCCACAATCTTCAGCCAATAATTAACCAATATTCATAATCTTTAACAACTTGGATCACAAGTTATTGGTCAACAGGCCTCATAATCTGAAACTTGGACTTTGGCCGACTTTTTCTTCTTGGTAGAGGTACCAAATCAACCATAGCTATTGTAGGAAACAGGTTCTCGTCCATTGGAGCAACTAACTTCTCGGTTTGTTCATCAACTGTCCCGAATTAATCCAAGTCTGGATTTGATCCTTGAGCTTAACGCAGTCTGCTTTAATGTTGTTCCACATGTGGTGAAAACTTATAGTAGTTCTTTCCTCGCAGATGCTCCAGCATTGGTGGTGGACCTAAGTCATCTTTGATAACCCTTTGAATTATGAGTTCATCCAATATCTTTAGTGCCTTGCTTACATTATAAGTATATGTTGAGTATTTCGGCCTAGTAAAGGCGGCATATGAGATCTTGATTGGTTCGCGTATCACTTTCAAGCTTCGAGCCTTGACTGGAACTTTACTTGACAATTCCATGGTTTCCACTTCTTCGTCTTCACACTGGTCCTCACCACTATAGGTAGGCGACTGATAAGTTTAGAAAGGATCCATATGTGGGTAGATTGTAGTGACGGTTTTGTGTCTTGTCAATCCGAACCTTGGCTTCAAAGTCCTAGAGATATACATGCCTTTAGATGCATTTGAATGTTGGTATCTTCCTCCAAACTTAGGTTTAACTTTAGGGGTTCTTAAATAGTGAAAATTAAAGGATATGTATTTGGGATTGCTCCTTAATACTGGATTGAGGCTTTATGAACTAGGAATAGATTTTTGCCGACTTACGGGCTTGGGTGAGTGATGCAGGATTTACCGACTAGCGGGCCTGGGTGAGTGATGCAGGATTTGAGGACTGGAGGGCTTTTGGTGGTGCTCTTAGAGAAGGTTGTTCCCTGGACAGGCTTGTTTGAATTGGGGGCTTATGGGGAGGTTTTTGACAACAGAGTATGTAAGTTTATATTGAATTGACTGTGACTCCTCCATTCGCTGATTCCTCTATATATAAGAGAACACGGCTGCTAGGGTTCGCAAATCCTTCTTGTCCAAGACAATCAGATTTTCCTCCATGATTCGAGTAATATACTTACCTAACTGATTCCTCAAATGATTTTCACAATCTTCAGCTAGTAATTACACAATATTCATAATATCTAACAATTTGGACCTCTAGTTAATGGTCAACGACCTTACTATTCTGAAAATATAATTTAAGCCCAAACAAAACTAAAGTCATTTTCAGAAAACCTTCCCCTATGATTGACAAATCAATAAACTATGCTCATATTTTCTGTTTCAGACTATAAAACATAGAAGTTGAAAGTCCATGGTTTCACTGAAGTAGTCAACTTAACCCGATACAATAAGGAAATGAAATAGAAATAGAAACAGAAAAGAAGAAAAAGGCAATAACGTGTCATTTTGTTCAAACCAAAATAAGAATGGCCAAGAGTCCTTTTACAGGCGAGGACGGCTGACTTAGCTTCACAATGTGGAACAAGAAGCCAAGGAAAACAAGTGTGTGTGACATATTTGGGTTGGCTATTCGACTACCCTTCTGATATGCACTTTAACCAAGTCTTGTTGCCTATTGCCCCTATTTGTATTATTTTCAAGAAAAGAAGAAAGGTGGGAGAGGCAGATACCTAATAACTTAATTGGTCCTCCAATTTGTAGGCAGGATGTTGCAACCATTAGATCAGATATGCCTTTAACTCTCACATATATAACATTACTCACCAAAGGTCAAAACCAATAACCCTATGTATTCATTGTCAAAATCTTTGTACTAAAACAAACGGAAAGTGTTTGGTTTTTTAATTTATAGTAAAAACTCATCGGATAATTTGTTTAAATCATTAATAATCGAAAATCTATACATAAGACGGTGACGTTTTTATTTAATAATATTCATTGTACTTATAGAGAGCTCTCATGAAATGAGTTTTATGACCTTGGACACATAGTCAGCTTTGAACTCCCAACCATTTTGTGACCCATTATCCTCAAGGTAGGTTTTTTGATAGTTGGGTCTATGCTTGCTAGGCTTCTCACTTTTGCATTCTTTTCTCAATAACAATGCATATAAAATTTCGATTAAGACTTTCTATGCAACACTGAATCCTTACACACTGAAATACAAATTCAAGAAATCCAGGAAAAGGTGGATATGATTACTTCAACCGTTTGGTACATTCATGACCCTAATCTCTTGAAGTTTGTAACAAATCAAGCTTGATCACATTGGTTAAAATTCACCACGGTTAAAATTCACCATCACTCTAATTACTCTCGTACAAAGAAACTAACGATCTCCGCCTTCTGCTCCGGAGTAGTGAAACTCCGGGAAGATATACAACGTTCCGAATTCAGTAGGATAGTGGTGAAATAGGTAATCATGATCAATGGCAATGGCCCCAATCACTAACAGTGAAGTCTCTGCTTTGGGTCTGAGCTATCAGACATGAGTTGGTCCCAAAAGGGGCAGTGGTCAAAAGACACAACTCTACTACTATTTCGACCCTTCCCTCTCTACTTTTTTCTCTCTTTCCCCCTCCGAACCAAAACTTCGACCTCTCTTGCTTCTGCAAAAGCACCGCCCGATTCCCAATGCCCTGAACCCTAATTCCACCCACTGCATTTGTATACATTTGATTTGTTATGCAACTGTACACCTGCTTGCTGGGTCAGTTGCCTCAATGGTCATTCACTGTCTCCCTTATTTGTTTTGGCAACTATTTCTTTCTATCTGCAAATACTGCTCCACCATCCCTCTGGAAAAAAACAAGCAAGTTTGAATGGTTTCTACGGTTCTGAATTGAATTCCAAAGTGAAAAACAGAGACATGGAAACTGAAGAAAAAATCCAATTCATTTTTTTCATCCAGAGGGAAACAGTGGTAGATGTAAAGGAAGCAAAGGCAGTAAACAAAGTAGGTAAAAACAAGAAACACCAGCGCATCTTTCTCCTGCTTTCTCTGCTTTTGATGCATCTCTTGGGGGGTCTTGAAGGACTTGAACAAAAACAAACACCTATACCTCTCTATCTCTCATCTGCCCCAATGCCTCCCTTTCATTGCAAAAAGCAAAGCACTGACCCCATTTCTACTCCACATTGCCAACACCATTTTATATACAAAAAACATCTTATTAAACGAGCAAAGAGTCCAGGAGTGAGAAGAGAGATTCCTGTACGGTCACTCTCTATCTCTCGTCTGATTCAAACATTTTTTTTCTTGTTCAAAATATCACAAAAATTCCATAAGCTATCCAACCCTTTTCTCTAAACCTGTACACTTTATGTTATTCCAAGTCTCCCCTACACCATTTTTTTTGAATCTTCCCTGGGAAACATAATCATATGTTCCCTATACCTATATCTTTCAAATCTCACATTCCTTGATACCACAAAATTTCACCTAAAGGAAGAAATAAATAAATTTAAAAAGTAAAAAAACCCAGAACCCCATAACTTAGACCTTTCCTCTCTAACCTTGAAGAATGTACAAGCACCCACCCCCCGTCAGAACCAAAACACCTTGGCTGTGTCTTCAAAATTCAGCCATTGGGATCCCAGACGAAACACATCTCACCAAAAGCCTTAGGGTTGCGCTGCAGTCTATGAACCTCTCTCAAGTCATGCTCCATCTCTTGAGCCTTCTCTTGGAAAGAGAATTGAATCTACTTACACCTGTGCTGCTTACACTTGAGAAACGCCGCTTTGTGACTACCTGTCTTCAATGAAAATTCTTCCAATGAAATCCCGGAACCTCTTTGAGTAAAGCTTGGGATCCACGGCTGATATTGAAGTTGGGTCGACTTGCAAGGATTTATATGCATGCTCTAACTTCTTGCTGATATCGTAGTCTTGTAAAATGTCTATTATCCCGAAGTAGAGAACTACATCATAGATTTCACCACTGCGGGAAGGGGTCAAATGACTGAACCCACCAGGGGTGTACTGATCAAAGTCACTCCTTCGAGCCATCCGCTCTGCCCTTGCAGGCATGTTGGCTCCTAAGCAGATCCGAGGTTTCCTGATAGGGAAAACATATGTAAATACCAATGTACATCATATTGAACAACTGCCAAGATAAGTAAATTCATTACCCACTACATTACAAAATACAGTCTACTCAAAATAAATAATTGCATCTCAAATCCACCCCATTACATCAGAACTAGTAATTTCGCACTCAAGGGGAACAAATGGAAGAGCCTTGTAGTGTTATCCTTTCCCACATTGGGAGATATTGGTAAAGCACTATACCTGATTTTAAATAATTTAAATGATTTTAACTTATAACTATTGCCAATGAAGCAGTAATTCCATTAGTGTTCAAACCAAGGTAATAGTTTCCACAGGACTTCAGTCACTAAATACAGATTAAACAGGGGTAATGAGGCAATTATTGGAATATCCTTCATGTGTCCCACAAACAACTATTGCCCAATGAATACCCTACACAAAACACCAAGGCAAACCAACCCCCAATTATTTCCAAGACACCCAAATCCATGGAAGACTGATTATCCCACCCATCAAATCCAGAATGACATTGTTCAATACATTATGTTCTTTAGATGCGTGGTTAAACCACGACCATGGACCATGGTAGTAAGCTATCTAGAAAATATCAAGAAATGAATTATTAAAAACATACCGGCCAGATAAAACTCTGTCCATGTCTTGTAGCTCAGCTTCAAGAAACCGACACCCACGCATAAACTTCTCATTCTGAAACGAATCCTTTTGGCCTGAAAATGCCACAAACATTAGAGTCAACATTATCAGTGACCTATAAATAAGAAACAAACTCTCTGATCTAACAAAAGTCAATTACCAGAGCGCAAGAGAAAAGGTGACAATGCCATTTTGTCATATGTATTGCCATCGTAAAAATGAAGACCAACCAAAAGACTATAATCCATTATCCTCTCTGCTTCCAAAAATTCACAATCTAGATCAATTTGCCTGCCAATGTTTCATCCCAGTTAATATCAAGCCAAAACAAAGTACTAGAAGCAACCATGTAAAGTTAGTGGAGTGCAACATACTTCATAAGCTCCTGGTACCATTTTCCTTGCAGGCGAAACACAAAATTAAGATCAAGATCCTTCAGGGTTGTAATTTCATCAATCTCCCCTTCCGGCTTATCGGTTGTTCTACCATGGGAAGATCCTTTCAGGTCAAATCGTCTATGTATTCTATATTCCGAGCAGAACAAATTGCCCATCACTATAAACCTTGTCTGATTTCCAGTGAAATAGCAAACAGTTAGGTATCCCAACGCTGACAAAGGAATTTAATTCAAAACCAGGCTAAATTAGTCGCCACAACACATACCTTCTGTCCGCCAACAGGTTTGACACAATGAACCCCATAGAATTTAGTCACAAGAGAATTTTCATACTGAGACATGTGTCTATAATAACTTGGAAGCATCCTTATTAGCACCTGAAAAAAAAATACAATCAATCAGGCCAGCAAACATCATCTTTCAACTTTTGCCTAATCAGGAAAATAGTGTGGAATTTAAGAAACAAACAAACTCCAGACCGCTAACCGTGCAACACAAATGTCGTTTCGTTTCCAGAAAAGTAAGTTATGAAAAAGATAGAGGTCAAACAGCTAGCAACAGACCTTGACTTCTGATTTCTTGACCGTCTTAATCATGAATCTATCATCCTGGGTCAGATAAAAGAAGCTTCCGCTCTTCCCTGGAGAAGAAAGCTCCCTAAGAGCATCATTTCCACAAATAGCCAGCATATAATCTGCAGGATCTACTTGGAATAACTCCCTCAAACGCCTGAAATAACGGAAAAGAATTAGTAACACAAAGATGGAAGAACGAGAATAGCACCACCAGAAGAAGCAAACAATTGCAGTAAAATGTAGCGCTCTTAGTATTTGATTAAATTAACAACTCAGACAAGAAATGAACAAACAATAACCAACTGAAATCCATGACAGATCAAGAGGCTAGGAACACACCTGAACACCATAGGACAGTAATCCTTCCACCTGAACTCAAACGATTGATGTGGCGGTGTTTTGTTGGATCCCTCCCGTGGAAACCTAGTCCAGAACTTCTCCCTTGGATCAAAATCACTGGGTTTAAGGTCCCGCACAATGGAAGCATGCTTTCCAATAGAGTACCTGAAACTCAAAAAATCAAACACCAAACAACAAACAAAAAGGAACACCGTGTCAATTTCACAAACAGACCTAATCCCCAGCTGAAGATTGAGCATCAAGTCGTAATTCTTATGCCCTTTGGAAATAGGCTGCCCGGGTTTCTTGGGCTCACCGGAAAAGCAACACGGGCTCCTCTTGAAGCGCACAAGAGAGTCCCGATCAAAAGACGTCCCGTTCCGGTAGAACATAGAAGCCTCCACATTATCGATAATATCACAAGTGATATCCCCAGCCTCACCATCACTCTCCCAGATACAAATCCTCGGAAACGTCCTCTCGCTCCCCCTACTTCCGTCGACGGAAGACCTCTTCCTCATCGTAAACGTCAAGGTCTCCGCCGCGTACGGCCCAATGTAGTCGAAACTCTGCTCCTTCCAGCCGCTTGCCGGATAAAACGTGCCGTTAAGCTGTTGAATCTTCAAGTCCTTGTTCCAACACCCCACGTAGCAGCTCCCGTCCGGCCAGGTGAATACTCCGTTCCCTTTGGGGACTCCGTTCTCCCACTGGCCATCATACTTGTTCCCATTGGCCCAAATCAACACGCCCCGACCCCAAATGACTCCGGCCTTCCATACCCCGACGTATTCGTTCCCGTTCTGCCACACGTACCTCCCCTGGCCGTCCTGGAGGTTCCGCTTCCACGATCCCTCGTAGAAATCGCCGTTGGCGTACCGCTTCTGGCCCATCCCGTGCTTCCGATCCGCCGACCATGAGCCCCGGTAGGTATCCCCATCAGATCCGATAAACGTCCCGAACCCTTCCATCCGACCCGACTTGAACTCGCCCTCGTAAGTCGCGCCCGACGGCCACGAGAACTTCCCCTTCCCGGAGGCCTTCCCCTTCCGCCACTCGCCTTCGTACATGCACCCGTCCGTCCAGAGGTACTTACCGGATCCGTTTGGGGCCGACCCGGCGAAGCTCCCGATGTAGAGATCCCCGTTCGGGAGAAACCTCTCGATGCTCGACTCCGCCGTCGGAGTGACGCGGCGAGTGCCGGCCTGAGAGCGGCTGCGGCCTACGGAGAGCGATGGCGCCGCGACGACGAGCTGCGGCGGCGCGTCCTCCTCGTCTGACCTCTTCTTCTTGTTTGCGACGTCGCTTGGCGGTTCACATAGCAGTGCCTCATGCATTTTCGCCTCGCATATATCACCGACAGTATGTATGTTTTACTCACCGAAACCACTTGAGAACCGGAAACTTAGTGTAACATTTAGTCCGGATAGGAAGACCTGGCCGGAGAAGGAAATCCGGCGACCATTTGAGTGAGAAAAGTGAAATGAAATGAGGGAATTGCTTTTGAGTTTTGCTGTAGGAGGAGGAGCTTTGTCTTTCTCTATATCTCTTTTTCTCTCTTTAGTGCTGCGCTTTGTGTTTGGGAAAATAGGTGGGAATCCACAAGCCAACAACACAAGGCGCACACAGCCGAGTAAAGAATAGAGATAGAACCGAGTAGAAGAGGCTATCCACTGTATCAGACGAATGTTATAGTCATATTTTAGATGCTCAGCAAGTCACTAGCTCGATTCCTTTTGTTTTCTTGAAATTCTTGATTTTAAAGAATTTTGATATATTTTGTGGTTCTCCAGTTTTCTTATCATATTTTTTAAAATAAGGATAAAAAAATATATTCTCTAAATTTACAACAAAATTATATTTTTTTAAAATTTAATTTTTGACATATTTTACTAAGAAATAAATATATTTAAAATATTTTATTAGATGTTTTATAGATATAATAAAATATAATTTTTTTGTTATAATTAATAGTAAAATAACATATTAAATGCTAAAAACTTCAAAATAAAGAGTTATATTTTTTTAAAAAAATTTGACTTTTACTTTTATATTTTAAACAAATTTTAAGAAATCTATTAGAGATGCTCTAAAGAATTTACTAAAGAAAGTTAAAACTTAATCTCTCCACAGCTCAACTCAAAATGATAGTTCACACCATTTTATGAAAAAAAAATATAAAGAGAGAAGAACACATCAGACTATACTAGTATACTTAAGTTGTCTCCCTCTTTCTCAAATCTTGAGAGAGAAACTAACCAAAATAAAAATTATTTGATTTATTTTTAAAAAATATTAGTGAGGTTTTGATGAGCCGGCTTTTGCATTGGGAAACAATGCTGGTAATTATGGAAATTATACCGTCAAGGAAATTATACCGTTGGTCCATTACCAGGCGGCCAGCTTATTCTGTTCGGTAGGTGTAACGACGATATTGCCCCGAGTGCTGCTAAATGTACTCAATAAATATCTAAATTGATTCAACAAACTAATTATATCTAACAAAATTTAAGAATTTCTATTCATACCCAGCAACATTCCCATATTACCCTTTCTTTAAACTCACTAAACTTGCACCCATCAACCTCGATGAAGCAGAACACATCCAACAAATTCTTTGTTCTTCTTAATTAGATGATTGTGTATTATATGGAATAAACTTAGAACCAAAATGAGTTAGAGATAGCCAAAGCACATTCCTCCAAGTTTACCTATAATTGCGATGGCACCCACACCTTCAAATACCTCGTCCGAATGTCTTTAGTGAGACCCTCTCGATCTCATCTCATCCCATATATATATATATATATATATAGTTCGAATCAGGAGCGGAGGTCCGTTCCTAAGCTTAGGAACGGATTTCATCATTTTGACCCACTTTCCGATCGAATTTCCTCAAACTTCTTTCTAGACATATCTATATCATCTTGTGTAGATCATCTCTGCAAAATTTCAGCCAATTTGGTGATCAGGAAGACCTTCAAACTTATGTTACAAAAAAGATGGACAAACTGGATAGAATTCTGTCCGTCAATTTTGTAACGCAAGTTTGAAGGCCTTTATGATCACCAAATTGGCTGAAATTTTGTAGAGATGATCTACATAAGATGATATAGATATGTCTAGAAAGAAGTTTGAGGAAATTCGATCAGGAAGTGGGTCAAATAATGAAATCTGTTCCTAAACTTAGGAATAAACCTTCGCTCCTGATCCGCATTATATATATATATTAAGTTGGTAGGTCTACTTATAAGTTTGGTGGGTAGATTTAGCAAATCCTATTGCCCCACGGGTGCAGATACGGTTCGGGTTCGGCTTTCCCGGCCTCTGTTTGTTCGCCGTTTCGTGACAGGATGGCCTAGGCTAGGAGTAGTAGAGGGGGACGAACCAAGGCTTGATGACAGAAGTAGGGGTAGGATCCGTAATTTTGCAACACGTAATTTCCTACGATTCGTGTCGCCGGTTTCACGATTCCACCCTCTTGCCTTTCTCTTAATTTCGGTTCTGCCACGGGGATTGGTGGTCCCCACCGACACGTCCGAGGTTTTGTTTGATTGTGCTGGTCTGAGAAACGAAACGATGCGCTTCGACGTCGTGAAGGCCTAGATTGTGGCTACGTAATAAGTCGCAACAATTAATAATTTTCTTTTCATAAATTTGCATTTTAATTTCCTTTTTTTGTGGGTGGTTGATTGGGTTATTATTAATGTCAAGGAATTAGTTGGTTGCGGTTTATTTCGGTTTGAGAATATAAATTCTCTAATTTCTTGCACTGTCATTTGAATTATAATTTTTTGTCTTGTTAGATGATGAATTAAAATGGTAGCTTTAAGTATAAAAATGGAAAAGGATGTTTTTGATTAGGAGTGACATGCGGGAAATTAGAATTGTGGTTGTTACCAAATCTAGGTGGATTAGGGGAGTCAAATTTGTAAAGTTCATATTTGAAATTTGGAAAAGATGATATTTATTTTTGTGGGTTGGCTTCTACTTAAATTTTGTTTAGGGTTTGTGGTAGCATATGGTGGTCCAAATATATTAATGTGACATAAGCGTGTGGAAGTTTTGGGCACGTTAACAACTTCTTCTTGGGTTGGGACAACACATCTATTTTTAGGAGAGTTTACTATAGGAAACATAATATATGAGCTTATGCATATACGTGTCGTGACATGAGAAATTTTGATAAATGACCCACCTTTGATGTTCAAAATGATTTTTGACCTACATTTTAGAAACTAATGAAAAATAACATTTTAATCTGGTAAAATGACATATAAACCCCATCTCATTTTACAACCCCAAACCTATCTCCATCTCATTTTACAGCGCCTCCTTTAGTTCATCGATTATTTCTGCGTCCTATCGAGATCTCTCCACACCTACCCAGCCTGGGTAGATTACTTCCACTTTAGTTCATCGATTATCTCTGCCGAAACTGCGATCACGCCAGGAGGGCTTCTCCCTCTTCATCCAAGCCTCCAAAACTAAAGCCAAACTCCCGAGCTCCACCATGCTGCCCTACCTCCTCCATCGACCATAAAAATCCAGAAACTCAACAACCAAAATCCACCTCACCTTTAAGCATTGAAGCTTCATCATCACCATCTCCTGTTCCTCTGCCGAGATCGTGACTGTGCAGAGGTGAGGTTTTTGGCCTTCTATCGTCCTGCTGCCAGTAGCCATGATGAACAATTGTAACTTTCAATTTCAATGTTGTTTTGATTGATCTTATTTTGATTAAATTTGTGAAGCTATGGAGGAAAATATGCAATGAGTGGTCGACTGAAGTTTCGCTTCTTGCCGACAATTGGAAGTTTGTTCTTGCTGGTTTCATTTGTCAGGTTCATTTTTCTGTTGTTCAATTTGGATTTCTGTTCATATGAATAGTATTAGAAATTACTTCTATGTGCAATCTTGTATGGCACACTTGGATTATATGGATTGAGATGTATATTAGGTTCGAAGAATTTTTCGTTAAGTAGGATGTGAAGTACTGGTTGTAGCTGTTGTTTTGTAAAAAGAGAATCTTTTTTTTTTTTGAATGACAATGATGGTTAGGCTTATATCATATATGTGCATTTCTGTGTTCATTGTTTAGTAGTGTGATGCTAAAGCCATGGCCTTATGTGTACAGAGTGATTTGTTCATTGGATATGAGTTTCTGAAACCATAATGATTTGTGCATTTCTGAGAAAAATTGTTCTTCTTTTTCACAATCATTTGAGTTTAGGTCTTAATTTGTTTAATTGCGTATGTGATAATTCTATGTTTTAGCAGATTTGATACACTGTCGTATGTGACCATATATTTCTGTAAGTATATGTAATAGCTCATTATCTGATGTTTAATGACCATATATTTCTGTAAGTCTGTGTAATAGCTCATTATCTATTCTCTTTTTTGTTTTTCTTATCAGAAATGAGTCAATTCATGATTGTTCTTCATTACTGTGGGAATTGGGTTAATTCACATTATACTGGTGATCAATCGAAGACAATGTTAGTTTCAAACCATGTTACCTACCAAGAGCTTGTAGAGAAATTATTTCATCGAATTGGTGTAAATTCAGATCACTATGGAATGAAAATGCATTATCAGTACAAGAGTAACTTAGGGGTCTACAACACAATGGAGATATCTGACAATGAAGATGTAGCTAGTTGGGTGTGTGACAGCCTTTCCATGCAACCTAACAAGATTCCATTATATATTACTTTGGAGCAAAGCCTATCGAGATCTGTAAGTGGAAGTAATCTAATTGAAGATCAGCATCTAATTGCATTGAGTTCCCAGCATGTGCCAGTAGTAGAGAACTCTGGGTTGGAGGAAGATGAGTTTCCACATTCCAATTGGGATAATGAGGCTCCAATGGATAGTCAAGAAATTGGAAGTGAGCAACCTGAGAATGTCAACGATGTTCCATCATCGTCTTGTCGTAGCAAAAAAAGGCGTATACAAGACTATGAGAACGTTGCATCTGTGGACACTAACTGAGATATTGTGGTAGGTCAGTTATACCCAAGCAAGAAAGCCTTGAAACAACATTTGGGTATGTACGTAATAAGAAAGAACCATGAGTTTAAAGTGAAAAAATCATCTAGTGATCGATTTGAAGTTGGGTGCATAGATCCTAGTTGTAAGTGGCGACTCCGTGCAATGAAGCTACAAAACTTGGCCTATTTTGAAGTGAGAAAATTTCATGATGAACATTCTTGTTCATTGGATATCATGCATCGAGATCATCGCCAAGCAAGCAGCTCCTTAATTGGTCAGTTTGTAAAGTCAAAGTTCGAGGGAGGAACCTCACGTATATACAGACCTCGAGATATTATTGATGATGTCCGTGTTCAACTTGGTGTTAATATGGGTTATAATAAAGCTTGGAGAGCAAGAGAAGCCGCACTAGAAATTGCAAGAGGGTCTCCAGAGGAATCATTTGCTCAACTTCCAGCATATTGTGCTATGTTAGAGCGTCGAAACCAAGGTACAGTTACACATATAGAAACTGATGAAAATAATCACTTTCTATACTTTTTCATGTCGATTGGTGCCTCTATTAGAGGATTTCGTGATTCTATGAGGCATGTAGTCGCTTTAGATGGTACATTTTTAAAAGGAAAGTACTTTGGAACTATGTTTGTGGCTGCATGTCAAGATGGAGAAAATCAAATATTTCCATTAGCGTTTGGGGTGGCATACTCAGAAAATGATGCCTCATGGTCATGGTTTTTGACAAAATTGAGAGGGGCCATTGGAGTTGTAGAGAACTTGGTGTTCATATCTGATAGGCATAGAAGCATCGCTAAAGCTGTAGATAACATTTTTCCTGAAGCACATCATAGAGCCTGCATCTTTCATATAGCTCACAACTTGCAATCGAAGTTCGGCAAAAAATGAAAATCCTTAAGTTTTATTACACTGCAGCAAAGAAGTACCAAGTAGCTGAGTTCAATACTTTAATGGACGACATTCGAAAAATACAAGATGGAGAAGTCTGTAAATATCTTGAAGACATTGGGTGTCACAAGTGGGCAAGAGCTCATTTTATGGGGTACAGATACAACATGATGACATCCAACATAGCTGAGTCCTTGAATTCGAAGTTTAAAGATGCTCGAAAATTGCCAATTACTTATCTAGCAGAACACATAAGAGAGGTGCTTCAACAATGGTTTGTGGAAAGACGCAATGCAGCAAGCTCCCTTAATACACCCTTATCCAAATGGGCAGAAGACAAAGTGCGGAAAAACATCAACAGTGGTTCACATATGCGGGTACGTATTCTAAATATAAGTGTCATAATATTTGTTCTTACTAATACTATATTAAATGAATTTTTGTTAAGAAACATGCTAACTTTGGTTTCATTTTATAATAGGTGTCTCCAATTGATCTTTATGCATTTCAAATACATGATAAAAGTGAAACATTTACAGTGGATCTGAATAACATGACATGTTCATGTCGAAAGTTTGATCTTGACCGTCTTCCTTGTGCCCATGCAACTGTCGCCTGCAGAACTAAAGGAATATCAATGTATAGCATGTGCTCCCAGTATTACACAACGAATGCACTTTTGTTAGCATATGCAGAACCTATTTGGCCAGTTGGAAATAAAAGTGAGTGGGATGTGCCTGAAGATGTGCAAAACAAAATTGTATTACCACCAGTTAGACAAGTAGTACCCGGAAGACGTAAGACGGTACGAATTCCATCAGTAGGAGAAGATACAATCAGAAAAAAGTGTACAAGATGTGGTGGAGGAGGTCATAATCGTGCAACTTGCCGAAATCCAATTCTACTTAACGGATGAGATGCAATATTTTATTTAGTTAATGTGTTTCAAAATTTAGATTACAAGACAACTATATACCTATGTTGTTGTTGAATAATTATTGCTTTATCAGATTATTTATTAGCATGAAGTACTTATTAAAATTTTGTTATGAGTATTGATGTGTTCATCAGGAAATTATGTGACTACGCTTGCTGCGTTTTCTGTTTTGTTTTATTTATATTATGTTTTTCTTTCTTCTCATATCCAATATGAGCTCCTACTGCATCAGAAGGCCTTCTTCTAATTCATGATCTGGTAGCACATCAAGACCGCAAATGCGCCTAATGTGACAACTATATGAATAAGCACGAAGATGATCACACTACTGTGTTACATCATAGAGGTAATTGAGAAATCTTTCGCATTCTTCATACATATATTTAGTACCCACAGACAGATGTGAACCATGAATGATCTACGCAGGCATAGGATTAGGATAATTCTGGACAAGAGCCTCTTGTTGCTGGCTAGCATTCAAGTCGTGCCATGACCCGCACTTGATCCTCTGGTCAGCGATCTTCCTCCTCCTGAACGGCAAAACACAGCCTAGCAATTTCCACAGCCTAGCAGGCAGAGGGGTTCTATCTTCTTTTTTGATTGTGGGCTAAATATGTGAGAAGTTTGATTGTCATTGATATGAGTAGAA
Source organism: Comarum palustre (assembly GCA_951800085.1). Classification (NCBI taxonomy): domain Eukaryota; kingdom Viridiplantae; phylum Streptophyta; class Magnoliopsida; order Rosales; family Rosaceae; genus Comarum; species Comarum palustre. The sequence continues at coordinate 17,798,950 of OX637583.1, forward strand.
TGAACGATAGAACAAGATTTTATTTGTGGTTTTGTTTTGTTTTTGTTTCTCTTTGTTTCCACTATTTAATAAAGGGTAACAATGACTTTTTACACTATCGTATGGTTATTTTTCAACTAAATAAAAAAAATGGTCAAAAATCAACTTAGGAAACAAAACTGGGTCATTTTTCAAAATTTCTCTCGTGACATTGGTCGATAGTTTAGTCAAACATTATTTGACTATGGTGTTTTAGTTGTGTTGATTAATTTTGTAAGGAAATTATCACAGTTTCTAAACACGTTATTTTCGATGGAATGATTGATACCATGTTTGAAAACTAACCCTAGTCAAAAGGGGAAAAGATGAATCTTTTTATCTCTCTAAAATGCATCGGAAATAGTGGTGCGAATAATCACACAAAAGCCATAGACAATTGTGGTGGCACGTCTCGTTTTCCAAATACCATTCTATGTTAATGTGAATTATGATGATGATTGTGATCAGAAGTTACTGATATCATCCAGTTAAACTTACTTAGAAGTTACTTGTTTTCATCATTTGTATCCATACTTGTTTTCATGATTATTGTGTTTCCATGAACGTTGTTGTTACACATCCTTGGTATCTGACCTTTCTCTATCCTGATCTATAAATAGGTCCTCATAGGAAACTTCAATCATGCTATATTGGCATATACGTTTTATTTGATGCGATTACTTATACGAGAATAAAAATAAATGAATAAGAATATGCTTTCAAATGTTTATATTAGACATGTCTCCGTGACGCTCGTAAATGTTATGAAAGTATGTTTACTATGAGTTTTTACTCTTTCTTATTAGTATTTAGTAATATCAAGAAAATTCTGAGAACGTGAACGGTTGATCGATGAATGCCCATTTGAATTTACATCGCAATTATGTAGTTTGGTCCATGCACTATGGGTCTACACACACGTTCGAACATTAAGCCTACATGTTCTCAATTAGCACGAAATATATGTTCTCAATTAGCACGAAATATATGTAGTTTGGTCCATGCATTATGTTCTCTTTGTAAAGGTTTGATGACATTTGTCTTTCAGGATACAACGATTGTTTGTCACTTAAAACTGCACTGCTACTAAGGACACTGAACGAACTTAAAGTACATTCGTCTATCACCAGAACACAACTTAAAGAGAGAAAGAAAAAATTCAAGTAATGAGAGATGTTTTGAGTTGATGTGTTTAGAATGAGGGATTGAGTCACCTATTTATATTGATGACATTGGAGAAAAACTTGAATATCATGAATAAGGTTACAACCTTTCATTAGACCACTACCATGCCATTGATTCATGTTGTTACAAAAACCAAAAGATAAGAAAGTTAAAAGATCAACCATTACATGCATTACTTTGGTGTCTATTTTCATTCACCTTTAACTATCAAAATGATTACAAAAAATCTTTTATTTTTATCATTTTCCAACAATTTTCCACATGAATGAAATAGGCGACCAAAGACTCGATAGACTTGGTGATAGATATCTACGGTTGAAACCTGCTTAGGATAGGCAGCTTTTACCCTTTGAACATTCCCTTGTGAAACTATGCTGACTTTACTAACTAGACAGTAGACGCGATGTCTTTGAACTGTTCGTCATTTGTGTAAATGATAACATACTTCACACAGGAATCTTCCTGGTACTTACAGTTCTCACTTTTGTGTCCATTTTGGCCCTCGACACGCGCCTAGTTTTGTAAGAGTTTGATAGGAATTAAGCCCTTAAACAATTCCCTTAGAAACGACCTCACTTCTCTCTTACATATGTGATTTCTTAAGAGAAACCCGCATTACTCCGCTCGGATCTCCGACGCATAAGAATCATTAAAAGCTTTCGCTTAACCTCATTCCTTACGGGCATCATTGTTTTCATCATAGAAATGGACATGAGGAAAATCCCACAGTGATCCAACATGGTCTCTACAGTTTGGTTGTCTCTTTTGAACCTAGATCTTGGGATCTCTAGTCAGCTAGGTTGGGTATCCACTGCAAAGATTTTTAATTCATGGACTTTAGTCTCATTCTCCTAGATGATTTATCAACTAACTCTCTGTTTAACCCTTTGGTTAGCGGATCCACAGTATTATCCTTTGACCTCACATAGTCAATAGAAATAACTCTAATAGAAAGTAGTTGTTTAATGGTATTATGTCTTCGACGAATATGTCTTGACTTACCATTGCACATCGTGCTCTGTGCCCTGTCAATTGCAGATTGATTATCACAATATATGCATATTGCAGGCACAGGTGTTGTCCATCTTGGAATATCCTCTATGAATTGGCGTAGCCATTTTGCCTCTTCCCCATATTTGTCTAATGCGACAAATTCAGACTCCATCATGGATCTGGTTGTAATTGTCTGTTTAGAGAATTTCCATGACACTGCTGCACCTCCCAATGTAAACACATACCCACTAGTGAATTTTGAGTCTTTCATGTCAGAAATCTAATTTTCATCACTGTATCCTTCTAGGATAGCTGGATAATTGGTATAATGCAGCCCATAGTCTCTCGTATACCTTAAGTATTTTAGTACCCTCACAATTGCTTGTCAATGCATAGCTCTAGGATTACTCGTGTACTTGCTCAGCTTGTTCACAGCATAAGCTATGTCAGGTCTTGTACAACTTGTTAGGTACATCAGACTTCCAATGACTTTAGAGTACTCTAGTTGAGAGACACTCTCTCCTTTATTCTTTGAGAGATGTAGAATCATATCCACCGGAGTTCTGGCAACTCCAGAATTATCCTTATCGAATTTTCCAAGGATATTGTCCACATAATGAGATTGACTCAATACAATCCCATTTGATGTTCGTTTGATTTTAATCTCCAATATGACATGAGCATGACCCATATCTTTCATATCAAATCTGGAATTTAACATATCCTTAGTGGACTTGATCATCTTTTCATTGCTTCCAACGATAAGCATGTCATCAACATATAGACACAGAATGACATATCCATTTTCTATATCATTGACATAAACACATTTATTAGATTCATTGATCTTAAAAACATTGGTGATCATAGCGTTGTCAAATTTCTCATGTCACTGTTGTGGGGCTTGTTTTAAGTCATACAATGAACTCACCAATTTGCACACTTTCCTTTATTGACCAAGAACAGAGAAACCCTAAGGTTGCTCCATATAAATTTCCTCTTCGACATCTCCATTAAGGAAAGCGGTCTTTACATCCATTTGATGAACTTCAAGATTTCACAATGCGGCCATTGCAGTTATCATTCTGATAGATGTTATTCTCGTCACAGGAGAATAAGTGTCAAAATAATCAAGACATTCATTTTGCTTATAACCTTTAATTACAAGTCTTGTCTTATACTTGTTTATTGACCCATCTGCTTTCAATTTCCTTTTGAAAATCCATTTGGAACTTAAAAGTTTACAACCTGGTGGAAGATCCACCAGTTTCCAAGTGTGATTTTGCAAAATAGAGTTAATTTCACTCTTGTTAGCTTCTTTCCACGAATGACTATCAGTGGAGTTCACCGTCTCTTTAAAGGCACGAGGTTCACCTTCAAGCATATATGTCAAAAATCTGAACCAAAGCATTTTTCTATCCTTGCTCTCTTACTTCGTCTGGGTTCAACCTCAGACTCAGTGTCTTGATGTTGACTGCTTTCATTACTAGCTTGGCTAGTTCTAGTACCAGTCTCACGTGTCCGTTTCGAAGAACTCGATTCCTTTCTAGACTTACATGGAAACACATTTTCAAAGAATGATGCATTTCTCAATTCTATTACCATGCCCTCATGTATATTAGAAATTTCTGATTTGTGCACAAGAAAACGATAAGCCGTACTGTTATGTGCATATCCAATGAAAATGCAATCAACTGTTCTAGGTCTATTTTTCACTTTTTTAGGTTTAGAGACTACCACCTTAGCCAAGCATCCCCACACTCACAAGTAATCATAGGATAACTTTCTTTCTTTCCATAGTTCATATTGAGTTTTTTCTTTTTGGGAACCTTATTTAAAAGGTAGTTAGCCGACAAAATGGCATCTCCCCACATGTTGGGTGGTAAACCAGAACTTTGTAGCATTGCATTCATCATTTCAATTAATGTACAGTTCTTTCGTTCAGCAACACCATTTGATTGTGGAGAGTAAGGTGCGGTTCTTTCATGAATAATCTCATACTGAGCATCTTGATCACTTCTTAATACTTTTATTTTCTTATCGAGTTGGTTTTCCACTTCACTCTTATAGAGAACAAACTTCTCTATTGCCTCATCTTTGCTCTTCAGCAAATACACATAACAATATTTCATGCTGTCACCAATAAAGGTAATGAATATTGGTTACCATATCTTGACTGTGTTGGTTTTAAAGTACATAGATCGCTATGGATTAAATCAAGAGGTTCATTGTTTCTTTCAACGCTTTTGAAAGATAATCTTGTTAGTTTTGCCTCTACATAAGTCTCATACTTATGTTTCGCATCAACTTGGAATTTTGGTAAGTGTTCATGTTAATTAGCCTTTGCAAAGTACCATAATTAACATGTCCTAGTCTACCATGACACAAATTGGAAGACTCAAGCATATAAGTAGAAGTACTAGCTTCATTCATATTTTTGACAATAGTCATTACATTTAATTTGAACATTCCACCACTCATATAACCTTTACCAACATACATTCCACCCTTAGACAAAACAACTTTGTCAGACTCGCTCACAATGCGAAAACCATGAGTGTTCAGCAGTGGTTCTTGCGGATATCAGGAACATACACAACATTGTTCAAAGTTAGCTCCTTTCTAGAGCTCATCTTTAGAACCACCTTGCCCTTGCTCTCAACAACAGATGTGGCCGAGTTTCTCATGTACATTATCTCCCTATCAGTGCTAGGTTCAAATTTGAAGAACATCTTCTTATCAGCACATACATGGCGAGTTGCTCCAGTGTCGAGCCACCATTCATTTGAGTTTGAGTCCACCATGTTCACCTCAGACACCACAGCAGAGATGTTCATGGCAGAGACATCTCTTATGACTTCTTTAATCATGTTGGCTTCCTTATTCTTCTTCTTTAGCTTGTTGCAGTCAACAGCTCTGTGACCACTATTGTCACAATTAAAACACTTGCCTTCAAATTTAGGCTTCTTGGAAATGCCCCCTCTTGGTCCGAGCTTGGACCCTTGATTTTTGAACTTCTTGGTCTTGGAGCTTTGACCATGTTCCACAACATTTGCCTTAGCAGAATAGCCACTAACTCATGTCTTCTTTTCAAATCCTCGGTTGTTTTCTTCAATGCGAAGCCTGACCTCCAGATCTTCTAAAGCTCATTTCATTTTACTTGTGCTTCAAATAATTCTTGAAGTCTTTCCAAGCTAGTGGCAATTTCTCAATAACACATGCCACTTGAAAGCTTTCTCCAAGTTTCATCCCTTCAGCGTGAATCTCATGCATGATCAACTAGATTTCTGAGAATTGACTCATCACAGTTTTGGAATCCACCATCTTATAATCAAGGAAACGGCCCACAATAAATTTCTTAGCTCTGGCATCCTCAGTTTTATATTTCTTCTCAAGAGATTCTCACAGCTCCTTAGTTGTTCTCATTCTAATGCACACATTGTACAAAGAGTCAGCCAAGCAATTCATGATATAGTTTCTGCACAGATAGTCACCACTATTCTTTGCATTCATAGCTGCAATTTTTGTTTCATCATCTTGCTCATCTTCTTTGAGCTCAGGAGCTTTCTCAGTCAGAAACCTTGCCAGATTCAGAGTGGTCAAATAAAACATCATTTTTGCTGCAACCTCTTGAATTGCAGCCCATTGAACTTCTCAGGTTTCTCACCATGAGACACCGACACAGGTACATAAGCATCAACAACAACAACAGCAGGAATGATTGACACTTGGTTGAAGAACTATTCCCGTCAATAAACTTCTCAGAATTACATTCTATTTTTCTGAAAATGTTAACAATACAAATTAATATTGATTCATATCAACAATATTCGTAATTGGTAACACAAAACAAAGGCAACATCAATATTAATTTGGCTACTCTTCAAATTGTTCGGTAATTCCAGTCAGACACGATCAGGTAAGAAGATGAAACTTTAGTAGAGCGTGACTCTCTTAAGAACATTGCCTTAATGGTTCTAGCCTAGACATCATGCCAAACTGAGTACGCCTAGTTGGAAAAATTCATAAACCAAAGCAATATTAATTTGTCTTATGATTGTTAGAAACTATGTCAAAATATTACAAATATATAATAACATAAATTCATTATAATTAAATAAATAATTATAACTAAAAACTCATAATACATATATGATGATGAACATCAATGTTACCAACTCGGAATCAAGGATAGGAAGATGTTGAAGGAAGTCGAGTCGTGTGTCTCACACACTTTCCTTAAGACAAATTATATTTCCTCTTCGGTGCAAATGTTTGATGGCACTTGTCTCCCAGGATACAACAACTACTTGTCCATTGAAACTGCACTGCTACTAAGGACACTGAACGAACTTGAAGTACCTTCGTCTATCACCAGAACACAACTTAGAGAGGGAGAGAGAGAACTCAAGTATGTAGAGATACTTTGAGTTGATGTGTTTAGAATGAGGGATGAAGTCACCTATTTATATTGATGGAATTGGAGGAAAAGTTGAATGTCATGAATAAGGTTACAACCTTTCATTAGACCACTACCATGTCATTGATTCATGTTGTTACAAAAACCAAAAGACAAGAAAGTTGAAAGATCAATCATTACATGCATTATTTTAATGACTATTTTCATTCACCTTTAACTATTAAAACCATTACAATTTTTTTTTATTTCTATCATTTTTTCAACAATATACACATTTCATGAGAATATTAGGCATATATTATTAGGTAGATGAAGCCTAGATGTCCATTTGGTTGAACAATTGGCGGAGGGCAAATGTTGGTAGCTTTGGAGGCTACAGAAAGGAAATAAATAGGATCACAGATATGAACCGGTCATGAACACCGACCAACCTTTCTGTTTCTGAATAAATCATCATCTTCTTCGATTCGTTTTGGTTGTATTATTTGCAGTGTTCATTATAATTCTGCAAAACTGGGAAAAGCAAATGTGTGAATACCATAAATTGGAATCGTGATCAGTAAATATTACCTTACCTCTTTTCGTGATGGATCTAAACAATCGAATGAGGTCCCAGGTCTTTGATGATATATGGGGCAATAGCAATAAAGCTGTTAGCTAGAAATCTCCCTACAATTCATCTTCAATTAATCCACGTACGACCATTTAACCACCGCCAATTCATTTCGATTTGGTACCAAATTCTTTCTAGCTCATCGAATATCCAAGAAAAAGGTGCACACGACATGATTTTATCTACTATAGGGAGGCGTTGTTGATTTAGCCATTTAGGGTGCCTAAATTACGTGCGTGATGAATGATTTTATAGGGTAATGTTGGCCACCTTCATCTACAAATTATAGCATTATCGTCCATAATGCCATCAAGACTGAACTTGTTGATCTTTATATACGTCTGTCTTGCTATGAAGTGTCGCGCTCAAATGTATATGGAGTTTGTTTATTGGACACTTTCACTTGCATATCTATCATATCTTCGAATTAATTTCACGTATCTATGATCTATATTGGATGTGGAAATTCAACTTTCCCACATATTGGTGAATGACGGTTTTAGCATTCCGGATGCATTGATCCTTTAATTATTCCAATTTTGTGGACGGATTATGATTTAGAGTTTAAGGTGGAATTCACACGATGTTTAGAGCATCTCTAATTCTTGTTTAAATTCTATATTATAAGAAAGGAAATAACAAAATCTTTATAAAGAAAATGAACCAACTCCAACAACTCTTCTATTTTATTCTATTACATTAAACGTTTGTCTGTATAATTTAATGAACCTATATAATTAATTATTATATATATATTTAAATCAAAATCACATGTTACATGTTTAATATTCTCAATCTTCCATTAGAGAGATATAATAACATTTTTGTATTCTATTTCTAGGAGAGAGATTGGACATAGAGTGGATTTTAAAATGTAAACAATAAATTTTAGAGATTTATCCATGAAATATACAAATTTTGAGAATTATATAGATATAGAGGATGTAATTCTCTTTTTTTTTTTCAGTTTTTTTACTATAAATGATGTTTTACATGAGCTGTTGGAGCTAAAAACTGATGTTTTTGCTCTAAAATAGAAATAATTATATTTTTTAAATGAACCGTTGAAGATGCTCTTAGAATTTATTTCATGCAATAAGTAGTCCCAACCTAAAAATCAGTTTGAGTACCACATAAGACAAACGAGGCGAATAATCTCAAGATAGCGAGAAGGGAAAAATTGTGTCACCGTTGATCCTTCATTTTCACGATAGTCTGTTTACATAAGCCAATTCTTACTTTGCTTATGTATTCTTCGATGTCTTGATCATCATTTTCTTTTGATATTGTTATGCCAATTTGAGATAGATGTTCGTATTTTCTATGCTATATCGTTACTTAATTAGCATCAAACACGAAATGCCTAAACTGGTACGTCTAATATTCTAACAAATTCAATTTTGTTAATTGTTGCCTGCCTACCTCCATAACAATACATTTTGCCTCAGGACTTTGTACATAATTTAACTCTTAAGATGTCTCTGGTTTTTTTTGAAGAATATTGATAATGATATATTGATGCTCAAGCCAAAAAATGTCATTACGTATCATCCATCTACCATTAAAGGGTAGATAAATAGTTTGTGATACAATACCACAACGATATATAAGAGATATGCATAATTATTAAAACGTTAAGATATTCTTATAGAGTCTCTAAACTTAAGCACATAAACAAAGTTTTAGACCAAAGAAAACAAAATTAAATTGAAAAAGTCTTAGATCCAGACTCAAAAACCCCCATATCTAGGCCTAAAAACTCAGACCCAAGCCCAACAACCCAGTCCCAAGCCCTTTTTCGTTCAACACAGAACTTGAACCCAATAACCCATGCACATGGGCCCACCTTTCGCCTAATATCTAGAATAATAGCTTCGTTGTCGATCTTAATGCCACCACCGTCGGTGCCTTCCGAACCTAAGCTTGAGTAATTGGAGCCCAAACTTGTCCCATTTCAAACAACAACAGCTCAATGTCACCCGCATCCAACCTCTGCATCTGTCCTGAATACCGAAACCGAGATCCCTTCCAGCCAAGCACCATCGCCGATGTAGCAGCATCCTCCTCCGTCCTGTTCTCCGAATACCAAACAAAGGGGATCACAAGACAAACATCACGATCTAGGAAATTTCAGAAAAACCCCACGTCGCCAACACAATCACCGTGGAGAATCCTCCTCATGCCGCCGTAACACGATCAACGTCATACTCAAAGGAAACAGCGTTGTCGCCAGTTGAGATCTAGATCTCGAGAGTCACAAACGCCCCGAAAAATATGGAGCCGCTCTCGCCCTCTCTTCTCTTTCATAAAAAAGGACGTATGATGTATAATGTCATTCCTGTCTCTGTTTCTCTATTCCCATATCAAACCTGGTTTAGTGAGTGATTTGGCATGATATATAACTCTATAAAAATTGAGCTTTGAACTACAAGAAGACACTCTAGTGAAGATTTTGATTGCTCCTTCCAGTGATATAATTGAGACGTGTATGTTGCCTACCAATCAAATAAGATATATATCACCAATTATATGAACAATAATTAACATAACAACTAATTAGATCATTATCTCCTTTCAAGATTTGTATATGTGCAGCAGCCCAATAATGCAGAATTCTAGTATCCCAGTCTAACCAGTCGCATCTGTGTGATCCTATTTAACTATATATCTAATCGTCTACATACATTGCTTTGAGTTTTGGTTTATAGGGTTTGTTCCAGTAAGCTGTTTATCTGTCAAATATTCTAAAACAATATAGATAACTAAGTAATCCACCCTCTACTCTGATTAAGGATGGGCAAACAGGGAGTTTTCTCCACCCCTGTCCTGGCTCCTCCGTTCTCCTGTGCCCTATATGAAGATATTCCCAGTCGGAGAATTTCCGTCATGTTCCCGTGGGGATTGGGTTCCTCACCCCGTCTCCACCTCTCTTATCGACACTAATTTTTCTTAAATTTGTTTTATTATTTGATTTTTTTACTTTTTCTGCTCTTTTACTAATTTTCGGCTAAATAGATACACGTCTGAGACTTTGAGGAATGAGGAAACTTCGCTCCGAATGAGAAAATAATTCATCCCGCCCAAGCCCCCGTGTCCTTAACGAGAAATTTCAACCCCGCATCCGTGTTTCAAATAGAGAAATCCCCACGGAGTCCCCACCTTCTTACCCAGATGTCCATTCTTAACTTTGATCTGCTCGACAACACTGCAAATACACAACGATATGCTTAGACATGCGAGATCTTCTACACTGTGAAACCTCTATAAATGAATATTTGATAGATTAACAACCTTATATAGATTGAGAAGGAAATGAGTAAGCCGAACACCACACACCTCGATCAAGTTGAGCTGTGATATTTTTTGATTTGAGAAACCCTAAATTAACCTGCAAGAATCTTGGAGGAGATAATGTGACGTAGACGAGGCAAATAAAGAGGGGAATGCATTTGAGTGGTAACCAGGTATTGAAAGATTGAGATAATCAAAAACAACATATGAAATGATCATATATTGGATTGGACCACTGAAAGCTCAGTTTAAGAATATTGGGTGAGACCTGCCTGCCACAACCAAAATGTTGTCCAGCAATATATACAACAATATAGCTTGAATATATAGTGCAGGTCACCATGTCTAAACATTTATACACTTTTCATCGGAATAGTATAACAAATTAACAACTCAGACTTGTATATATTTATCATGGAAGCACCACGTACGTATTGATTAAAAAAATTGAGAGGACTATCAAAAAAATGAAGCAACATAATACATAGCTAGCCAACCAACAAAGTTAGAAGGGCATACAAGGTAAAAGTAAATTTGGTTCAATTAACTTGTAAATTTGGTTCAATTAGTTGTAAAATGTATGATATACATATTTGATCTCTGTATCATAGACAACCTACATACGTTCATGTGAAACAAGTACGTCAGAGTGTTTCAAACTTTCGATTATCTTTGCACACAGAAACACACATACCATATCGAAATAGCGAAAGAATCTCCGTTTAAAATAACATGACTTGAAGCACGTATAACTTAAAACGTGGTGTGATTTGTCTATTTCATCTTAAAGCTTTCCTTGAAAGGCTTCTGTCACAAAAAATGAGTAATAACAGGTTTTTAAGCAAAAAAGACGCTCTTCAAGGCATCGCCTTATATATTTTTTATTTATAAAAATAAAAACATGAAAGAATCAAACTATGTTGTTTTATTTGGATTTAAAGAGGAAAAAATGGTTTAAAGAGGAAAAAATGAATTTCAAGACAAGCAAATGCTTTTAGTGATGAAAAAGGAAGAAAATAAAATAAGTGAATAATTTTATGTTATTATGTTTTTTATATTCTAAATTTAGATATTATGTTTGTAATGTAGATAATTAATTTCAATTTTAATGTTCAAATATATTTTTAATAATTTTATATTATAATTAATTTATTTTTATTTTAAATATTAACATCTAAAGTTTTGCTTTTTCATTTCAAAGCTTTCAAGAGTTTTTGGCTTGCCTCTCATTAATTAATTCGACGCCTCGCTCAAACATAAGAAAGAATCACATGCAACAATAATGTTGATGAGTTGATGGGTCAAGTGTAGGCCTCATCATGGGTCGGGTTAGGGCCGGCCCGACTCTAAATTTTAGGGCTTAGAGTAGGGTAGGGCTTAGTCAAAGTCAACAAATTTTAGGGCCGGATAGGGTAGGACCGAGACTTGAATATGTAAGCCCTAGCTCGCCCCATCGGCCTATTTCATTAGGGCTAATAGAGTCGGGTAGGGCCGGCCCTTTAAATAGGACTAAACAGGGCCGAGATATATGAACCTTATTTTTAGTGTTATATTTAACATGCGTGCATACACATTATACTTAATTGAATACATCTATCTATAAACTAATTGGTTATACTCATATATCTCGCGAACTAATGCTCTAAATCATTAAAATACAATCGTTAATCAACAAAACAAAAGGAAATCAAATGAACAAAGCTAGCAAATCAACTACAAAGAGAAGATTAGCTGTATTGTATTTAAAAAAATAAGAAACATATTAAAACAATACAAAAATAAAAAATTATTAAGGCCTAAAGGGGGGCTTTTAAGGTCGGGTCGGGTTCGGCCTTAAAGGGCTCATTAGGGTAGGACCGGGTTTCATTTGCTCAACACTTACTCTACCCTACTCAAAAAAGGCTAGGGTCGACCCGCTCTAATGGAGGGCCGGGTAAGACTTCGGCCTTAAAGGGTAGGGCGGGTTTTAGGACGGGTTAGGATCGAAACGCTAAATAATGAGGTCTAGTCAAGTGGATATCGGGTCTTGCTCTAAAACTAACATCATGGATGAAAAATGATTCAGCCTTCAAACCCAGAATATACCATGCCAGCATAAACCAACCTCTCACAAGTTCCAATTTTCCCATCTGTAAAATTCGAATCCCATCTGGACTTCAATATAGTAGAACAGTGATTGGCAACTCGGTACAGGCAAAAGCAACTAAGAAATTTTTGGCTTGTCGTTTTGATCCCAAAGAGAAAGCATTGCCCAACTAGCTTCTCGTTTCCTCAGTTGGGAAGTCTTTGTCTGGTAACTACAAACCAACTTGGGGTAAGAAATTCCATCAGACAAGTCATAGCTAAGTAGAAAGTCACTATTTCCAAGTCACTCTTACATGTCATGCACCTCTGCATCCCATCCTTTATAATTATGTGCTTCTAAATGCGGTATATGTATCTATCTCTTCTAGTGCTATAGTTATGTATTGCTTAATTCTCCCAAACATCACCTCCCTTTTTACTCGAGTGGTACCTCTTGTGGGGTTTAAGAGAAGTATCGAATTTGAAAAATGCAAGTGTTTATGTAAGACAAAAAGAAGTAGATTGTTTGAGTGCATGCGTTCTGGCTAGGGTTTTGCTTTGTTTTGTATTTTTGGTAAATGCACGTATGTTTACTGTTTATCCATAATCCAAAAGGTTTAATCAAATCTTGAAATGATCGATAATAACAGACGTAAACTATTAAAATTAGAAATGTTTATGGATCTTTTCTCTAGCTATATATATAGTTGGCAAATTGTGTGAGATTCTCTCATATATTAAGAAATTTTCTTTGATTTGAGGTTATTAGAATTTTGAAGCAAGACACTGACGTATTAGGCCCTGTTTTTTTTCGTAGTTGAATAATGCAAAACGCATGATGCATCACACCTTTTAGAAATTCTTACATGCAAGATATGTAAATATATACAGCGTAATCATGGAAGTTCATAACAATATTTATATGTTTGACTATCATGTTTCTATATTATACGCTCTAATCTCAATCATTCACATGCATGTGTATATACAGATAAATGTGGTGTACTAAAAATACTCTGCACACCTCTATGATTTCCCTAAAGATAAGACTCATTTGTCATATTAACGTGAATTATTCTAAAATTAATAAAAAAAATATCTAACGTAAATTTGCTTCCTAATTTGTACAAAATATTGAGTCATTTGAGTGTAAGCGCTTCATCTTCATCCATGTCCTATATCCAAGTTTTCATGCATGCAAATTATTGGCCAAAAAAATTAGTCGTTCTGGTAATTGATCACTACTGGATCATATCATGCACGTAATTAACTTGAAAACCAAACCGAAGGGTGAATCAAACCCTTTTCAGTTCAATACTGCTCATCACAATCGCAACTTCCGAGGAAACGAAAGCGACTCAGCTCGATCATCTTTGAAAATTTTGAAAATGGCGATGATATAGTGTTAATCACGACAAGACTTGACAAAGAAAACATCAGCCTCGTTTGCCTCATCAACCAGCTGCTGCAAGTCTGCATAATATCCAAAGATTCTGCTTGAAAACGATATGAAACCCTTTCTCTTCTCGCCGATCGGATCCGTCCACGCGTCGACGTCTTTTTTTCAGTTACCAGTCTCGTACGTCTCCCTGCTGTTCCCTTCTCACTTGGCTTGTCTAACCATCAAACAAAATTTCAAGCAAAAAAAAGTTGAGCATCAGCATCAGCATCACGAGCTAGCAATCCAAACAGGATTGGGTTGGTTTTTTCTAACCTGATGATGTTGAACTAATTTAAATAGATGGTTAGATTATTATTTATTTATTTTTAAATAAAAATTAAATATAATTATTAACTATTAAATTTTTTTACTAAATATTTAGTTTAATTATATATCCATACATACAACAATTTTGTGTTTGTTTTTTGGTTTATTTGGAGATGGCTGCTGGTGACAGATGGGTTGATTCAAAATATAGCTGCATGCCTAAAAACGATATTGAAAGGTTAGGATTGATTGGACGGCCAAGTTATACTGTTGGAACGCCGGTTGGGAATTGACACGACGGGTCATCTGTCTATGCATCCAAATACTTTTACGTCTACAATTATCGAAAAGAAAGGCATCCACATCTCACAAGAAAGGTGCACTGACGCTTATAATTAGTTTGCTTCTCACTTAAGCTGCTCCATCTCTTTAGTAAAGCACGACTCTCCCCCATATATGCACGCATAATAAGAAACAATTCCAGCTATATATACACGTATATTTTTCTGCAGAAGTGACATTTCTGATATATCAGATAGGAAAACAGAAATAAAAGAGGTTATATACTCATATCTATCGGCTGTTGATATAGGAACCATATATAATCTGGTTCTTTGCTTAAGAGATTGCATGCAACTCTAAGCAACCATGGTTTAATTTTCTCTAGATTAATGATTCATCAGTCGATCAAAGAGTATTAGAATTTAGAAGTTATAGAAGTTAAGGAATTGGAGAATGAAATTTAAAGGGACCGGAGGGTATTAGTTGATCTTACAAGTGAATCAATTGATACCTAGTTAGACAGATTCGAGTATATTGTAGTCTAGATCTAGTCGGGTAGGAACCTTTTCTGATCGAGTATGATAAGCACGAGGGGATAGAGGATATGAAAACTCCAGTCTCAATGCATTGTAGCCTATGTATCCGTTATTCATGACTCAACATGCACTTCCATAAGTTGGGCATGGTTTTTGAATTTTCGTGAAGCAGAAATTTCATTTGTTCGAAGTAAAATGTAGTACTTATTGTTTGTGACTTGTGAGTAAGAACAACAGTTCTTCTTTTACATCTTGCACTGTTTTCGTTATTCGTATTACCTTGCTTAATTAACATGTTACCACGCAGTTGTTTATGGCTCTACAAATATAACATCATTCCAGAATCCCATCGCATACCCAAAGGTACTTGAACTTCATTCAAACTTATTCTGATCGGTGTGTGGTGTGTAGTGTGTAGGGAGAAGCTCAATCGGGTATGGGTATGGGTATGGGTATGGGTATGGCTCAATTGGTTATAGTGAGCAAGGAAATCCTCTTAAAGGTCAGGCCTAAAGTTTATATATGGAAGTAAAACTCACCTATCAACACAAACAATTGAACTACTAACTTGTAGAAGAGTGAAAGCAGGATCGATGTGCAAGGTTAAAACTCACCATATATTGAACATTAGAAATGCCGGCACAAATCTATATATATCTTAATTACATTTTTAATATATTTTTTAAATAAATAAAGGAGATTAGACGATATTAGTTCTTTGCCAGGTGAATGATGTAGGGAACATGTAATGATTATGTAGCAATGGCTTTACTCGTTTGTCATTTTATATTTCTGATTATTTCCTTGATATTCTTGCTAACAGACGCTCCATCCATTTTGTTGTTTGATGGTTAATGTTCTTATACCTCAATTATATTTTGTTTAATTTCTTCTGATGACAGTGAGTGTAAGATGAAAGTCAAACATTGCAAATAGAAGTATATCATGATATTGTTCGTTGCCATGTTAACTCTACATTCACTTAAAAATGCATGCCTCATAGTTTTCAGTTTTCACCAATTTTGTGTGGGACGTTTTTCAAAGAACAACAGGTTTGCGACGATCATGTGGTAGATATTCATGATCTATAAAGGGGCAAAAGTAAAAAATATATATGATCACAACCACTGTTAGTTCTGCATGCTTATCAAGTTTGAAAAGGTTTCCAAATATAGGCTGAACAGGTCGACGGCTAAGGATGGGCGCACAGAATTTTCCCAGCCCGCTCTCGCGGCCCAGTTTTCCCGTGCCCCATCGGGAGATATTTCCAAACTGGGGAAATTCCCGTCCCGTCTCCACGGAGAATGAGTTCCCCATCCCGTCTCCATCCTCCTATTGACATTAATTTTTTTTAAATTTTGTTTGATTCTATTGTTTTTTTCTAGCTTTTTCCTACTCGTCTTGTGATTTCTGATTTTCAACCAAATAGAGTGTCTGAAAACGGGACACCCCACCACACTCCGTGAGGGATCCAAAAAACATAGGGAATCCCACAGGGACCCCACTCCCGTCCCCCCGTTTGGCCATCCCCCTTCGACCTTCGGTATATGTTTTCCAATAGTCGCTCAATTTTTCCAACATTCCAGTGATCCATGCCAATAAGATACAAGTTTTCTGCACAGAATTCAAAGAATTCTCGTCGCATCCAAAACACAAATAAAAGTACTGCTGTTCTCATGCAGCAGCCCAATCACGCAATGTTTACTACAAAGATGTCTTTCTTACACACCGTTGGTGAGGGAAGAATCGATGACCTCTCTTTCTACTGAACATGGCAACCCTGATCAAGATGCATATGATATGCCAAATGGGTTCCCTCCAAATCACACAAATGTGCTGTTATATACTTGCATGTATAAGATGGAACGATGGGGATGGAGGGAAAAAATTGATTTTATTACCCGCGAAGACCTTTCATTCAATTTACTTTATATGCAAGTCATGGAGGCGCAGAACTGCTTTGAATCAGCAGTCTTCACCACCCCATAGGTGAAAAAATGGAAAAGAATTGGTGAAACTAGAGAGCAATGAACTGACTATTAGTCAACTTGTTCAGAAGGAACATGGCCAAAAATATCGGGACAAGCGTCCCACTTCTCTTCTTCTCTTGCCTCCCAATATCCACCAGTATACCGGTAAGTATCGCTTGCTTTGTCCTTTGCAAACCACTGCGGCTTCCAACCGCTTTCTTGCAACTTTCGAGCCTGAATCCCAAACAATATACAGTTAAGCATCATTATATGGCAGTGGAATACTCCATTAAGAATATCAGATCTGGACCAATTTGGTCGCCTAGCACTAAGGGGAAGGTCATCCTAATTTTTGCCATTACTAACACAACTGTTTCTTCTTCAATGTCATTAATCCAAAAAATCTAACTGATCCACAATAGTTTATTGTAATGCTTTGTGTGCGCGCACCTCATAATGAGAACAAGTGTGAAAGATTAGACATGCATGGATCCCAGATCAGTTATTTTGATACTCTAGTATCGCCGACTGTTTTTGTTACACAAATATACACTTAAAACTGCCGCATTATCAGTAGAAATGAAATACTAAAAAATTTGGCAAAACAATACACTGAAGTCGTACCTACAAACAGATACAGAGAGCTCACAGCATATGGATAAAATGGGCAACGGAAACACACAAACAAGTTGATATAAATCTGCAATTTATTCAAGAATGCAATATTACCTGCCGTTGCCTCTGCTCTAGCCTCAACTTCTCAGAATTTGCCATTTCATATTCCCCATTTTCCAGATACCTTTGATCTGGTCTAAGCCTTGAATCTGTTGGGGGCAACTTATCCTGCATGATTTTACATGAAAATCATAATCTGATAGCAGCGCATTCAAAACGCGAAAGAGATTTAATTCCATTCCATTTTATCACAATCAAATGAGTTTATCATCAATTAAGACGTTCTAGAGTTATCATAAAATTCACACAAAACAATGTAAAGTAATCCCAGGTGGAAGTTTCAAGCAGTACTTTTCATACTCAGTATATCTGAGTAATAAACAATCACCTTCAATCCAGGCAGGAGTTCGTTCATTGTAATGGCAAAGCGTGTTAAGTTGTATCTGGTTGGGAACCTGGGTGGCTTGCTCCTCTTCCAGAGCAGGCGGGCATCAGATAAAGACTCAAATTTTCCCTTCCCTGAACAGTCTCCATCCACATAATGCATGCTCTCATCCCATTTTCCAAACAACGTTGCCACTGTTTTCCCATGCTTATCTTGAACTAAACCTTGAACCTGACGGGCATAACATGTATATAGATAAGTAAAGATTTCATGAGTGTCTCTAAAAACAGTCACTGTCATATTCGTTGTTTTTCTACAATATTTCAGAAGACAATCCATGTATGTAGAAAAATGTCGCAACAAATGTCATCAGGATAAAAGAAAAGAAAATTGTACCTGGTGAGGATTTCGGTCAATGATAGACTGCTCCTTAAATTTCAGCTTACATTGATATTCATGCCTTCCCTGTATTCGCATTGTACCGTAGTGATCACAGTAAAGCTT
This sequence comes from Comarum palustre, assembly GCA_951800085.1. Lineage (NCBI taxonomy): Eukaryota > Viridiplantae > Streptophyta > Magnoliopsida > Rosales > Rosaceae > Comarum > Comarum palustre. The sequence goes on from OX637583.1 coordinate 17,817,594, forward strand.
TCCTAATATGAGGTTGTAAATGGAAGTTGTAACCTGTCAGAAAAGAGCTTATGTTCAGATAAGAACCTAGCAAAATTTCAACATTGCTGAGTTGTCAGGTTCATACTTTACTCCATTGAAGAATTTCACCATCATCAAATTCCAAGGTCAAAACACCAACAGGATCAAGCTGAATTGAGCGGCCCCAGAATTTGCTCTTCAAGTTGCTATCTCCATAGAATTTCCATCCATTACCCTCACAATGGCAAGCGATAATCATGGGGTGATGACTAACCTGATACACCAATATAAGAATCTTGACTATTGTATACGAAAAATAAATAAAGTGAAGGGGATGCTAAATAAGATGTACTGAGCCAAACACTGAACTTCTACCACATAACTATTAAGGGCTGGCTATCAGATATCTTCCCATAATTATTCTACATGCCTCTTTGAATCCATGGTCAATCAGAGCTCATAATTTTTTTGCTCCCTCTATATAAGAATTCAGGAAGTTTGGTAGTCATTTATTATTTCATATCACACACCACAAAGACCCAGCACGCACTGTTCAACATTCAGTAAATATGAACACTACATTCAACATTCAGTAAAAAGATGATGTTTAGCAAGAGTGCAAGCATATTTAACACGAAAAACTCAATCTATGCACCACTCAATTTGAAAAAATAATTCGGGCTAGCATAATCTGGTCCAACCTATAAACAGTTCAATAAATGCATAACAGATCACCAGACCAAGAACAAGAGAATGCTATTGATGGTGAAAACATAAATTGCAAGTCAGGTCTTAAGACTTTTTCACACCTTCTCTGAGAAAAAACGAAGGCCTTTATCTGGGTAGTCAGCCTCATATGTTTCCCCTAATAATGGATTAAATGGTTTGCACATCCTTCCTTCAGTTGAAGCATATCCAGATACAGCAAAAGCAGCCACATTAAGAATCCTCATAAGGCTATTACCCTGTAAGAGTCAGAGGATATTCAATATTAAGTTGAGACAGCAGTGTATTGTTTTTTTATTATTTAACAATAACTTAACATATTCAACTCCCTTTATAGCATTTGCAGTAAAAAATATGTCTTACCCTTTTGCCCCATTCATATGCTCGATCAAGGAGATACGAATATTCCAAATCCTCAAAACCTTTTTGTAGAGAAGATAGAGGCTCATTGAAGTATACAGGGAGACAGATTTTTGTGAGGTCCTTTCCTATGTTGTCTTTAATCATCGACCAAAGACTAACACTCTTCTCTTTCTCCACAGGGTCAGGCAATTTCTTACGTCGCTTGACAACAGGATAGTCAACTCCAACAGAACTGAGTGATGGATCTGTACCATCTTCAGATTCAAAGGCATAGAGCCCATCATCATCTGAAGACATGGAAGATATCCGATACTCAGATCCAGTACTTTTGAAAGAACTTGATGATAGAAAATCACGAGTATCAAAGAAAGCATTGTCCTCTTCATCCGTTTCTTCCTCTGCAGCATCAGGTCTTTCATTATCATCTTCAGATTCAGTTGCACTTCCTTCTGAAAAGGTAAAATCAATGTAGGTCTATATCAGCCCAAGGAAGCATGCCTAATCCCTTCAGTTGTTCAGGAGTACAACAACAACAATCAGTTGTTGCATGTAACAAGTAACTTTAGGTTAATACACAAAATAATACGTACCACTGAATTTGTCTTGCCTTGATCTAGAAGAAGCCCCAGAATCTTTCAACTGTCGGCTCTCATCAACCACTGTATTTTCCAAATCTACCTTTTCTGTCTACACAATGCAGATGCAACTTCGTTAGAGATAAATATAAGTATATGAAAAGCCTGCAGTATATTCCCCTTAACCTTTTTATGTATGTCCTTCAAAACGCAGAGTTTTACTAAAAGAGGAGGAAAGACTACTATAATCAAGCTCTACTACCAATGTACCTAGTATATTGGCCTACTATATTGAGTTATACCAATGTACCTAGTATTTTGGCAAGAGACGGTACAATTTTATTATTTCATAACTGAGGTCTACCCTCAGTAACCCAAAACGCAGGTAACAGAAAGTGTTGTTCATATGAATTATCTACAGCAACAAGAACGACAACATATAACATTAACAGAAGTCCTGACACCTACCTGCCTCATAAAACTACAGAATCGTGAACACGTCAGATACTCAAAAATCATAGAAATTGCACACTCGAAGGGAATATGTAAGGGGCTGTGTTAACCTACACATACTACACGATTAGCCTTAACATAGATAGAAACTTGAGTCTTACTATAACTGTGGAAGGATATACTATAGTCCAAATTTAATATAATTACAGAAGTCCTCGACAGATAGTAAACGTCAGATTGTCGGTGGGGGGAGTGGGAGGGAGGGAGGGGTACATCCTCAACAAGAAAAGCAGGTGTCTCCAAAAGATTTGTAAACTCTGTAGTTTACTGTTTACACTTTTCCATAATAGTAGGAGGGCTCAACAAGAGCGTTCTGGTATGTGCAGCCCAATGTCATCATCTGGTCTAGTGGACATGGCATGGAGATTTATGAATTGAATGGATTCTATATAACTACCGCCACTAACTAACACACCGAACACTCAAATCACAACCAAAAGAATATTTTATATAGAAATAATTACAATTTTTTTAGGAAAGAACAAACAGGAGCCTTAACGTCCCACTCTGCACAAACAATCAGAACAAACTTCTACTCCACGGGCTGATACTCTAAAACAACAGCCTCCTAGCAATTTACTGGTGGTTTTTCTGTTTAAAAGAAGAAAAGCAAATCTAATTTCTACATGGTACGAAACCAAAGAAAAACTCCAAATTCAACTGACTTTATGTTCCCATACCTCTAACTGTCGTAGCGTGTCAATTAGGAGCCACTGTTTCTGCTTCAGCAGAAGAAGCTGATTCTGCACTCCAGCAAACTCCATCTTCATTATCTGTTCACTTTCCTGAATGGCCGCCTCCCTGACACCTTCTTCCACTAGGTGCTGCCTCAATTTGTTAGTAGACACAGCCACATTGTCCACAGGAGCCATCAACTCACTGTTGGACATCCGCGGAAACATGTCTTTCACAGCCTGCAATGCTTCCACCCAGGCCAATCGATCCTCACTTGAATCCGCCCTCAAATGCAGCCTCTTTGTACCGGTGAAGATCGAGAACCGCTTATCATCTGATTTGCTTTCGCGGATACTAGACACCTGTGAACCAATTCACCGCATAAATCTCATTTGGAATTCACAAACTAACAACAGAAATCCTATTTAACCGAATCACCGCTTCGATGATCATGCAAAAACTGCAAATATAAATCAGTTATTTCCCTTTGAGCATAAAAAGAAACCACTTCTAGATTTGAAACTGAATCAAAACAGCGAAAATGGAGGTCGTTTCTGGCATAAATGCAATCAAAATTGAAAAAAAAACAGACATAAAAAACCTAATGCGAAAATCCAAAACGAGTGAGAAACCTTGAGATGCACTTCGCCGAAAGGCTTGCGGCGTAGCTTCTGAGGACTAGGATTCCGATGCCTTGAAAGTCTCCGAATCGAAGTCTCGCCGATGACCTTGGAGCCTTTCTCCGTCTCCGGCGTCACAACGATCATATCAGGCCCGTTAATCTTATAATACGAAAGCACTCCATCTTGCAAAACGAACCACCTCGGCCGCCACCCCTTCCCGTAATTCACCCACTTATACAGTATCCCCGATACGCCATTCCCTACGATGTCGTTTATCTTCACATCAACTGGCTGCTCTCTTCCGCTCGGATGCTGCGTCACGGCCTCGGCCGCGGCGATGACGGCAGCGGCGGCAGTCCTCTGGCTGAGGCGGCCGTAGTCGATGCTGGAATGGTTGCTGTGGTTGTTGTTGCTGGCCGGCGGAGGATCCTTGTGGAGACTGAGGCGGGTTGTGTGCGGTTCGGATCTGTTGAACGATGAGGTCATGTGGAGGTCCGGCGAGGGGGAGAGGCTGTGGTCGGAGAGAGTGGAGAGGCAGCAGAAGGGATGCATATGCATATGGATATGGAGGAATTAACATAAATGCGGCGATCGGAGGATGACGTGGCGGCGGAGCATGGTGGAGGAGTGTTGGGATTGATGACCTTTGATTTCAGAGAGAGAAAGAAAAGGGATGGAAGCGAGAATAGCGTGAATCAAATTGGAGACGGTTAAGGTATGCGAATTTGGTTTTTAAGTTGACCACGGTGGCGGAGAGGTCAATATTTGAGATTATTTATATATTTATTTTAAGGAGCGAAGCTGTTATCAGTCGTCACTGTTCTGTATGTGTTATGAGTTTCCGGGCCTTTCTTTGTTCGGGTGCGGGAGGATGCAGGGGGGTTATAGTGGAGACGTCTGCCGGGTTGCTGGAGGATGACACGTGGATGTGGCTTGAAGGGTAAGATAGTTCTGACTATTACGGACCTACAACCTATATTCATTATAACAACCAACTAACAAAATACTATTATGGTAGTCATAATTTTTTAAACCTTACTCTCTTTCTTTACTTTCTCTCCATCTTCTTATTGGTTGGTCATTATAACCAACATATGATGAACAAATTTGAATCCGTTCTAAAGATGGATATGTCCTGACTATAATAGTCGAAGGGAACCTTCTTTATTGATCATCAAGGTATGATTTCTATTTTTCAATAAACGAATAATATGATGGGTTAGATTAGTCACACTTTATAGTCCCTGTGCATTATTCCATTTTGTTGGTTAATGCACGATTGAAACATTCAACGATTTCAGTATAGATTATAGAGAAGATACGAGTACTCAAGATTCGTAAATACCTAAAGCACGTCCTGTTAGACTAAGTTCTGTTTCTTATATGTTTTTTAAGTTTCTTCCTTGGGGGTATGATTTAGGGTTTGAGGTCAAAGATGTATACGAGCTGGGTTATGCTAGGTTTCAGGTCAAATCTCATGCTCTGAAGGTATGTATTAATCTGATGAATTCGCAAATTCCGATCTTATTTGGCACTGAAGCTTGCAATATTCCAAAATTTTTAACTAATTTGGATACGAGATGTTTGCATGTGTTGGCAATAAATGATCTCCTACATCATCTCTGAATAGGGCCCTCTCTTGATAACCCGTCTTCATGCGACACGTGTCTATCGGACAAACATTCGCAGACTGTGGATCAAATATAGAACGAAGATTTAGAGCAAACGACGACAGCACACTGACGCGTAATAATTACCGTGCAACGGATTGCAGAGAATCATAGTTTGTTTGACCGAGAGAACGATCAAAGCGCGCAGAGGCGTGACAGTTTGCCACGTGGAGGTCGTCCGTGTGAGAAACAGCGAAAAGTAAATTTTCACCGCATAATCGTACGACCTGTCGGAATCACACAGTATTTCAGAGCCTTGGGAGCTGTACCCTCCTGAAATGCGACATGTCGTTGGAAGTTGCAATTCCTCTTGATGTCATGTGATGATCCAACGGAATCTCTGACTAAATTCCTTCCCTGCCTCCATTTTCCACAACCAATCTACCACTGACGCATAGCCTTTTCGGGTTAAATTTCGTCTACTACTGTCTAGTAATTATTTAAATGACTGTATTTATAATACTATTTATTTATTTTTAAATAAAAATTAAATATAATTATTACTTGAGAATAGTAAACTGAGACTTTTAAGTTGCTTTCCTCTAGATGCAAGAGCAGTTCTTAGATCTGTTTGTAACATCATGAATATTGACCGAAATTATCAAGTACCAAAAGCATAATTAAACATATCAGTGCATAGAGAATCTCTATGCGCTGCACATCTTTTCATTTGCTTGATAATGATGCACTCTGTGGAACAATAATCTATGCCAACCAATACAGGATTAAATTCGGTGAAAGTTGAAACTCTAACTTGACTTGATTCGAGGATATCTTTGATTCAAACTAGAGAAAAATAAGTGGAAGTGAAACTGTGAGAGGGTCCATTGAGGACCTTTTTGTTGAGTATTAGTTAAAGACTTTCTTCTTAATAGTTTATTGCGCCTACTTTTCAATAACATTTTTTCATCTTGACTATTCAGTTTATAGGATTATATGAGTATATCACTTCTATAAATTTTCAGTCAAATTGATGATCGTTAAGACATCGAAATAAATCAAATCTATAGATAATCTAAATATGTCAAACAAGAATCGTTCAAGTTTATAATCGGTGAATCACATTTATGAATGTCTTAACTATTTTCAATTTGTATGAAAACTTATATAGATGATCTACTCATATATATCTACAAACTAAACTGTCGAGATTTGAATAAAATAAGGTAAAACAAAAAAGTCCTCAACTAGTTCTCAACAAAGCCTTTAATAGAACCTCTCCTTAAACTATTATACAATGGAGCTACAGAAACTCTATTGCAAAATAAGAAATTTAAAACACAGATTCAGCCACTAGTCCACTACACATTTTAGAAACAGATTCAGCCAAATGTGAATGTCAGAACTTTTATTTGCAAGGCAAATTCCAATCTGAGAGAGACAAAGGCTGCAACATGATGTGGTTTGGTATTGGTAGACCCTTAATTTGGAAACAAGTCATCATAAAGCCTTCAAATATGTCCAAGGGCTGGAACCTAATAAGCATTCCATCTTTTGTTTAACTTGGTCTTTTGCACCCTGTACAAGATGCCCTACCAATTTCTGGGACACTCATAACGTGTCCTACATGGACGGCCCCAACAATGGGGTGGTGTCCAAAACAATGTAGGTCACTTGAGTTTGTAACTTTGTATATCACAGAAGGATATGCACGTGGAGGTGGGGGTTTTTGTACCCCTCAAAACAGGACATACCATTAAAAGATAGTTGGCTTCTACAAAAAGAGAATCTTTATCCTACATGATTCAACCATTCACAATGAGAAGCAACTAAACAGTTCTATGTACATAACAAATAACAGCATTGTAAACATGAAACTTAGACAGAAGGTTATACAGGGTCCAGAGAGCTTTGATAGTTTGCGCACACATTAGAAGGTAATGAAATAGAGAAAAGAAACCTTAAGTATTCAGAATACTTCAAGGCACGGTAGGTAAGATGGTCAGGCCAGATATTCTACAAATGATTGATTACTTGACATAATCTCTGCCTGTTTGCAAGTAAACACAGTACAGTGGTTGTAATCATATGTATTGATGGTGCTAAGCAAGAAACTACAGATCTACATTTGACACTACGGAAAGAGCAACAAAACAAAATATAAAAAAAGAATGAATAAATAAATTGACAGAAACTTATGGACAACTGAAGAGATATAAAGACCAAAAATACTCCAGTGCACACGGTGCTGTGTGATATAGCCAGTGATACACACAGTGCAGTGAGATCTGGCAAGTGAAGCAAGGTGCCAACGAATCCTCTTCAGTGAAGTTTTTGTCTGACTAGTCCCTTGAAGAAGTCAAAACTACGGACAAAGAGAAACAATGTAACATGATTAATCAGGCTTATGTCTGATTAAGAATAATCAGGCTTATGTCTGATTAAGAATAATCAGGCTTATGTCTAAACAAGCTCTGCAGTATGACATGCATAATCAAACAATTCGTCTATTTGCCAAAGGTTGTGACTGATCTTATCCATGAATGTAAGTTGATGTAACAAAAAGGAATACTTTTGTAACTAGTTGATCAGAAAAGTGAAGAATAGGAAAAACAAAAGGCTAAAAGGTTTCTCAGTAGATTCTCAGTGATCCTCTAGCTCGACCATATAACTTCTTTTTTTCCTCCTTTGGGACAATAAAAAACCCACCCACATAAAATTTATATACAAACAACTATTGGTTTTGAGACTCAGTAGATTCTCAATGATCCTCTAGCTCCACCACATAACCTTTTTTTTCGTTTGGACAAGAAGAAACCCACATACACAAACAACTATTAGTTTTGAGACTCAACAAAAAATCACATTTTAAGGATAGCCTACCAGTCCTGCCTAAGAAAGTAGATCTGGATATAGAACAGGAGAAGGCAATGATCAAGAGGTCAGTAACTGAGATGGTAGCTGCATTTCCATTGTAACTGTACTTGGACAGACATGGATAATGCAACAGACATGGGCAGAAATATTACTACACCTATGCATGGATAAACAAAATATCAGAAAGGACTGATACCAAGCTGTCCTTTGGGCAATTATCATGAGTATGAAAAACTATGCCCATGTCTGCTGTAACATGGAAGTTTTATTTCTTCACGATTGGATGTCTCAAGTTTACCTAGATTCCTGTTAAGGACAACTGGCTTCAAACAAATAGCTTATATAATGCAAACTGGGACCAACCAGAATACTGTTTAACTAATAATAGAATAAAGCAAAACAACGTTGGGATATAATAAATAATAACATGATCATACAATTCTCACAATAGCTAAATGCGAAATTTCACACTATATATCAAAGTTGATTCATCTTGAATTTGAAATCTAGTCTTATGATTCCTAAATTTTTAAAAATGAATAATGGTTTGATGAGAGAGATGGATACATATCACAAAGAGAAGTATCAAGGTGACCTAATTTGTCCTGTTTACTTGATGATGACACCATTTAAAAAGGCAAAAACATACCAATTCTGGACTAGTCCTCTAATGGTATGTATGCAATCGATACATGCATGGTTTTTGCTTTCCATTTACAAACCAGAAGTATTCAAAAAGGCAAATGGAAATGATCACCCATGAAGACTTGAGAACTCTTACACAACACGAGGCAGAGGGAAGAAAGTGCAACAAGATTAGTAGATGTATTGATGAAGTTCTAATATGTTAAAAATTGAAGAATGTTTAGGAAATTTACCTATTGCCATCAGGATGAAGTTCACACATTTGATTGTCATCATCAATAGCTAACAGATATCCCGCACATGTCAAACCCTGCACAGATTCAATATTTAGATTCTGAAAAACCTGTTAACAATATACGGTCTTGATGATAAGTACCACAAACCATCTAGCACCCTTATTATAGGTCCTAAAATTTTCTACTGAATTCATTTGAGAATTTCATGTTAAAGTTACAGAGAAATGCATACACACTGATGGTCAGAACTCAGAAGTAGTAGTTTTATGTAAACTAATCAATAACAATATAGGTGGTACAAAAAAACGACTGGTATTAGTGAATTCAGGGTAAAAAGGTCTGCCATAACAGCCGTCTCTGTAGGTCCCTAATTGATTAGGTTTACAATGTTTGTCTTTTCCTTTTCATCGAGGATACTCACACCTTTTTACCAACAGCTTCTACAACTACTGTATATCAAAAGAATTGGGCAAACCTGTTCTGCAAATGCAAACCGAAAATTCAGCCACTAAATTTTCTGTCTGAAGGATAGTGTAATTTTTTGTTTAATTATGAGAAATGTACGCATAATATCATCAACAGTGTCAGTAACTCATCTAGAAATTTTCTACTTTGTCATACCTGAACAGTGACCACGTTCTCCACCACTTGATCGTCATTCTTTTCCTGCACAATAACCCTCTGCCTACTGCAGATTTCAAAAGAAACTTGACTTCAGGCCTGTGTTTTTGAGCGGAGTAATTCCGATTGATATGAATGTGTGCAAGGATAAATTGAAACAATAAAACACAAATTGCTAACCGTGTTCAACTTCTCTGATTACGGTATTACACCAGCAAAGTGAAATGAAGAAAAGCAAATGCCTTATGATTACTAGAGCATATGGTTATTCTCTAATTGGCTGAAAATGGCCCCATTCTGATTTTGATACATCACACATCCCAAAAAAAACTCTGGCAATGTTGGGTTATACTACAGAAGGACTAATATAATATTAAAAAAAGAGAGAACACAACAGTCTGGCTCCAGAACATCACTGCACAAGAGGTTTTGATATGTTTTCTGTAAGTTGAGTCAAACAGTTAAGGGTATCGTAAGTTTTTGATGCCAGACAAGACTAACCATAAAAATGCACATAGGAGAATTTAAATAAACATGTTGGCATGTCACCTGTGTAGCCATGTCTTATAGTATAGCTCCTCAAGAGATTGGAATCCTGCATGACATGAAGAAAACTTGCATCAATGGATACACTATTGTTTTTCTCATCAAAGTAGAATCTGATTGTTTAAAGAGAAATTTTGAAAACAAATGTCTGCTAAATAATTTTCAGACTAAGATATGACTGCTATCTACCCATTTCAATTTTCTAAACTTTCTATCGTAAAAAGTTTTTTTTTTAACTTTATATTAATATCTCACACACACCCTACATATGTTTAGTGAGATTTGAACCTGTGACCTCAAAGTTGTTGATTAAACATCATCCAAGCCACAACTCACCGACAATTTCTATCGAAAATTGAAGTTTAGAGAGATGAGAAAAAAAATTGAAAACAGCAACCACATTTGAGAGGGGATCTAGGCTTAAGGTTTAACAAAAATTTAAAGGATTTTGCTGGAATAGGAACTTGAAAAAAAAATGAAGATCTTAAGGATCATGCATAGCGAGGTCAAACAATAAAAGTAAATATTAAAAGCTCAAAATTAAATGAAATGGTACAGTTCATATCCGGAATGATGTTGATGGTGAATTGACATGAATTTTGTTGAACCTTGATGTATAAAAAGATCATAGAACGTTTCAAACTTGTTAAAGAAGGCAGCAAGAATCTCCTCTCTTTTAAATTGGTATGCTGTAGCAGATAATTCTCGAAGTACTGCATTCAAGCATGTGGTTGGTTTCTCATTATCGATATTCAAGCCGATACCTGCAACAGAAGTAAATTAAGTATCGTATCAATGATGTACATATAATTTAATACTCGAATACATACTTAAGTGAATGCGTGTTAGTGACTGCAGGGTTTAGTAGCCAAAATGTGAAACCCTGCAGTCTAGATTTGCTAATCAGGACCAAGGACTAGGCTAATTACCAGCAGAAACATTGAACTTCTTTGACTTGAATGTTGATGTGCATAAAATGCCTCCAACTTTGAGGCCATTTAAATAAAGATCATTTGGCCATTTTATTCCAACATCAATACACGACAAGCCCTGAAACAAGATGTATCAATGTCATGATCATAGCAACACATAACAATTGCAAATATACATTCTAACGATCAAATAAACTTGCAAGGTTGCCAGTAGCCAAAGTTAATGGTACCGTGGTACGCCAAATCATTTTCACAACATATAATATAGCCTCAAGGATTTAGTAAAATCTATTACATAATTCTGTGTGTTGTAACCTTTCTACTATCACTTGTCCAAATGTCCCAATTAACTAAGCCAGGATTGAACTCTAACAACACACTTACATTTCTATCACAAACATCCTTTATGGCCTCCGTGACGGCTAGAGACACCACATATTGTATCAGAGGCACAACTCGCCCATCCTCCATCTGCAGAGTAAAAGAAAACAGCAAGCAACCTTTGGGAGACTCCCACACATTCTTCGACCGGCCTGCCAAAAATAATACACTCCTAATCAAAACCACACAAATAACTTAGCTAAAAAATGCAGCAATAGTTGATTAGCATTTCTAACCCCTCCCCTTGTACTGCACATCAGCAACACAAACCGCACCACTCGGAAGCTCACAGAAATTCCTGAGGTAAAACTAACAAAAATTCACTCTTCACCACAGTAATTCTTCATCAAATTTTACAGAAATCATTACGGAACTTACTGAGAAACGATGTCCTGCGTCGACGGCAAGCGTGGCGACCAAAGCAACAACCTACCGAACCGATCGGTAGAAAGAGACTTCATGAACGAATCGATTCCAAACGCCTCGCCTTCCTTGAAAGGCTTCTCCGATTCCGAGTCTAACAGAGTCCAAAGCTCAGTCCCGTCACTGAGCTTCAGAGCGTTCGTCTTCTTCAACGCCTTAGCAATCTCATTTTCCGCCGGCGATTTGCCGCGTAGCACCAACATGCAGCTCGAATTGCAATCCATCGCTGAACCGAAACATGATTAGGAATTCATACAAATAATTCTTTCAGCTGAAATTAGCAGAACGAAGAAACTAACCGGAGGCGGCGGCGAGCTGGTTCAGAAATTTCATTGAAAAAAGGAAAATCGAAACGTTTCTGTTTTTGAGGGACGGAATTTACAACCAGTCCAACCACACCGGCCTAACGTTTCTGTTTTTTAGGTGGACGACACGTCATCTAACGTGGGACCCGACAAGGACAAACCTCTTATGTATGCATTGATGACATACATCAAACTCATGAACCGTCCGATCGGATTTACGAAGATGATCAGACGGTTTACAGCTTGATGTATGTCATACATATATGTATAATAGAATTTCTTAGATATATATATATATATATATAAACATTTCGTCACCACTTTTTCAACCGCTTAATGACATTCATAGAAGAACTGCAGAAAGCTCTTACGAATCACGACCTGACCATTTCGAATCTTCAGGAGAAAGGTCGTTGCCTTCTCACCACTAAAGAGTTCAATCCAGGTCTTCGTTGTCCTTTGTTTAGGTCTTTTTAAAACTGTGGAATGAGATTTACTGTTAGTATTTACGACATTCCAAACCAGAAATTATTGTATGTACACTACACAATCTTAGTTATTCATGACAATTTATATGTTTAATTACCCATGTATCAATATTATATCTTTTATTCTCAGTCGGTCACATGTGTCGTGCACATATACGGTCGTGTATTGAAGATAGTCTGATTCCAAACATTATCTTTCCAAAGCTTCAGTATTATGTAGTTGCATTTGTGACTAGCTAGTGAACCGGCTAGGAAATGGTAGGGAGTAACTCTAGCTTTTGAAGTTGTTGAAGTCTTTTAGTGTTCACCTTGTCAGCTACTGATCAAAAGATTTATGGTTAATCACCTTTAGATTTAAATCTAAGGATGAAGAATAAAACAACTTAACTTGTAAAAAATACTCTCCACCTTTGAATCTAAATTCAAAGATAATTGATCATGAATTTTTTTGTCACTAATTAACCAGTTGAACACTACTAAGTGCTAAAGGCATTAAGAGGTGCAAGTTGTATTATCAATCCCCAATTCAACCAATGGAGATCATTCGGCTCACTTTTGTTATTAGAAACATAAATTATTCATTTTAGAAGGGATGCCAAGATTCATCTCCATTACAAGACTCATTTGAGTTGCAATCATTCTAGTACTTAGATATTTCTGAATATTTTTTGATAATGAAGAATATTTTTATTCAACCATAAACAATTAAGTTACAAACAAAACAAACAGGCTCATTAATGGAGTCGGGATACAAACCCAAGATCAACCCTATCACTACCGTCTTCAACCTCAGGAACTGATCAAGCATGAAAATGATGAAATGCGGCGCGGCCGTCACCTTCAGCATCCTAGAGTGACACAAGACCGTCACTCGATCAGCCGGCGAAGACATGAAGCTCAACCAAGACATCCCATGCAAGAACAACAACACAGAACCCGTCCAAACCTTCTCATATCTTCAATATCTGAACCAAACGAAACACCCTCAAATAGAACCATGACCAAAAAAGTAAAAGAAGAAAAGAGGTAGAGGAAAAGAGAATTGTTTCATAGAGTGATCCAAGAGACAGCATGCAGATAAAATTCAACAACCAAGCAATTTATGCGGGGGCATCCTTGGCTCTATCCTGCCATTTCATTCATGAACCACAGGTAAATATTAATGCAAATAAATAAATAATTATCTTCAATGCACTTACAAAACTCACTTTTTAAGGGCTTTACCTTCACAGATGTTATGCAGATAGAATATATTTTGTATCTACAGTGTTTTTCTTGCATATATCGTCAGTAAATTACGAAAAAAATTGATGGTTCCGGTTAAAAAATACTATATATATATATATGTATATGAGAAATTATGTATATATTAGCCTTTTTACACGTCACCAAACTATGAAATTGACCGTTGGGGTTAAGAAAGACTATATACATAAGAAATTACTTGTCAGCAAGCGAAGGGATCCCGCAAAATGGTCAAACAAAAGGGATCCCTTGTAATGTCCCTTAGTGCATTATCTTTATCAGCATGTCAATTGTAAAATCTAAAGTCTTTCTCTGTTGCTGAAATTTTGTAAGGTGTTGATAAGTTACATGGACACCGCTGGAAGCACGGTGACTCGGCATTGAAGGGGTGTACTCGAGCATGACTATTCTGGTTTCAGTTTTTAGTACTGTACTATATCTTCTTCTGTATTAAAGGGTATATATTGATCAGTATGATGCAGTTCTGGAAGGCTATCGTTGTTTTACTACTGCTCCACCGCTTGCCAGGTTTGCCTTAAAAGCTTTGGATTTCTTTTATCGAGCTCCGTTTAGCTTTCATCGTTGTCAATTGAAGCTTCGGCGTTTTGTGATTTTGCAGAAGTCGGAATTGAAGCTGCACCGTCTCGAATGCGACGCTCTTTCGATGCTTCCGTAGGAGAAGCGAAGGGCGGTGACGCCTTCTCTCCGGCTTATGATCCGACTCTACTGTCGTTCAAAGCTTCAGTCTCAGAAGGTCAGTGATTGATCTTACGAAATTTCAGAAACTTTTTATTTTTGTTGTTGTAGATGAAGATTTTGATTTTGATTATGTTCTTGCTTGTTTTGTAGGCTATTCCTATTTCTGCTATGGACAATTACAGTTTGGTGGAGGCTTTGGTGGCTCGTATGTTTTTGAGCTTTGATTACTGATTTTGCTTTGGCTGTGGTTGTGACTTCTAATTTGTTTTTTGTATGACTCATTGTTTATTTGCGTTAAAATGTGGGAGGTTGATGAGAAGCAAATGGTTCTGTATGCTCAGATGGCTAACCTTGTCAACTCGATACTTCAGGTCCTGATATCAATATAAAAGAGATTGCGGAGAAATTCTCAAAGGTGTGCTTTTAGAACGGAGTTCCTTTTTCTGTGTTTTTGATGAGTAGGAATTGTGATTTTGCTGTTGGTATTACAATATCAGATATTTGTCCTTCCAAAGCTTTAATGTCATGGTTTTGCACTTTTGCAGTGGTCAACCTGTAGGAAATGTTTGGTAATAAAACTTTGGTGTTTGAAGTACTTTAGGCATTTATGTAAAGAACTATGAGATGTGAGAGTGTGAAGTCAGTTTGGCAAGTCCCAACTCAACCAATGCAAATTTTCATGCGGTGCCAAATATATTTTAAAAGCTATATTACAGTGCTGCTGTTTGGATTAACCTTATCATTTCTTATACTTATCGGACACACTTCATTTATTTTACCAAGGGTGTTCAGGGTTCATCTCCATTAAAACATTATTTCGTTTTAGTGCAAACTTTCTAAATACTGAGATCTTTCTGAAATTTGATTCTCTACGATCCATGCAGTTTGCCTGCAATGCACACACAATTTGTGACAGTGAATTGAAACCCATGGGTACTGGCCTCTATCCTGTCATATCAATCATTAACCACAGGTAAATATTTTAAAAAAATTTAATGGATGGATACTTTATCTATTTGTACCCTCTTCTTTGAAATACTAAACCGGTTTGGTGGTGTAGCTGCTTGCCAAATTCTGTTCTATTATTTGAGAGGACAGCTATTGTTCGCTCTGTGCAACATATACCCAAAGTTGCTGAGGTAGTCTATCCCTCTATAATTTGTTGGTCATTGGGATGTTTAATGACAAAGGAGAAATTCTGTCTGTAGATGTTTCTTGACGGATAGGGGGTACAACTACAAAAAGTTATTGTAGAAGTGTTTTACATTGGAGGAAAACTCGATCCCCCTTCATTTTTCTTATTTCAGTGTAGAATTTGTTGCTCATTTTATATAGTGCTTCATTATTAGAGAACAAGTAGCTTTATTCTGCAAAAAGGGAAATATGTTAACCATTTTGTTCAGTGCATTCAATAAACTCACTCCTATAGTTTTTCATACTTGGATATGGTAATACTGATTTAGGAAATACTTATATCTAGATTTTTTTTCTATTGTGAATATTCAAATGTCTCAATAATTCTAAAGATGTTTTTTTGGTTGCAAATTCACTCTTTTATCAAGTTGTTGCATTACTTTCTACAGCATGTCAATTGTAAATCTAAAGTCTTCTCTGTTGGTGAAATTTTTTAAGGTGTTGATAAGTTGCATCGACTGCTGGAAGCATTGCGACTCAGCAAAAGGCACTGAAGGAACAATACCTTTTTACCTGTGCTTGTCCCCGCTGCATTAAAGCGGTAATGAACTATTTGTTCTCTGTGGTTTTAGTTTCGTATACAAACATCTTTGGGAGTTATGTAGTAATATTTTGTCTTTAGATATTGAATTATCTTAATTTTTTATATACATCAAATATTCCTTATAATGATAACTGAAGCTGGTTTGATGCAGAGATAATAAATGTGACGGTTTTTTGTTCCGTGACTCTGGTATGGAATTACCTGTAGACAAGTCGGTGAGGTAAGATAAATAGATATGCAGGTAGGAAGTTGATCACCTCGATTTTATTTCTTGCTAATTGGATTCGCAGATGAAAAGGGATTCATATGCCAAAAATGTGGACGTCTGAAGAGCAAAGAAGACATAATAGAGATGGAAAGTGAAATAAGATCATTGCAGGAAGGGGGTATCAGAGCTGTAGAATCTGCATCCTCTATCAGTATCCTTCTTTCTTTTTGCCAAACAGTTATGTTATTTTGGCAATCAAATGTTTCAATCACTGTCGGCATTTTCAAAGATTTATATTAGCACACCCTGCTTAATATATTCTCATACTGTGGAAATATAAGCTGTTACATATTTTGATAGACGATATGACCTTTGACCAAGTTTAGCTTACCATGAAGTTGTAGCAATCATGAAGGCAATGGAGACACTCCAGAGGTATCTCTGTTATGATTTTTGCGTTCATTTGTTACCAACTTGGAAGAGCTTATAAAGGTACCTCATTGGATTTGATTTTTAATTATTGGGTTGTAGTAAAGAAATTAGTTTTGTAACCATTTCTTCAAGTTGGTGTCTTCTGTAAGACTTTCTGTAAGATTTTTAATTATTGGGTTGTACTTCTTGAAGTTCCCCATGCAAGAAGACATTTTTAACATCCATTTGATGTAAAGACCCGCCTTGAATAACAACAGACAGGAGAACTCTCACAGTGCTCATTTTTGCGACAAGTGCAAAAGTTTCTTTATAATCCACCCTATAGGTTTGTGTGAATCCCCTAGCAACCAATCGAGCTTTATGTCTTTCAATGGTTCCATTAGAATGAAACTTGGTTTTATAAATCCACCTACTCCCCACTGCTTTCTTTCCTCTTGGAAGTTTGACAACACTCCAAGTTTTATTTTCATCAAGAGCATGCAACTCTTCTTTCATAGCTTGCTTCCACACTTTATGTTGATTAGCTTTATAAAAATCTTGAGGCTCATTAACATTATCAATAGCACTCATGTAAGCAGAATGTGAGGATGACAGCTTTTATAGTTGATAAAATCTGTCATGGGATACTTAACCTTGTGAGCAACATAGTCACCCAACCTGTCTAGAGGATTTCGCTCTCTAGTGGGATATCTTCTGGGAAGAACTGAAGAAATATGATCATCTTGAGCAACTGGAACCACCAATGGAGATTATTCAGGTTCATGATTCAAGAGATTATCATGAGAGCCTTGATCTGAAGAAGGCATAGAAACCATAGGAGTTGAATTCCCTTCACTATCAACAGAAACAATAGGCAAGGGAAATAGATCTTGAAAACACTCTCCCTGACTATTAGAATCAAGTTTCTTTGAAAAATAAGAAACAAATTCAGCAAACTTCACATCTCTTGACACAATTTTTTCTGGTGACTGGATTATAACATCTGTACCCCTTCTGTGTTGCTGAGTATCCCAAAAACATACATTTAACAGCCCTAGGGTCAAGTTTGTCTCTATGCGCAGCTTGAATATGAACATAACACAGCCAAAAACTCTCAAAGTGTGATAGATCAATCCTTTAATCCTTCAAGACCTCATATGGTGACTTAGAATTCAGAACTCTACTTGGCAATCTATTAATGAGGTAAGTAGCTGTAAGTACTCCTTGGGACCAGAATTTCTTAGGCACATTTGCATGAAACATTATGGCTCTAGTTTTCTCAAGTAAATCTTTATTTTTTCGTTCTGCAATGCCATTTTGTTGAGATGTGCCAACACAACTAGTTTGATGAACAATGTCATTTGAGGTCAAGAATTGAGTCATGTTATTGGACATGTATTCAGAGCCATTATCAGATCTTAAAACTTGAATTTTAGAAGCAAATTGATTACGAACAAAACTGTGAAAGCTTTTGAACACATTAAAAAATTCACTCTTGAATTTCAAAAAGTACAACCATGTAATCCTTGTAAAATCATCCATAAATGTTACAAAATATCTAAATCCATCAAAGGATTCTAGGATAGGACCCCAAATATCTGAGTGTATGGATTATTGGCTCTTGACGTGGAGGAATTAAAAGGTAATCTAGTAAACTTGGATAATTGACAAACATCATAGTGATTGTTGTCATGACTCAAATTTGGGAACAAAATAGATAACACTTTCTCTGAAGGATGAGCCAAGCGTTGATGCCAAAGTTGATCTTGAGTGAGGCTGGAACTAACTTGAAAACCTTTGGACTTCTTAGATAAGTAATAAAGTCCATTGAGAAAGAAACCTTCACCAATCGTCTTCTTGGTTTTGATATTCTGAAAAATCACATTGTAAGGAGAGAAGATAGCTAGACAATGACGGGTTCTTGTGATTTTTCCAATAAACAACAACTGGAAAGGGAAGGAAGGCATGTACAAAGCTTCTGACTTAATGTGATTTGAAAATAGCTTAATCTTTCCTTTTCCTAACACAGATGCACCTCTTCCATTTGCTACGAACACATGTGAAGACATTTTTTTAAAATCATGCAAGTTTGTAAGTTGATTTGTCATGTGATCTGTGGCTCCAGAATCTATAACCCAATAATCATGCTCATATTCATAGTTAATGCTGTTTTGAAGGCATTTAAGATACCTGGAATATCACTTTGATTCACATGATCATCTTCTGCAAGAAAGCCTGCAATCTTGCCAAGTAGTGCAGTGTGGTTGTCACCTTCAGCTGCATTCTCATGTTTCTTCTGTTTTTGTTGAAAATACACAGCAAATTCATTGATGAGTATGCTTGGATTCGATGTGAAGTCCAAAACTCCATCTGAGGTAGAAGAACTAGAAGCCAAGTTAGCTTTGTGATTGTTTCCTCCCCAATTCTTCTTATTGTTTGCCTTTTCCTTGGCAAACTTTAGCTTCAGCTCTGGATAGAGAATTCAACACCTTTCTCTTATGTGACCAACACCCTTACAATAACTGCATTTCAAGTCTGGATGTCTTCCCTTGTACACCTTTTTCTCAACGTGCTTATGATTTGAAACATAAGCACTTGTATCTGAAGAACTTGTCTTCACATCCAGATTCATTACTTTTCTTCTGGCCTCTTCTCTCTGTACTATACCACAAACACTTTTGAAGGAGGGCAAGACCTCATTCATAAGAATATGACTCCTCAAGTCTTCATAATCAGAACTGAGATTAGCAAGTAGTTGAAAGATTTTATCTTCCTCAGCTCTCTTCAATAAAATAACAGGATCTATGGTGTGAGATCGATAAGCATCTAACTCATTCCACATACTTGTTAAACTTCCAAGGAATTGGACAAATGACTTTCCCTCTTGTTGAAAATCAGTAATGTCTCTCTTGAGTTGAAAGACACGAGTAGATTTATTTTGATTTCCATACATCTCCTCAATAAACTTTCAGAGATCCATAGATGACTCTGAGAAGCTGAAAATTTCAGCAATCTTGGGCTCCATGGAGTTGAGCAGCCAAGACATTACAAGCTGATCCTTGCAAAGCTAAGCATCATAATTGGTGGAGTTCACCTCAGGCTTTGGTGTTGCTCCATTAACATAACCAAGCTTTGCTTTTCCTCCTAGAGCTAAAGTTATAGCTCTTGACCAAGGGAGATAATTGAATTCAGTTAGCAAAACTGAACTCAAACGAAGATTGAGATTTCCCCCATTATCAGAAGCACCAACCATGTTGGTGTTAGACTCAGAACCAAAAGGGTTCATATCAATAGAAGAAACATTATCAGCCACCTATGGCTCAACGAATAAAAAAGAACACAATTCACAAGAGAAGAAATGAAGAACACAGAAGCAGAGGCAGGATACTAAAGCTTATGCTCTGATACCATGAAGAAAAACTCAAACAGATGGAGCAATTTTCTTTCTTCTTGTATGTTGAATTGTGTGTACCAAGCACCTACATATGTGTGTATTTATACACAAGGAAAAGGAAGAAAAATAAACCTAAAACTAATTACATTGGGTACACTGCACCATACTTTACTAAGCATAAGGTATGGGCAAGAGAAGACTTGTAGGAACACCATGCTGCAACAGTAAGTTGCAGCAACACCATGCTGGACATGCTTCACAGACACACCATACTCCTAAATTTCATCTACAAGATAACTACCATACTCCTAAACTTCCAATAATTTGTGTCACTTATGGTGCATTATTTCCATAGTAAAAGTTATGTAATATAGATCTACTTCCTTCAATAATGTCATATGTCATGATCATTTATTAATTTGTGCATTCTGTAGCATTTTAAACTCAATAGCAAACTTATTATTTATTCCCAGTTTACCATACTAGAAGATGTGGTTGGTCAGTTAATACCACTTGTAATGATGCATCATAAATTGAACTTATGCTATCTGGTTATGCATCAATGCTTTGCCATGGTTAAGTTTGAGTTTAAGTGTTTTAAAATAAGACTTCCCGAAATCTAAAGGCATTAGAGCATGACAGTGATAGATTATTAGGATGCTGCTAAATATCTCATCTTTTGTTCATATTCTTGATATTAATGGTTATTAATGATGATAGATCTGCCAACATGTGATAAATTTGTATGATCATCTTGTATTAGTACTATGTAGTATTACTTATGTTTTCAGGCAATCAGTCGTGTACTGTATATATCATCTGACTTGTCATTTGAGTAAAATTAGTTTTTGACATTTGGTTGCTGTGTAGGTTATGCATGTACAATTGCAAAACATATGAGGATCCTATACAGTGTACTGTACATATGCAGAAAACCTGATATTGACAATGCTACAGTAGTAAGTTAATATACAACTCTTCATCTTGTTGAAAATAATTTTGGATCAAACATGTTTTACAAATCGATTAATGTAAATAAATTAAACATGCACAAAATCATACTTGGGGTAGTTTCATGTGATTTTACTTGCTACGTTGTGATTATAGAAGGCTGATGGCTTTCCAATTCATTGTGATTTTTTGTAGTTCAATGCAGTTTAGCAAAATTGACAGGACTTTGAAAAACAGATGATGTGTTCTTGAACTCTTGTGCACATTTAAGAAAACTCAACATTGCAAGTTAATACTTCGCATGATATCTAGTTTAGTGGGAGATTGTAAGACTTTATTGAACTCGACATCAGCATTTTGATGCAAGCTGATATTATGAGGAGTTTTAGAGTTCAATATAACATCAGTGTAGTATAAAGCTTGTAATCGAATTAGCTTTATTTATGCAATCTGTTTTGAATTTGAATTCAAATTGTATGGTTATTGAGTTTAATTTATCAGATAAGAACAAGGAAGTTACAAGTCAGTTCTTTGATGGAAGGAACTGCCTAAACTGCTTTTCTGATATATAAAGTGAATTACCTTCATTGATTCCTGCTAGAGCACCACACCTCAAATAAATTGCCCCATTAGCAATATGAGATTAAGGGTGAATCTAGGAGAAGAACAATGGAAGGAGTCACCGAATGCAGTTAGTATCTCTTATTGATTTCTATATGTTGTTACATCAGGACTGCCATGTTTTCTCATCGATCCTATATTTGTCACAGTTGATTTTGTTAATTAAATACAAATGTTTTTCAGTTTGAATCTATCTTCATGTTATAAGTTGCATTTTCGTTAAGGGTGGGCGTTTTGCACCGAAAATACGGTTACTGACTCGAACCGTACCGAAAAACATGATTCGGTAACCGCACCGAATTAAAACGGTGTCGTTTTATGGTCACACCGCACCGAACCACATAAAAGCGGTTTGGTTACAGTTTGGGGTTATAATTCAACCGATTTACACCAACTCGCACCGCATCGAAAAATTTTGTAACCGAATTATTCAAAAACCGAAAAAACGGTTTGGTTACGGTTTGAAATATTGTAAAAAAAAACAGTTCAGTTACGGTTTGAGTCTCAAGATCACTTAGGCGACGAAATATACGACTTTCGTCGCCTAAGAGAATTTTTTTTAAACATAAGGCGACGAATATACATGTATCGTCGCCCAAGGTAGAACACTTAGGCGACGAAACGGACGTCGTCGCCTAAGATCTATACTCTTAA
Organism: Comarum palustre; assembly: GCA_951800085.1. Taxonomy (NCBI): domain Eukaryota; kingdom Viridiplantae; phylum Streptophyta; class Magnoliopsida; order Rosales; family Rosaceae; genus Comarum; species Comarum palustre. The sequence goes on from OX637583.1 coordinate 17,840,054, forward strand.
GCGACGACGTCTGTTTAGGCAACGAAATATGTGTTGTCGCCTTAACTTAACCCTTAAGCGACGACAAAGATTTCTTTCGTCGTCTAAGATCTTGGGCGACGGACTTTTTGCGACCACACCTTAGTCGACAACGCTTCGTCCTCTAAGATCTTGGGCAACAAAATTTTTTAACAGGGCGACGAAATTGCTTCGTCGTCCAAACACTCTGTTCTGGTAGTGGGTGTTTTCTACACCTTTTTCTGTTGTCAAATACCCAAGCGGAGTTAATTTGTATGACTTCCTATGTTTACGTATCCCTTGCACTTATCATCCATTAAAAAAGGGTTCTTTTACGTTGCTAATCTTATGTGACAGACACCTTTACTGGTATGCTTTTGTGGCTAACACGGAAGAACAAGTTGCAATCATTGGTTTGCCTTTCTTCTTTAGAGCAGCTTTCTGTGTTGCCAGTCTTGGCCTCCTTTTTGATGATCCGGTGATGAGTGAAGCTGAACAAGATGATGTGAGTGAAGCTGAACAAGATGATATGGATTGAGCAGGTAAGATGTTGGTGGTGCATTTACATAATGTGAACTAATGCTGCCTTCAAACTATACTTGATTGTAATGCATGTATGCTCTCTTAGTCTCTTTATGTTAACATCACTTATCAAGCATGTGAACTTATGCTGCCCTCGAAACTATGCTTATAGGGTTGCAACAAATTAAGCAATGAGATTTTGATCTGTTATCGCTTATCACAGCAAACACTGACAATGACCTTGCATTTTTAGTTTTCTTTTGATATCAAACCTTAAACCTAATGTAACAATCCCTCTGCTCTCCATTCTATTCAACACAATCCCCTCTGTGCTGCATTCTATTCAACCAAAACAATATAACAGTGGGATCAATACAAAAGGATAGAAAGACAATGATATGATTTCACCAACCCCGAAGCAGCTAACACATTGGCCACCAAATATAAGGGTGACAATGGTCATAGGCTTGGATCATCATTTATATATCTCTCTGAAATTGTTCCTGGAGCTGGAGGCAAACTTTTGACACTTGGGAGAGCAATGTACATTGTTGGTCACGCGATGTTAATAACTGAGACATTGTGGATGGCAAAGGGTCTTCAAGCAGTTGTTTAAGCTGACACAAAAGCTTTGAGGCTTCTGAACCACTGGGACAATTTTGGCCAATAAGTCGAAGCAGTTTACAGCTATGCTCATGAGAAGATGACCGGGTTGGAACCGGGGGAACAAGAAAAGGGTGCTGAAGTAGTTCAGGGATCCTCCATCTTTCATTGCGGTCCCAGGCAAGGCAATTCCTCATGAGGTCCAGAAGCCAGGGGTTGGAGACTGGTTCATATACAATTTGATGGTTAGGATCTGTTATAACTTTGAACTTGGCCCAGAAGGTCTTGTAGTCTGCAAATGGGGTCCTCCCGTATACCATCTGATAAAGGATGCAACCAAGGGACCAAATATCTGATGGCCGACCACACTTGATAGTGTTTCCGTCTGCATCAGTCTCATTGCACATGAATGCCTCTGGAGACATGTAACTTAATGTACCCACCTGCAAAGTAGATTAAAGAAAAGCTAAGCAAAAACACATACTCATTTAGTAGCTATCAATGACCCCCAACAAACAATGATTAGTTAGAAAGCCAAATCTGCTTAAACAGAACATTGAGATACCATCTAGATTGAGAAAATATATACTTTCTCATTTGCTCAAAAGAGGAACAAACTCAAATACCTTTTTCTTGACTGTTATTAACGGACAACAATAGACAGCACCTCCTAATTTACATTAAAAAGGGAGGCTAACCTGAGAATCCCGTTGGATGTTGGTTGTATCACTCATTATAGCTTTAGCTATCCCAAAATCAATTAGCTTAAGAGAACCTCTCACAAGCAGGAAGTTGGCTGGCTTCAAGTCGGAGTGCACAATACGCTCTTCATGTATGGTGCTGACCGCCAGAAGAATTTGCTATGATGTTTTCAACACAAAAGGATCAGTTTTCAGGATTAAAGATTAACAATACACAAAAATCGGCCATAGACCTTTGGCCAAATCTTATGAGCAAAATGCTGGAACATCTATACATACATGTTTGCTTCAAACGCAGCATCTAACTTAGTGAAGTGTACAATTCACATAATGTTAAAGAATACAAAACAAGTAGTAGAGGATAATACTTTTATGGGTCTGTGTATGTATCAGTGCAATCAGTCTATTATCAATTCACACTTCTGCAGAAATTTGGTATGCTCCCAATACCATAATCATGATACTACTTAAACTCATGTCAACTTGATACAATAGCTACATTTTTCCAGATATTTGACCGCATCTTAGGACAAACATACAAGTGTATGGGCATATCTTCTGGCTCTGGGAAAAAGCCTACCACAGATCCTAATTTGTGGAGGGGTTGCTAACAGATTCGATATTTTATAAATATAAGTACATTCAAATGGCAATCATCCAAACCACACATACTCAACTCCCACAAGGAAAGTGAATTCAACCACTCGTAAGGTGTTAGTTTTAGCCCCTTTCAAAACAAAGTCACTAAATAAACAAGATAACTATCTAATCATCAAACCTTTAGAAAAAAAAGGCGAACCTTTTAGACAATCATCCGTTTGGATATAAAACAAACACAAAGTAGTGCATAAAATTATCAATTAACAAAATCAAGTTGTAGCTCGATACCTGCCAGTAGAATCGTAGCCAGTTCTCATCTATGGTCTGATTCGAGCCATCCATTTCCTTCCACTTCTGGGAGAGCATGTGAGCCAAATCGATTTCTCCATATTCAAGTACCATGTATATATACCCATCATCCTTGACTCTGCCATCTTTATTATTAATGGAGCCACTCAATACTGCATGCAGTAAAGCCTTATCTGTCACCTAAGAATGATAGAAGGAATTAGATTATATTTGAAAGTAAAAGGGAAAGGACATTACCATTTATTAACCCAGATAAGAAAGTAAATGAGAATATGTCAAATCATGAAACTGATAGTGACCAAACTAATTACGGGTAAAGGGAAAACTATATCCTAAAATAGTTAAGATGGATTCCTGCCAACTTAATATGATACTGAAATTTACATTGAAGACCACTAGGATTTCCAACTGTAGTTATGTAAGTAATACTCGGTTCTGCTTAACATTCTAAAATGGTCATCAACATCACAGGTGTTGTATAAGACTTGTTCCAAGAACGTAAGCCACAAAATTCAATGGACTAAATGTAGAAACCATATTGCTAATCATTTTCATCATTGATGTAATGTCATCTTTCGAGCTGCTTCCTTTCACTTGCTCAAAAACAAATAAGCCACCTAAGCTACTAGGACAAGTGGACATCTGCAGTGCCACCTCAACCATCTTCAACACTCTTAGGCTATTCTTTTGCTCAAGTTCTTACCACCATTGGGCCACCCTATGCTCTAAGCATTAGTCATTCTTTAGAGCAACCTGGTTGGCCAGGTTAGACCACTTAATTTGCAGTGAGGTAATCTTCTAAGAAAAGAACGTAAAAAAGAAAATGTAAATGAATATATCCAATTATTTTGACTAACACTGATTTTGGCTTTGTTGAAATACTTTACCACCAAAACTCTAGGTTGAATCTTAAATTTCAGCTTGACTTCACTAGTGTCTTAGGTCCTCATTTCCTTGCAGAACATCAAAATTTGAATTGCATAGAAATACAAAGACAATAATTCATGCTATAGATGTTCATTGGTCTGAATGTTGTTAAAGCAGCAATGAAAAGTTAAGTACCTCGTAGTCTATAAGCTGTATGATGTGGCTCCTTCCTTTCAGCTTATTCAGATATTCAATCTCCTGACAAAAACCAAAAGCAGTGGCATAGTCACGCCCTTTCAGCTTTATTTTCTTAAGTGCATATATTGTACAATCTGATGATATGACTTTATGGACCTCACTGCTGCCTCCGCTACCAATTTTTCCAAGCCTCTGATAGAGCTTCCCATTAACTTTAATAAACAAGTCAGAATCTTTATTCTTTTTACGAGCTGGCGCAACTTTACCGCTCACAGCTTTTTCTTGATTTTCTGATTTTAAAGGCTCAGGCTTGGTATCAGAACATAAATTTGGGGGCAAAGTAACCTGAGATCGTGCACTGGCAACATCTTCTGCATGTGCTTGGGCTTCAGTTTGCTTCACATCGGCAACAGAAGGGTTTTCCTGATATTCACTCACCGACAGCTTGCAGCCTTTCTGCTCCATAGAAAGGTTATGTTCATCTTTTTCATTTCGGGTATCAACTGCGGAGGTCGAAGGTTGGATTGCAACAGCTATCTGGGGATTGGACAGTGCAGCGGTGCCCCTCAAAGGAGCATTCAATGGTTGAGGATTTACATCAGAATCTTTCAAGGGTTCTACCGCCACGTAAGAACCATGATTCAAACTAGAACAATAAGTTGTCGACATGGGTGCTGAAGTAGCATGGACAGAGGTTGTAGTAGCACATGATGGCCCAACAATCGAGGATTGAGTCATAGGCTGGCTTAAGAAATTCCTAAACTGATGCAACTGATCTTGAGCTGCAGTTGTTCTCTTCGCCAACAAGGAAATCCCAACATCAGACTTCAAATCAGGTTCTGTATTAAGAATATTATGATGCTTTGAGTCATGATTTATGACACCTGATGCCTCTGCTTGACTAGTAGATACCCACTCCATTTCTGTCAATGCAAGTGAACGCATATGAGATGATAAGGTCTCTGATTGAGTGGCCATACAATCATCAGCCCCTGTTGATAAAAGGCAAAAATATTCAAAGCATAGCAACAAATTCAAAATAGTATTTTGCATACAGCATCAACAATAATCACAAAAAGGAGAACGTCACAAAGAGAGCTGCCTAAGAATCATGGAGATCAAACCGAGCAGAATCAAAAGAAGTGTGAGAATCTTACTGAGGGAAGAAGCAGCAGTTCCAGATGCAAATTGAACCTTCTTTCGCGCATCAATCCCTTGAGACTCAAAATGACAGGACGACATATCTTTAGCACCAATGTCAGGCTTGGTCTGATCTATCGGCACATTTAAACTCTCATCAAACGTGTGTGTGATACTGCTTGAATGGGAAACCACCGTAACAGATGCATCTTCCTGAGATTCATTGGCAATAGTAGCCACGTCATGTTGCCGCACAATCGAGTCCTTTGCAGTACTATCCTGACCCTTTGTAGCTACATCTTGCAAACGGTTTTCGTCAATGTGAGTCACACTCGAAGCCGAGCTTTTGGTTACTTCTCTCCGAGGAGCCAACATGCGCTTCGGCCTTATGCTTGTCTCTGGTGAGCATTCCACAAAAACCAGCACTTAATGAATACAACACACATTCACCCATCAAACTTCAAATGACTAAAACTGTCTTATTCTAAAGATAATTGGTCTAATTCAGATGGTTTGTGTTAACAGTTTTAGCAAAGACACATGATTTCTTGAATCCCCAATTCAGAATTTGGGGAATTTATCCAAAAGAATAAGCAATCCAAGTTTTAAACTTTATTATGTGTAATTACAGTAGAGCCCTAAACAGAAAAGCTCTAAATTTGAATAACAAATCCAGCCCCAAATTCAATTCAGATTCAACAAAACCCTAATTTACGAGAGAGTGAATGAGAGAGAGAGAGGGGTACCTAGTGGGCGGTGGCGCTTGAGGGCGGCCTGAACGCTGCGGAACAAGTCGGAATTAGAGGAAGAAGACGAGGAGGAGGAAGTGAAATCGGAGTTGATCGGACGCATCAAGTTCCGGGCGTCCCTGTCCATGGAGGGATCTGAGTGGCATTTCTAGGGAGGGGGGAGGGTAAAATAGGTATTCGAGGAGTATGCAGAAATGGCGGGAAGAGATTGGGATTGGGGCATGGAGGTGGTGGAGGTTAGGGTTTTAAATCTCCATGAAGGGCGGAGGGAGAGAGAGCGACTCAAGTGAACAGACCTCACTGTGCTCAAGAGGGAAACCACTGCGATTTTTGAATCACTGGGCCTGTGGCGCTTTTGGTTCCCAATATCTTATTGGGTTTTTGATTGGGCCAGTACCATTGGACTTGAAACATTGCTCTGTTGCCCAATATCATAATTGGGATACATGTTTGTTTTACTAATTATCAAGTTTATGAAAAATTATTTTTATTTTTTATTGTCTCGAAAATTTCTCAATTTCGCATTTTCTCAATTCCTCAATTTCTCATATCTAAAAATTTCTCATTTTCTCATACATGTTAATTTCTTAATTTCTAATCACTCACAATTTCTGAATTTCACATATCTGGAAATTTCTAAATTTCTTATATCTGAAAAATTCTCAATTTCTCATAACTGACAATTTCTCATAACTAATAATTTCTCAATTTTTGAATTTCACGTGTTTGATGATTCTCAATTTCTCAAGATTAGCAATTTCTTATATCTAGCAATTTCTCATTTTCTCAATCTGTCATATATGGCAATTTATCATTTTAATACCTGGCAATTTCTCTATTTCTAATAAGTGACAATTTCTTATATTCTCATATCTGACAATTTCTTAATTTCTCATATCTGAAAATTTCTCATTATCTCATATCTAACAATTTCTCATAATTGACAATTTCTCATATATGATAATTTATCATTTTCTCAATTTATCATAACTGACAATTTCTCAATTTCTCATCACTGCCAATTTCTCAATTTCTCATATTTAACAATTTCTCATTTCCTCATAACTATCAATTTCTCATATCTTGCAATTCTCAATTTCACATTACTGGCAACTTCTCAATTTCTCATATCTGACAATTTCTTGATATCTCAATTTCACATAACGAAAATTTCTCGCTTTCTCATAACTGTTAATTTCTCATGTCTGGCAATTCTCAATTTCTTTTATCTGGCAAATTTCTCATTTGTCTTAACTGTCAATTTCTCATGTTCTCATAATTAACAATTTCTCAATTTCTGATAACTGGCAATTTATATTTGATAATTTCTCAGTTTCTGGCAATTTCTCATATCTGGCAATTTCTCAATTCTCAATCTCTCATCAACAATTTGTCAGTTTCTCATATTTTGCAATTCCTCATATCTGGCAATTTCTCAGTTTCTCATATTTTGCAATTTCTCATATCTGGCAATTTCTCATTTTCTCATAACTGACAATTTTTCACTCATAAATAGCAAAAAAAGAAATATGAATAGTAGTCATTGCATCTAATTAGCGAACCGGGATCCTCTCCTCATGGAAATCTTCCTAATATTTCTTAATAAGGGCATCATGGTCGTCCATTATTAATCAACGACAAAGATCTCATCAACCTATCGTAAATGATTTTCTCAAGAACTTCATCCTACTCTCTCTCGATCTATTTTGTCCTTCTCTCTTGCCGCTCCGGCGTCGTCCTCGACTGGTCCTTTGGCGTCATATTTCTGTTTCTGGGTTTGTTTTCAACTTTTCATTTGTGTTCATTGTTTGTTGATTGGTTGAGCAAACAAAACCCAGAAATTGAATCGATTTGATTTTCCTTAATCTATTGGTGCAATGGACAAAAAAAATTAATGGTGAGTGTTTGAAGCTAAGCAAACTCAAGTTCTGATTAGGAGTATAACGCAGCGGGAAAAATGGGGGGGCTAACCAGCGTTAAGCCCTATAAAAGATGAAGAGTTAACCAGCATTAAACTCCTTGATAGAAGTTTGGAAGTTACCAGAAAATAAGAGAAAAACTCTTAATTGTAATAATTTGATTGAATAATAATGATGTGTGTCCAATATAACATAGATGATGCTTTATATAGGTTTCAATTCTAGACTTAATTTTATTTAGAATAGAACTAGGAAATAACAAATCTTATTATAACTAGAAATCCGAAAATAATATTAAATCTTGAATCTATCTTTTGCTCGAGAATCCTGATATATCTAAAAGAGTAATTTATGATTAATTTCATCATTAAGAAGCCTATTTAAATACCAATTTTTGATATTCAAATTATTCTTCTTAATATAACGATGCTTTTTTCTTTTCAAGATTCTTTGTTGATTATAGCTAGAATCTCGTCCTGCATCAGTCTCCTTCACTTGAAAAGAACTCGCTCTCGAGTTCATCTTGAATGAGAAACCCAATAAAGTAGACAATTGAAGTTGTGGATCATAGGCGTGGTTTTCTACGTATTTTAATGACACAATCATGAACTCAACACCAAATATGAGTTTGTCATAAACAACTTGGTCTTTGGTATGACTAAAGCATGATAAATCATCAAGTCCAATATTATCAAACCTAGAAGATATGATCATGAATCCAATATTGTAGAAAAGTCTAGAATAAGCTTTATGAAACTTGAACTCTTCCACTTGAAAAGGAATGGACAATGACTCCTCTTCGGATTAATTTTGTACACCACTAGTCTTGCATGACATGGGGAACAATGTGGTGAATGAATCAATCTCATTGTCTTCAATGAGATTAGACTTGCATGACATAGATAACGATGTGGAGAATAAGTCAACTCTCTTGTCTTCAACGATTTTGTCTTCAACCTTCAAAGTGACTTCTTTATGGTTTTCTTCACACACCTTGAAATGATTACTCATGTTATTCTTCTTTGTAGGCTTGATTTCAACTTTGTACAACTCTATTTTGAACAAATATGTGTCATCTTTCCAATAACCATCGTTGACACTATTATTTTGCCGTCTCTCAAAAAACACATGATTGTCGTCTATGTCAACCTTTTCTTCATAAAAGTTCTCCAAAGAGAAATGAATATTAGCTTTTCGTAGCATCATGTGGTGCTAATTCTGGACACTCAAAATTGCATCCTTTAATGATATCTGGTCGCGAATTATTTACTTGAGGATGCAAGCTTTCTTCAACATTGATAATCATGTCAACACAAACAATTTCTTCTTTAACTTGTTCTTTGATGATTTCTTGCTGAATTTCTTCCATTCGAAGTTCTTAGATGATTTTTTGTGAATCCTCTTCCGTTGTGGAAGTTTTTGGATGATTTTTGGTAGAACATCTTCTATTGAAAATTCATGACTGATTTCTTATGAGCCTCTTCTGTTGGAAGTTCTTGAATGATGTCTGGTGGAGCCTCTTCTGTTGAAAATTCATGCATAATTTTTGACGTAGCTTCTTCTGTTGGAATTTCAAAGATAATTTTTGACGGAGCTTCTTCCGTCAGAATTTGAAGGATAATTTATTGTGTTGCCTCCTCCACTGGAAACTATTCACGTTTTTCTTGCACCAACATACTCTTACCTGGCATAGCAAATTGTTTAAATTTTGAATTCCTCTCAATGGGCAAAGCAAACTATTCTATTTTTGATTTTCTCTCCACTTTCGGATGATAATTCTTGATAGAAAAATCTCTATGTAGAAATCTTCTTCTAAGTAGTCCTTTCATCTTCCTCCATGTTCAAACGGGCTCTTTACCTTGTAATTTTCTAATCTTTTTCAAATCATCCCACCAATCAGCAGCAATGCTCTTAAGTCTAGAAGAAACAACCTTTGCTTGCTTGTCTTCTAGAATCTTCATGATCTCAAAAAATTTATCCACCTCATCCAACTAATCTTGAAAATTATCAGGATGCATGTAGCCAGATAAATAGGGAATTTATGTTGTAGATTTATATAAGAAATTTTGATTATCAAAGTGATATTGCCCCTTGGATTCTCTTCCTCTCATCTCTCTTGTAGCTGTTTTTGTTGGAAATCCTCCAATCTGAGCTTGAAGGGTTTTAATGGTGTCAATTATTTTAGCGAAAAGATAATCCAAATATGCTCTTATAACTGGTCCATAGACCATGGATAATTAAGTAGATAAAAAACATGGGAGAGACCCGCTCTGATACCACCTAACACAACAAGAAAAACAAGGGGCTAACTAGCGTTAAACCTTACAAAAGATGGAGGATTTAACCAGCGTTAAACTCCTTAATAGAAGTCTGAAATTTACCAAAAAATAAGAGAAAAACACTTAATTGTAATAATTTGATTGAATAATAATGATGTATGTCCAATACAACATAGATGATACTTTTATATGGGCTTCAATTCTAGACTTAATTCTATAAAGAATAGAAGTAGGAAATAACAAATCCTATTATAACTAGAAATCCTAAAATAATATCAAATCTTGAATCTATCTTTTGCTTGAGAATCCTGATATATCCAAAATAGTAATTTATGATTAATTTCATCATTAAGAAGCCTATTTAAATACCAATTTTTAATATTCAAATCATTCTTCTTAATTTGACTATGATTCTTTCTTTTCGAGATTCTTTGTTGATTATGGCTAGAATCTTGTCCTGCATCAGAATAGGATCTTCAAATTTGGCCTAAATTTTACAATTAGAGTTAAACAAAAGGTGTCCATATTATTATTTTTTCTATTGATCAAATAGGTGTCTAAGTCATGAGCAAAATTGTGGGTGTCTCAAGTTGATTTTCAGAAACTTGAGTTTCTTCTCAAAGTCATCAACTTTGGATGGAGGATGTCGCGGCTGGTTTCTTTGACGTTTTCTGGAAAGAGAGAAAGAGAGAGACAATACATCGACAGAATGAGTTTTTAGTTAGGTTGATGAGATCTTCGCCGTTGATTAATAATAGACGGCCATGATGCTCTTATTAGGAAATATTAGGAAGATTTCCATGAGAGGATCCTGGTTCCTAATTAGCAACGAAGAAGAATGATGGACAGGTTGCACGAGATTCATATAGTACCAGTATGGAGGTTACTGCAAGTACTCGAGTAATCGACCAACTTAGTGGTGAAAATTTGAGTACCTTGTATATCAGCATTCACCTTGCCTAGAAGTAAATCTACATCTGAAATAGTATGTAAAATTACCAACATTCTGGACGGGATTGAAAATTTTTAAACTTTAAAGTTATGGCCTTACTCTTATGAATCATAATTAGCATGTTAGATTGGTGAACTGTAGTCTGGTTGATTAAGGTGTTAACTAATAATTTTGAGGTCATAAGTTTAAACCTCATTAATATATGTAGGGTGTGTGAGTTATTGATGATTTTTTTTAGAAAATTTCAGTTTACCCCCTCTAATCTTTTGTACCAAAATCAGTTCAGTTCTGTAACTTTTTTAAAATCAGTTTGCTCCTTTAACTTTGAGAAAAATTCAGTTTACCCCTATAATCTTTTGTGTCAAAATCAGTTGAGTCCTGTAACTTTTTTAAAATCAGTTTGCTCTTTTAACTTTCGTAAATACATCAGTTGGTTTCAATTTTTTGAATTTCCTCGAATGTGACGTCACCAAAGCTGACGAATGACCCATAATTCAGCTTTAACCCCTCATTTTTCAATGACATGTCTGATCTTTTGCATAGATGATTAGAGCTAGTTTTTTGTGCAGCTGAATCCAAACTGTTTGTTTTTGTTTGTTGGACGTAAACACACTAATATGTATCTATTTGGTTGTTACTTTTGGTAATTATGAACATGATTGTATGCAGATTGTATGAAAAATTGATGGTTATTTTGTACAATTTGTGTGTTGTTGTTATAGATTTTGTTCGAATTTTCACATAATTTTTTTTAGAGATTTTTGATGTTACAGACCTATTTTAGAGTCGATTTTGTTGTTAGGATTAGAAGATGTAATTTTACCAAATAGATGCATTTTTTTTATCTTTAATAATATTTTGTCAAATTGACTATTTTACCCTTTTGAGGAGAGATAAAACTGAATTATAAGTCTTTTGTCAGTTTAGGTGACGTCACGTTCTAGGAAAATTCAAAAATTGAAACCAACTGATGTATTTACGAAAGTTAAGGGGACAAACTGATTTTAAAAAAAAATTACAGTTACAGGACGGAATTGATTTTGACACAAGATTAGAAGGGTAAACTGAAATTTCTTCATTTTCTTTAAAAAAAGGTCAGATGATAACTAAATATTGTACTGGAGAAAATATGGGTTTGAATTCAGCTAGATCAAACTTTGATCCCAATGTAGCAAAGAACAAAGATCAATAATGGATCATTCATTTTAAACACACCAATAAAACTAGACAATGAACTAGGAAAACCCCTTTTTCAATATCAAGTGGGATACCAAATTTGAACTTGCAGTTGCTTGCTGCTGCTGTTATTCACACTTCCAACATCTTTCAGTGATTAAATCTAATCACAATCTGGACACTTGCATCAACCAAATGTGCTCATTTGAATTTCAAACGGGATTACTTAGTATTATTTGGCATTACATTAATTATTAAGACATTTCCCCTCTAATTTGATCTTGCCATTTTTTCCCCCACGCAAACATCTTTCTGATCCTAAATACAATAATAAAACAGGAACCACATCAGATAACTTCACTGTTAGACATTGATTTGTAAATTGTTAACTCAGAGCTCCTACTTTGTACTTATACTTAACAACGGTCACCAAAGCAAAGGCTCTTCTGGTAAAGCTTAGGAATATGAAAAGCAACAATGGTCGGATTTAATTAACAAAAACCCTAATGGTGGGGTGACTGAGATTTTGGTGCTTATAATAGTAGATGGCTTTATTCCAAAGCATATGGGCATTGCATGATTTTGAGAGCAAAGGGAATCAAAATGAAGCAGCTTTTTTTCCCATAAGGAGTTGAGTTTTGCACCATTATTCTGTAATGAGTATGCTTACCTTATTGCGCGCTTTGCCTTGCTTTGCCCAAGAAAAGTCTTTCCTTGGGGTTACCAATTTAGCCTAGTTTATTGTGTCACCCTGCCTTCGCCATAAATTGCTGTTGGCTTTGTGAAAACGAGCTCCCCGTCAATTTATATAGAATAACACATTCGACGTACAATTACAGAAGTTAACTAGGGTAACAATGTCACTCTAAGCCCTAACTAAGGAAGTACATAGTTTTATTAGATGCCTGGATGTAAATCCATATGGAATAAGCGAAACGCCAATACTCGTTTACTCGGAGCATAAACGAAGATTGCGTGAACATGGACAAACGTGACATGTGGATCACTTTTGTACTGATAATGTCCTAACTTAACCACCTTTAAGGTGTTAGATTTTAACCGTAAAAGATCTCGGTACAATTAGATATGATCTACCCACATATATGTTGTATTTTATTTATCCATTTTCTGATGTGAGATATTTCTTCTCCAACAAAATTGACCTGTCATATTTGTCTGTAATTCAGTTTGAAGAAATATCATAACAAACTTAACGTGTGATCATATATCTTTATCATTTAACCACTATTAAAAAAAACGGACGCCTAGGCGGAAAGACTAAACAAAAAGCTTAATTTTAGTGCTGGACGGACACATTAGGCGTTGCCGATTAGTCAGTCATTAAACGTAATGTCTAGCGATTAGGCTGCAATTAAGCGGGATTAGACGCTAGTATTTATGTATTTTTTTAATTTAAAGGTCAAAGTTTTTTTAATTTAATGTTCTAAAGGTATAATTTCCACAGTTAGAGAACTTGATGATAATGTTGATGAGTCCGAAGATGAAAGAAATGGTGACATGATTGAGTTCGGCAATTTGGAGTGATCATTTAACTTGAAAAAATTATTTTTTTGTGTGCTTTTATTTGGATTTGAATTTTTGAGCTATTGTTTGATGACATTATTTTGAGATAATGTGTTTTGAATCTTTTGTTGATATTTATTTATAATTTTTTCTTTATAATTTATATTATAATATACCATATAAATATATAAAAAATAATTAGCCTAATTATCGTCTAAGCACTGATTAAAATCCGTCTAAACTGTTAGGCGCTAGGCAGTAGCCAGAGCCGACCTTGGGATTTCTGGGGCTCGAAGGGAAGAGAAAAATTGGGGCCCCTTGTCAAAATTTTCATCAATCCAAATACTAAGCTTCTACCAAAACATCTCCTAATAGCAAAAACTAAGTTTCATCAAACCAAGCACGCACAAAATGAGCTGGAAATCCAAATAGATAGAATCTAATATGTAAACTTAGATCTGTATCCAAAAGCACACATTCATCTTCCATTGTACCAAACACCATAGATTTTCAATCTTTCTTTCTACTTTCTCCGAACAAAAGCATATACAAAATTGAAAAAAAGATTGAAAGGGGAGGCCGAGACATATCGACGCTAGAGAGATCTGGTAAAGGGTCGGCGGTGTTGAGAATCTTCGAGAAGTCCCACTCGAGCTGTGATGACGATTTTTATAGAGAGAGTCAGAGAAAGAGAGAAAACTGAAAAAGATTTGACTATTGGAGGAAGGGGTGAGGCTGTGGTCTCCTTCGTATTTCACGACCCAATATTTTTTAGCCCTTAAAATTAGGGGCTCAGAACTGGTGCTTTAGTGGCTTAAGCCCAAGGTCGGCCCTGATAGTAGCTGCGCCGCCTAATCTAATCTAACGTATTTTTGAACCTTACATTTAACCATGTAGCTGAAAATCTATGATAATTTACTTTGTTTAATAATTTTCTATTGGTTTTTTTAGTAACTATGGATGTAGTGTACGTATATATTTATTCGTCAGTGTTTGATTTGCATGGTTGATGGTCAAATTAGCTACAATTTCATCCTATTTTTGGTAGAATTACGTTAGTAGAGGAATATGATAATAATGGATGCTTGCATCATTAACATATCAATATTGTTCCAATTATGAAATAATTAACTGTTTATAGACCAACACCCCCATTAGTACATATACAAGAGCCCCCACATAACCCCAATCCAGAAGCACTTCTAGTTTTCTACAAATCAAATGAAGCTCCCTTGGTTTTTCCGACCCCACTCTCCTCTCTCAGTTATACTTCATCATGTCTCTGAAAGCACCCCATCTGAAACTGAAACTAAATCCCCAAAACCCCCAGCAACAGTTTAGCTCAAGAATCATGTCTACAGCAATGGCCAAACCCAGAAGCCAAAGAAAACCCACCAAACCAACCCACCAAAAGATCAAGCAAAATCAAAACCAGAACCAGAATCCCCAAAAGCCAGAGATCAAACCACCCTACTGGGCTGTTGTGAGAGGCTTACTCACTTGCAAGCATCTCCAAGCGGTTCAGCTACTACAACAAGAAGGTAAACATCCCCCACAGAAACAACAAAAAAATGAGCAACTAGCAGCCATGGAGGAATCTAGCAAGAAATGCAAGAAAATGAGATGTTCAGTCTCATTATGCAGTAACACAAAAATCACACACCGGCCTGAGCTAGGATCTCCTGAAGTCCACAAGAAAAGGGCTTCCTCAATGGCCTCCTCAAGCAGGTGCACAAATGAAACTTCAAGCAAGTCCATGAAGGCTCCTCTGCATGAGCTCAATGGAGTCGTATCTACCTCTTCTTCACTATCTGCATCTTCAAACATCTCATCCTCTGCTGCTGGGTCATTCCGAGCAATGCCTTTCAGAAGATTCTCAGGCTGCTATGAGTGTAGAATGGTCGTTGATCCAGTCCTTGGTTTCACCAGAGACCCTTCTCTTAGAGGAAGCATTTGCACATGTCCTGAATGTGGTGCCATTTTCATGAAAGCCGAAAACCTGGAGCTTCATCAAGCTGTTAGGCATGCAGGTGCTTAGTCTTCAAACATACTTGTTTTTCATTTAAGGCACTGTTTATAATATTCACCTCGCACTCGTGAAGCCATCGTCACTCTTCAAACACAGTAAATGCCGAGCTCATTACTCTTCCTGCATTATTTTCATGACCCCAAAATTCTTAGCCATTTTTTGTATGATGTGAAATTTCATGAAACAGTTTCCGAGCTTGGTCCAGAGGACACGAGCAAGAACATAGTGGAGATCATATTCCAATCGAGCTGGCTCAAGAAACAAGCCCCTATCTGCAAGATCGATCGCATCCTAAAAGTCCACAACACACAGAAAACCATCTCCAAGTTCGAAGAGTACCGAGACTCCATCAAAGCCAAAGCCGCCAAGCTGCAGCTCCCCAACAAGAAACATCCACGTTGCATCGCCGACGGCAACGAGCTTCTCCGGTTTCACTGCACCACCTTCGACTGCTCTTTGGGCCTCAACGGCTCCTCCAACCTCTGCAACTCCATCCCAAGCTGCAATGTCTGCAGCATCATCAAGAACGGCTTTAAAGTTGACCGGAGTGAGTCAAGTAATGGGATTATGACTACAGAGACAAGCGGGAGGGCGCATGACATGGCTGCGGTGACGGCAGAGGACAGCCGGAGGGCGATGCTGGTGTGTAGAGTGATAGCGGGGAGAGTTAAGAAAAATGTGGACAGACAAGGTGGCAGTAGCGGTGGTGGGGTTGAAGGGTATGATTCCGTGGCCGGAGCAGTGGGGGTGTATTCCAATTTGGATGAGTTGTATGTGTTTAATCCCAAGGCTATTTTGCCTTGTTTTGTTGTCATATATGGAGGGTTTTAGGTTTCATGAGTCATGACTATGGTAAATTAAGAATTCCTTTCTGAAAGCAAAACGGGAAACCTGCATCTCCTGACCAAACAGATTGAACTATATATAACATTTTTCCACGGGCCACAGCAGGATTTTGAGCATTAGGTCTCTTCAACATCCACAGAACAGAGCCAAGACCCCCACCCCCATCTAATGTGACGCATATAATTGACAACTGTCAAGAGAGAAACTTTTGAAGCATGGGATTTGTTGGTTGATCTCGCAGCTTTGTCATGAAACTCGAGAGTGTAGATGGGACGATCTGAGTGTCATTGTGTCTTTGTAGACATCTACATTCTGGCAAAGGGTAAGTGTACACAGACGATTTTCGTGTAAATTTTTTCACTCTAGGTATGATCATTCCCTTGCGGTCACTTTCACTGAGCATTGTTTGCATCTCAATTCTGAAATCTGTCCAACTGCAAAATCAATATCCGCACAATTAATATAAACACCAACTGTAAAGCTTATAACTAAATCTTCACTTGGTAAAGGCACTGCAAACAGAAAACAGTTTATTTTGATTGTATGGTCTATCTATAGGAAATTACCTGATACCCATGTACTGCAGTAGAACAACAAGCTTGCGCTTATCAGGCACAATAGTCTTGGAATGTCCACCATGGATGAATCTCCGATGACCCATTAGGAAATGTGGAAAGTTCCCACCTTGGGTTGTTACAAAAACCTCACTGAACAAGCATACTGTATAGTCCAAAGCTGCCAATCTTGAAGAATATCCCTAGGAGAAACGAGATACACTGGAATTAGATCAAGTATGTGAAAGAGTGACATCAATTGGTTTTTTATATTTGAAACAGCTTGTTTTCTACTGATTTCACATGATTTAACCAGAATGAAATTTAAAACAAAAAACCTAAAGCTAGAGTGTATGAACTCTGAGGACAGAATATTTCAAAGTAAAATGTTCCACTCGTACTCTCTTGAGAGCACATTGCTTGAAACCTAAAGTGATACCTTAAATGGAGCAAGCTCATCTGGCGTCGCAAGAGACTCTTTAGTGTGCAAATAGGGAAACATCTTCAGCAGAGGGGCTAAATGTTTCTCTGCCCGATATATTTTCCCCGAGGCTAAATATATTGAAGTAGTATTATCGAATCCCATACCTCGTAGCATCATTCCAACCTACGTTGATGAGATAATAAGCAGAAATTAATTATTCTTCAAGGGAAAACTATGAGAAAGAAGATAGAGGATGCATGCAGAATTATGAGTATGAACAGCCGAAAATATAATTTAAGGGCAAACTTTCCCTGTTAGAAAACATGTAGAACATAGAAATAAAAATTCAAGTCAGATGAAAGGTTTATACAAGTAGAAAGACCTAACGTATAACAAGCATTAGTAGTGATGTATATTACAGTACCTCCAAGGGGGTGAGTGGACATTTTCCATTAATCCTATTTAAACCGGGCAGAGTTACACCACCTTTACTTTTGAACTTATTTCCCCAAACCCTTTGTCGTACTAAACTCATTTCCACTTTTTCAGCCTCTCCTCCATCATACAAACAACATGAGAATGCCACCATGTCCTGCAGGATGAAGATAGACAGTTGATATGACAATGCACTTTCTTGACCATTAGAAATAAGACTAAATAAAGTTTAATTGTCTGGAAATAAGCTTTTTACCTCCTCAAAACGGAGGTGGATTGAAACATACTTTCCACCACTCCTTGAACTCTTCTCTGTCATTCGTTCAACTAGTTTCTTTGCCAAATTTGATATGGAAGTTGAGAATTGCAATGCTTCATAATTAGAAAGGCATCTTAGGTACTGAATATGAGGTGGGACACTCAACGATAACCTATTAGCAAATTGAGCTATCCGTACAACCCTGAGAACCAAATAAGCAAACAAAGATAACCTCGAAGTAAGTATGGAGAGACTCTTGGATTATTTAGATTCATATCAATAGAGTATCATAAGCGGAAACAAAGTTATTGCTTGTTTATCATTCAATAATGCGATTACTTTCTTCAGCTTGATGAGAACACCAATTGTATCACATAAATGAAAGAAAATAACAGTTCAGTCCGTACCCCTGGCTCTGCAGAATAGGATAGACTTCTCCTGTGTAATACCGGACAGAAGCCCAAGCTTCAACACGAATATTTGGTATGTTACTGATGTTGTGATCATATCTTTCCAGCAGTGCCTCAGGTAGTTCTTTAACCACTCTAACATAATCCTCAAGGGTAGCTATGAAATGCTCTTCATCATATATATCGCTAAAAGTACTGCAGAACAATATATCATTAGCTATATAGATTGAAACAGAATATCTCCATTTCATAGTAAAATCATTAAAAGCAAGGCTATGATGAGGGTATCCTCAAAATGAGTTTTCATACATATTCTTGGTCTTTTAACTAAGGACTGCATGTGAGCCTCTGAATCTCAGTTTCACTTAAACATGTTGAAGTTGATTAAACATGGTCATACAGTTTCTTATCAAGACTATTGAAGCAAGTTAGTCAAACTCATAAATTTCTGATTTCCTGATCTAAACAACAACATTAAGTATTAAGAATTGGCATTTGAGCAATATAATTACTTTTACCTTTGGTCTCGCCAAACACTATTGAATTCAAAGCGAGGAATAACTAGAATTGCATTCAAGACTCCAGCAAGAGCCGCAGCATTGCAAATCTGTGAAAAAGCAGATTTAGTAACAAGAACAAACCATACACCTACAAGGGATATGATGTTACTAAATATTACAATGATATCTAGCGTCCACAATTATAGAAGCAAGATAAGAAATTTGAAGTGAAATTAGAACAAATGGAGAACTGGTTAGAATTATCATACCGCAGAGCGCTGTTGGTTAAGACCGCCATTTACCTCCACTACCAAGTAACCAGTAGGGGTAGCGTTACCTGACATTCAGTGGATAATATTAGTAAAATGTACATAAAAACAACAATAAATTCTCATCTTTTTCTCAACATTTGCATGAACAGGACAAGCTTGCTTCCCATAAATGAAACCAATCTTGCTGGACAAAAAATATCCATGACATCTGATTGCAAAAGTAGCAATCTTAAAACTCCCATGATTCAAAAATTTGTCTATAGTTTATCAGCCATCTCAACAAGCTTGTGCTAATACATACCGGACTGTGGTCCTGCAGTTGAATGCGGACAAGGCTTCTGCTCTTTCAGCTTCCTTCTGTATCTCCACACGGAGGACAACTAAGACAGAAACAACCAAATCTTTTCGGTTAGTTTGAAGCAATTCTACACATTATCAATTACTTACAAACGCAGACATGATTCTGAGATTCTCTCTAGTTTGAACATTGTAATTCAATCAATCAACTCGCATAAGTTGATACTACAATTAGAGTACTTGATCCGAATCTTAGAATCATCAATAGAAACAAATGCAAAGATTTGAGCTTTGAGCCTGTTTGATCAGCAAAACTTTACTTTTAGTCAAAATTTTGTCTTTTTATCTCTTGTCCTCTTTCTATTCCATCTTCAAGATTAAATATCAAATATCTGAACTTGAAGTATTTTACTTGTTTTCCTTTTCAAGCATTTCCCCCAGAATCCAAACACTCAAAAACAGAAAAAAAAACACACACACACACACAAAAAAAGAGAAAGAAGCAAGACCTCGATCGGAGTAGAATTGTCGGCCTGTATATGAGGCCAGAGGAGCTGAAACATCTCGTGGCTCCGGTAAACCGAACCAGGGTGAGGGTTATGACCCACCAGAGAGCAGAATGGGCCCACACCGACACACATGACAAGTCCAGAGACGTACAGCACGGGCAGAACCACCAACAGCCGCAGGAACCGGCGGAGGACCAGGAAGCCGGGGACGACCGACATGGGTTTCGACCGGAGCTTCCGGCGGTGGTGGGAAACTAATGAGGTAGAGTTACGGCGCGGTGACGGTGGCGGGCTAGGAGAGTTGCTGCTGCTGCTCTCGCTGCCACCGCAGCCACCGCCATTGCCGCCTGTGTAATGGTGGTGGGACTTGGCTTTGGCTCCCATGTGAGTAAGACTTCGAGAGTGAGCAAGTATGTTTGTGAAGTTAGAAACTTCGAGAGAGAGTGTGGAAAAAGAAAGGTTTTTGAATCATAAGAAATGCAGGCAAGATTTTTGGGAGGAATAGTGTATCTCCCACAAGGGAGAGAGAAAGAAAGAGACGGATGATGAGTGAGTGGCTCGAGCCGGAGCCGATGGTGACAGTGGGGTTATGGCAAGCTTCCTTTTTTGTAGCAATGGTGTGTGACAGTGTAGGTGAGAGGTGCCCTTTGAACTCGGAAATGTCCTTGTTATATCTGATTATTTTTAAGAAATATCCGGGTCAATTACAATATGCTTTTATCTTAATATATATTTTAACCTAATAACATAATGATTAAGGTCTTGAGTTGAACGATATGATTAAGATCTTGAGTTGAACGATATGATTAAGATCTTGAGTTGAACGATCATGTCTTCCATTATCACTATTTCTAAAAACATAAAATATTAGACTAGATCTTTTGGTAGTCATCAAACTTAAACACCGATGGACATAACTTATACTTGTAATGGTGGTACTAACACCAAAACTATATATATATATATATATATACATATATATATACACAAAACCTTAAGATTCCTTTAATTAAAGCATATCTCAAATATTTTAATTAAATATCAGATACAATGTTGATATTTTGTCTTTTTTTAGACCAGAAATAGAATTTCTTACTATAATAATTTAATACACGAAATCATTGTCAAACTAAATTTGATCTTATATTTATTTCTACATAGAAGTAAATTTGATATTATCATCATATTGACATAATGACAAGTAAGTCCACATTGATTCTTACATTATTGGCTGTCATATGTCATGCTTTGATGAAAGCGAGAGATTTTAGAACAAAAAATCCAACATACTGTGAGGTTTAAGATGTATGCATGGGGATAAGGAGCCTATGAGATTTTGAATGACAGATTTATGTTGTTTTTTCAAACTTGGATTAACTTTTTTTGTGTA
Source organism: Comarum palustre (assembly GCA_951800085.1). NCBI lineage: Eukaryota > Viridiplantae > Streptophyta > Magnoliopsida > Rosales > Rosaceae > Comarum > Comarum palustre. The sequence goes on from OX637583.1 coordinate 17,861,515, forward strand.
GAGGGAGAACCCTCATTCATCGTAAAGATCATACGGCACAAATGTCAAGTATAGATGATTTAAAAACCATTTAATGCATAGTTAACATCATATCTAAGAATTGAAATAAAACAATTCGCAAAACTATCATCTAAAAAATGGACATTGTACACTAGAAAACAAATAAATCTTCCCTCCCCTAACTAACCCTACACTGCCTCATGAATCAGACGTAAGATTCAGTGGTGTACTTTTCATCGTTAAAGAGTCAGTGCAAGATCAATTAGAATTAGGAAGGGGTATTTCCTTGCAAATACTAGGGTTTCTACTCCCACCGAGACCCAAAACGGAGCCCAAACAGAAGAAGCCCACCAACATCTTCACCTTCCCCTAGATCCTCTTTCAGCCCAGTTAGCCACCCATTTGATGGTCCAACAGATCCCACACCTGGCCCACCATCTAATCCTTTAAGGTTTCTAGCTACATCGCTTTCGCCGCCAACCCATGCTCTGAAGCCGCCTCCACTAATGTCGGCTCAAGCTGATCTGGCCTGCAAACCCAAGCCATCTTCCCTAGCTTGAGGTCAGATCCAAGCCCAGGAGCCCAAACTCAAAACCAAGCAGCCACAAGCCTTTCTTGGTGTGAGGGTTCTTATTGAATTTGATGTTGACTAAGCCAAAATTAACCCAATAATGTGATTAATGGGGATCTTGTATGTGATTCAAACAATGAATAAGACTTGTAGCATGAAGATGGTGTGGGAGCTGAAGAGCACAGCAGTGAATGAGAATTGGACTGGTTTTGAGAGTAAGGTTTCTGGAAAGAGCTAGGTTTTAGAACAAGAATTAAGGGAATGATTAAAGCATGAGAGCTTGAGTGTTTGGGGAGATTTGAGTCTGTTTGCTTGATCAGATGAAGACATGAGTGCTTGAGGGCTGGGTTTGAAGATAAAGAACAAGAATTAGAATGAGAAATATGGATTATTGCTTGAAAGCATGAGTTTGAGAGGTTTTTCTAGGTTGTTGGATGATGGTGGTTCCTCCCCTTCCTTGCAGCCCCAAGGCCTCAAATTTATAGAACTCAAATTGTGGGTTTTTATATGCCTTGGAATGTTTTAATCTCCTGGGTAAAAGACTGCATCTTCAGATCCATGATCTTTGCCTCAAATTATGGAAAAGAAAAAGCTGCAGAAACTGAAAATGAGCTGCAAATAGTCAGATACGGCTGCGGGGAACAGGTAAAAGAGAAGGAAGTATTCTGTTGACTGGATAAAGCTGCAGGGAAAAGTGAAGAAAGTTTTCTGACTGCTGGGGACATGAGAAAGTTTAAGAACTGATCTTGAGAACGGCCAAGAAAGAAGAGATTGAGATATTTTATGAAGAAAAGGGTTTGGGCCTTTTAAAAGAAGGGAGTTCAGGCTTTCTAAAACAAAAAAGGCTTTGAGCTTTGGATTTAAAGGCATTATTTTAGGTTTAAAGAGCAAGTAGTCCAATTCTCATGCATTTCACCAATTCGTTATCGATTTAACTCGTCGGGCTTGAATTTCGGGTCCAATACCGAAATTATTAATGACGTTAAATCGATGAACGAGCGTTGTGCGTCTTCGTAACCTTCCACCCCGCACCCAAATCTACAAGGCCCAAGGGTGCTTGTATGTGGCTTGGGCCCACATCAATACATGGATATGCTTGTTTGGCGTGTTAAATCGAGGATTTCATCTAAGATTACATGAATTACCGTGTGACGAATCATTAGCTAGTTGCGTGATTTTTCGGGTATCAGCACTTATACAGCCACCGGGAACGAAGCCCTTGACGACGACTTGGATTGCTGCGCGTAAACACCATAACCACCATCATCCTCCGTCTTGCCCAACTCAAAACCTTTTGTCGACACCTTAGGATCCACCACCCTCCATTCAACGTCGCCAACACCATTGTACAGACCATGGAGATGTCAAAGGTGAGCCGTCATAGTCGATGACTCATAACTTAAAAACTTAGGCACAATCGGCTGTCGAAGCAATCGAGGCAACCTCCGCCCATTTGCGAACGCCACACAGCTGTGCTAGCACCAAAGCACAAGCGACGTCCTCAAAAGAGCCTCACCGCATGATGAAACCCTAGGGTGCAAGCTTCTATTCTTCTCCGAGAGAAACAAAGTAATCTCTTTAATTTCAAACTTTGATTAACTTACTTTTTGATCGTCAAGGTATTACAACTTTATAAAAACTAAATCAAAGAAGTTATTGACACAATTTTAAATTAAATGATTTTCTGCTGCTAGACATGTTCAATTTTAAAAGTTTAAAATTCTTTAAAAATATCCAAATTTCTTCCATTTGAGCTTATGGATACTTTGAGCAATGTCAACTAAAAATTCAAGACAAGTACCAGATGATGATCAAGACATACGGAAATCCTGTTGATAACCAAAATGTCCACTAAAATTTTCAAATAAATGATTGTGAGACCCTGACTAATTTTATTAATTTTCTGACACATCTAGGGTTTATTTACGACTTCTTTTCGATATGTCGTGAATGCATTCTAATATTTTAATGTTAGAGCGAATGTCGCCACTTGCGTATGAGTATTTACGGAACGTTTTTCCGTCACTCTACGTATTTGTCCTGTTTTAAGGACGTGATTTGACAAATTATTTTTAAATGTATTATTTACAGAAAACGTTTTCGAGTTTTTCGTTATTTCAAAAGTCAGAAGAGATCGTGGCCGTTGAATTCGTTCAACGAATCGTGACCGTTAAAAGGTTTTATAAAAACCTTTCTTTTTCTCTCTCCCTTATCTTTTCTTTCCTGTTTCCTTCTCCTTTTTCTTTTCTTTCCTTTCTTCTCTTCTCTCTTTCTTTCCCTTCTGGTCGACTTCACTCTCTCTCCTCTCTCTCTCTCTCCTCGACCGATCGAGACCGCCCCAAGCGAGTCTCGCCGACGCGCGTGTTGCTTCACCACTACCATCGCTAGACTCGCAGTGCCCCGGCGACCATATCCCGACCTCCAGCCAAGCCAACGTCGCCGGGAACGCTTCCCAGCCGAGAGAGGAGAAAATCCAAAACACTGTGCATTCATCCTCGACGTGAAAACAGCTGTGAGGAGAAGCAAAGAGCTTCCGTGCAGCACTAAGAACCGCCCAGAAACAAGGAGGAGGGAGGAGGAGCCGAACGGAGCTCCGCCGGAGGAGAATCGCCAGAAAAACCAGGAGCTCTACTTTGGGGGTAAAATCTCAGTCTTTTCTCTCGATTTTTACATGGTTGTGTTGCTAGGATGTTGTAGAAGAGTGTTGTGCAGGTGTTGGGAGCTGGTTTGGCCGGAAAAGCTTCGTTTTCCGGCGAACCATTTGATCGGTAAACAAGGGGGTAAAAACACTGGTTTTTACCGCGGTAGATTTACATTTTTACCTATTTATCGTGAGGTGAATTGACCAAAATACCCCTGTCAGTTTTCAAAACCTGTCAGTTTACAACCTGCGACTTTTACTGTTTAACTTTTAGTTACTATTGATCGGTTGACTTTTACTATTTACAGTTTGGCAGGTTGACTTTTACTATTTACAGCTTGGCAGGTTGACTTTTACTATTTACCGATTGACTTTTACTTTTTTACAGTTTGATCGGTTGACTTTTACTATTTACGGTTTATCGGTTGAATTTTACTATTTACCAATTGATTTTTACTATTTTACTGGTTGATTTTTACTATTTACAGTTTGTTCGATTGACTTTAACCATTCATGGTTGACCATTGACTTTTACTATTCATGGTTTACCGTAGAAGACCCATTTTTACGTTTTACCGCTACGGTTAAATGGTTCAAAGGTTTTAAAAATTAAATATGCGACCGAATGAGTAATAATCCTAATTCTTGCCCGGTTCGAGAATCGAGACATCAAATAATTAGACTCTAGTGTCGGGGAAAATAAACGAAAAGTGTATCGAGTTTACCAAGTTTTGGTCAACTTTGACCAACTCAGTAGACTTGGTCAACCCTAAAGTCAACATTGACATTTCCTGGTCAAATTAGAAAAGTGGGTAGTTGACCATAGAATGACTGTCACTTTTCTACTTTCGACTTGTTTAGTCGTTGACTTCTCTTTTGACAGATTCAGGATTTCGCCTACACGCAGTGCTTGAGGACTGAGACTTGGAGCACGAGGATTTTGGCTTCATCATAACAGGTAGGGTGAACCGCCCGCTAGGGTGAGCCGTAACTTCCAGGTTAGTGGCATTTTAATTTGTGTAGTGCTCTACGATATAAAAGTTATATGATATGATGTTTATTTGTGCATAGTCGATGCCTCGCGATATATGTTTTCTTACTTTATCGCTTCATAAAATGTTTAGAAAACCGAGGCTTGACACACATGTGATGATTCAGAACGAAGTAGTACCGTTGTCCTGATTTTCGGTGCTTGGCCTGAGAGTGACGTGACCTAGTGTTTAGACTATGTTTTCCCATCTCCGGAGGGGCAATGCCCTGTTTTTTTTTTATTTTTCCCGCTTACGCTCGTCTCGTACAGAGTTAAGCGAGTCGTAAGTGCGGTGTGTTGTTATGAGTGATCTGTTGGGCATTAGCTGTAAATGGATATTTTCGCTACTAGGTGTTTTCAAGCGCATAGGTAGTTGGCCCCGGTTTGTTGTGAAGACAAACCCGGGATTCGGTTACCCAGTTCCGTGAAGCCCTGCAGGCTGATGTTTTACTTTGAGCGCTTAGTCATTTTGATGTTAGCATTGGCACATGGAAAAGGAATTTATTTAAATCTACATGTGAAAACCAAATACAGTTTTTGGTTGTTGCATATTTTACGAACTGTTTAATCACCGGTGAAAGCTATATGTAGTATCTATTTATGAGAACTACACCTTTGTTTTCAAACCCTACCTTAGTTGGGTTCAGCCCCTTTTGGGTTAGCGAGGACGAGTGCTCACCCCTACTTTGCAGGTACCCGGTAGACTTGCTTTAGAAGAGATTGATCGGTGACTAGGGACTTGGCAGTCTATGCTGTTCAGCATCCGTATTTCAGGATCACCCTGGAGGAGCTATTTATCCTTCATGGTACTTCAGCTTTTCGATCTCCGTGACTGTTGGTTTGGACGCTTTTGGAGGATTCAGGAATATCAACTTGAGTCATATTCGCCGTTGACAATGGAGTTGATTCTTGGAAATGAAAAACCAAGTGTGAGTCTTATGAAAGGTAGATATATAAAAGAAGCTGTAAGAGAAGTAGAACTATTATACCTGGACAATTGGTGTTTTGGAGGGTTCTGCATCTTCTAGTGTAGTATTAATGGTCACCCCAGAAAGAATTTGGGCATCATCTGGTGGAATTTAAACAGCTAAAGGTGCATTCGCGGATGTGTCCGGGTTTGGTTCCTGTTGGAAGAGGTCAAGAATCCATGAGCATGAGTTTTCTAATTGGAGAACTAATAACCAGGGTGAACTATGCGGAAGGTATCTCACTGATGAAGTGCGAGTGTCTGGTGATCTGATATTCGGGACTACCTCTGGTTCTGAGGTAGTAGGGTTTAAGTTATGCTCCACGTCATGAGCAGCCCCTGCAAGGATTATCATCTTGTTATTTTCGTTGGATTCGTCGGAGTCTTCTGACGGGGAGTCTTTTGATAGGGGATAGGTAGCTTCTGGTCTGGCAGTGAAGTTGGGATTCGAGGAGGCCTCAGCTTCTAAAGGGCGTAGCATTTGAAGAGGAACGACATTAGATCGAGGCAGTACACTACATAGCACAGCGTCTAATAGCCGGTCTCTTTCCCAGTTTGAGGGAGAAGGTGTAGAGATTGGAACCTGTTGCGAAGAAGAAGCATTTGTTGGGGTGGTTCTTCGTCTTCGAGTCAGCTGCAAGAGGGTTTAAATGGTACTTAGTAACCTTTAATATAAAAAGCAATAGCAGATGATTCAGAAGATTCTTACAAACTTACCGGGTGTGGTTCAATGTCTTCATCGCAATCATCCATGATTACTTTCCTGCTCCGCTTGCTAGGTTGTAAAGTTAATGCTTGGGCTGAAGGTATACTTGGATGTTGTTTCTACATGGTCAAGCAATCAGTTAGTGATTTGTTAACCAGGATGAGTAAGCAGCAGTTTTTGAAGGAAAGATGCAGCTACCTGTTGATTCGCGGTTAAACACTCGATTGGCGTGAATTTCTTGGGAATAGCAGCTCCATCAAGAATGGCTTTGTCTTCTACAGAGAAGAAGAATCTGGCAAGTCTGAAAGTCATCTTGAAGAAAGTGCTGATGTCTGCAGGCCAGTTATGGTCATGGAGAGAATCTCACCACTGAGTGTATTCTGGAGAAACACCATTAGTATAGAACAATAGGTCAAAGTTGTGGATTTTGACAGTGGTTGGGATTAATCTGGACTTGAAGCGAGGTTCCCTGATTTTCTGTCGTGGCACTTTCTCGATTCGCCAGGAGCTGTAACAGTTGAGGCTATCAGTGAGAGGATAAGGTACACGCTGATGGAGACCAAGCTGGCGACAGAAGTGGTTGAGTGCATATAGTTCGAAGCCAGCCAGCTTGGGGAGATGAATATCCATCAGAGAGATAGACTGATTAAACAGTGTTCGCCCTTCAAGAGATTGCGTTGTGGACCACATGAACCCGTTCGCCAGAGCTTTAGGATATTTGTGATTGAGGACTAGAAACCCGGAGTCCAGCGTGGTGGAGTCCAAGTTGAACAGGTACTCCAACGACATGACATATCCAATAGATGGAGGTGAAGAAGCATTGGCGAATGCTCTCCCTAGTACTTGATTCGCCGGGAAGTCTGTAACTTGCTCATCTCTGAATTGGACAAAATAAATATGCAACCAGAGGTCTAGTATCCAGAGGGGACTAGATACATCACTATAATTTAACTGATGAAGGGACAATTTATGCAGTGCTCGATAAAGGAATCCCAATACTAGTTGAGCCAGGCCAAGGCGATGCCCATTGAAAAGAAGGGTTGCAGTGCGTGCCCAGGTCGTAGTCAATTTTTGAGTGGTGGTGCAGGTCACGAACTTATGAAGCCAGAAGTCAAGGAAGGCGATTCCGCTTTGCTCATCTGGGCGAGCATAGAAATGTCCAACCCATCCTTTGTAGGACAAGTGTGTGGGGTAATCTGATGGGTTGGTGATGTGGAAGACATCTGCATCTTCAAAGAGGTGTTCCTGGTATGCTTCTTCAGTAATTGGAAAGCCGGTGACTGCGTAAATATCCAGGAGAGTGATGCCCATTTGACCAAACTTGAAATTGAAAGTATTACTGTATGAATTCTAGAAACAGGTGGCAGCAATCAATGGGGGCCGATTCACGCCGCGACTGTTCAGGTTGAAACTGGGATCAATAGTATCCGCAATTCCTGCCAGTCTCCATAGATCTGGATCAAGAGCTCGGCAATTCTGGTACCATTATATCATTTGATCACTTGGAAATGGTCAGCCTCCAATTCTGGCTGGACAGTCACTTTGCTTCGGCCAAGAGGTAACATCTGCAGTAGTGTTTTGAAAAAGAAATATGGGGATCCTGGATTCATGATAGTAGTGTTGAACTTCGGAGAGCTTTTTTATGAATGGTCCAAGTCCGGCGGTGGCTCTAGTGGTCAATTCCAGATGAGAATGGGTTGAGTGGTTGATAGCTTTGAGGTTTTCAGCGATTCTCTTGCCATCAATGGCAGTGTCATGTGTTGGAATATCAGCCATGGTGTTGAAAGAAGGATGAGAACGAGATTTGGTGTTAGGGTATTTTGAGGAGTTAAACATATGCCTCTGAAATGTAGTATTGTTTGCTGAAGGTAGACGATGATGAAGGGGAAAACGATACAGCGTTTCCCATTATTTTAAAGAAATTGTGCCTGGTTTCTAGCCATTATCGATTTTACAAGTGGGCTTGATGTTCAATCTCAAGGCCTGGGGGCAATGTTTGGGCCAAAATATTAATATTTGGCGAATGCTTTGTCAGAAGGCCCATTGGACCGATTCTTGCGGTCTACGTTATTATTAACGTATTTTCTTTTGAGTGGAAGTCATTATTGGCAAGGATTCATAGTTGCTTAAGGAATCCTTAGAGAATCCAAGAAGATCTAATACCTTGATCCGCAAGCAAGAACAAACCCTAGTATTCATTATATAAAGGAGTCAAGATACAGAGACAGACACATCTCAACCATTCAACACAACTTTTGCACACTGCAAAACAAGCCTCTCCGGAGCACCTCTACCAGAAAGATTCCTCGAGTCTTTTTGTCCACCAAAACCCTATCCGTAGGCATTCCCCGCTGCTACTCACCAAAGCCCGACCCGTCGGCATTATCCGCTGCTACCTCACCAAACCCTCATCCGTGAGCACTACCCGCTTTTATTCACCAAGCCTCATCCGTGAGTGAACAGTCTACTACCGCTTCATAAAGCCTTACCCGTAGGCGAATACCCGCAAAAAACCATTGTTGGGGTGAAAGCTCTAGCAAATATCCAGAGTTTGTTAGAGATCCTTTGACGAACGCACCAGTTCCCGTGATTTTTAGCTCTGCTCAACCATATCGGTCTGAGTAAGAATGTCCGCTTCAGATGAAGAGGAGAAAAATTCTAGTTATTCTTCAGCTAGGTCTAAGAAGAACCTGAATGCAGGCCTGACCAACGCCTGTACTACAGTCGTTTGAAGAGAAGTCAGAAGGCGAACGCGCATCAATTCCAAGGTTGTACCTGACCCATAGATACTGGTACGCCCTCAATATTGGTTGTTTGAAGAAAACACATTTTCACGCCGAACACATCATCTATCTCTTTAATTTATGATCTGTCTATTTGTTCACTTTTTTTTGTTGTCTTTGTTTCTCTTTAATATTAGGAATATGGAGTTGGAGAAGAAGAGAGTTTATATCTGGGATTTTGATTTTGGGTTGATTATATATATTGGTGTTTAGGTATTTGGGAGGATCGACGTATTCGGTGGAAGCTTACATCCTAGGAACCTTATATTGGAGTCTATCCTCATCTTGTTAAACCTTTAGCGCATCAATGGTTGAGAAGGTTCACGCCCTCACCTATCTAATTTGATAATGGAAGGGACTGGGGACTGGGGAAGAAAGAAATTTAATTTCATAGTTAATTGGGAGATGGATTTGGTAACGAGAAAGGGGATGTCTATCCTTTTTCGATTTAAGGTGTGGGTGTCTCCATTGCTTGTATATTATTATATTGATATTAATTATCTTTTTTCCATTTTTATTTTTTTAGGAGATAATTTTTTTTAGGATGATGGCGTGTACCTATATTGGATCAGGTTTAATAATTTATGTACTTTATGTGATAGTTTGAGAAGGTAAGTAACCAAAATTTTCAATAAAGTGAAATTTGTGTACTGTTTTCCTTATGCAACCATGATAGATCCGGAGGTGCTCTTTTAACATAGATTGTCTTCCATGACATAAACAAGTTACAGCATAACTTGTAATAGTCAGCAACCACTGACCAACACTGACCGGCTCCGGTATTAGATGGCTACCGAGCCACCGAGCTAGCTAAGCCATTGTAACGTGTCAGAAAAATTTGATACCATATTTAATTCGTAACGTTCCGGTGAAAAATACAGCAACGGAGGGCAAGAGAGTGTAACGGACCCCGTTTGCAAGTGCGGCGCCGAAGGCTCGGTTTATGATCATCATCCCACATTCCCATTAAAGTACACTACCTACTTTTATATTCCTCTTCGATTAAACTTAACTAAATAGTTCCCAATTTGCACATTGATCCCGCGAACGACGCTCTTTTAGTGAGATCTTATGTTAAATAGGTACATTATTGTTTATATACAAATCATTACAAGTGATACAGTTGGTAAGAGTATAGATGTAAAATTCTCTTATTTAGGTTAAGATCTTGTTAACATTTATTAGAGTTAAATCGAGTTAAATCTCAATTAAATCTTGATAACTAGAAGGAGAAAACGTTATGACATGATCGTTCGACACTAATTAGTCACTGATAAATGTAAAAGTAAATATTAATTGTATTCTTCTAAACAGAATCATGTGACAAAAAGTTACATATATAAATTATATTCTACAATGTCACACTGATTATGGTCGAAACATATATCAGTAATGTTCATCTGCTTGACGTATATCTGGTTATGGCCGTACGATTCAGATATTTATGATCTGTTTTTTAGATTATACTGGTAGTGCAATATTAACACTAGTTTCTAAAAAGTTGATAGATGAGAACATGTTTTCAAGAAGAATAATATGCTTCGAGAAAATAGTATATACACCGATCCATGAACCTACCATACTCCCTTTTACCAAATCACATCAACTCAACTCGTCATCACCAAAAATCAAATCCAAATCTAAGTGGCCAATGTCAAGGCACTTTGATGTAGGTTATATTAACGTTTTCATTTGCCTTTATACCATATCACTTTCACCCACATGCCATTCTCTACTCACATTGTGCACTACTTAATGTAGCACTAATTGATGTCCATTGGCCATCACTATCCAACTAAAGAATGGGGCATTTCCTTGAGTATTAAGTCCTAGACATGGAATTTTACTCCTATTTAGGGTTCATGAGTTTGGCTCACTAAGTATGGAGGGCATGGTTAGGTGTGTAATAGTTAGACCCAATACACCAAAGCAAAAACAAACAAAAAACCTGAAGGACCAGAATGGATGCCCAAATAAAGAACACCACCATGTTTGGGACCATTTGGGATATTTCATGACTTGAACAACAAGGAGGCGATGGAGATGCCCATAATCATTTTCAGTTCATACATAATTGCACGATCAATAGTCATGATCGTGAGTGATCAATCAACACCCTCTTCCTTATGAAAGAGTACAAGACGGTCATACTCGAGAGAAAATTTTTGTATGTACGGTTATATATGTACACGACATAATTTTAGTGATTCATAACAAGTCATATGTTTGATCACCCATGTATCAATATTATATTCTTTAATCTCAATCGTTCACATGTATCGTGTACATACACGACCGTATGTTATAAATACTCTGATACTCGAGGTCTGTTAGGAATTTGATGTTGACTTTGTGTGCTTGTATGTTCAGAACTAACTTTCAAAAACGATCAAAGACAGATCTTAATCTTCTGCATGAAGTTGTGTATATGCACAACGTTTACCATAGACTCTCCTAACATGGTGATAACACAGTATATGTGCGAGGTTACCCTTTAATGACTTTAAACATACAATACTAAATTTTTAAAACTAAAATTTGTCACCATTTTGCTCCTAACAATTTTGTCATTCTGATTTAAATTATGTTTTCTACATTTTAATTTGTGTTTATGATGTAGGTATTAACCATGTATTTTGTTTATAACCTTTAAGTTAGGTTATAAATAGAGGAATTAAGTTTTGGGTTTTGGGTATAGAGTTTTAGGTTAGGGGTTAGGGTATAGGTTTTAGGGGTTAGGGTTTATGGTTATAGGGTTTAGGGGTTTTGGGTTTAGAGGTTAGGGTTTAGGGTTAATTGTTTATATCTTCATGGGATACCAGTTCATTAACGTCTAGAGGTGATGATGACTTCTGTAAATATAAAAAAATAGGTTTTATTTTTTATCCTAAATAATAGGTTTGTTTTGTTTAAACAAATTTAATTAATAAATTTGGGTGTATTTTAAAACAATAAGTGTAATTTAAAATAAATTTAATAAATTAAGTGTAACATTAAATATCCATAATTTAAATATATAAATAGTTAAAATTATTTTTTTATATAAAAAGAAGGCTAAAATGGTTTGAAAGAAAAGAGAAAAAGTTGGGGTTCTTCCGCCTGGGAAGTATGACCGTTAAAAGACAAAAGGTAAAAAAGTTGGGGTTCTTCCGCCTGGGAAGTATGACTTCGTTAAAAGACTAAAAAGGTAAAAAAGTCCGAGACATGCGGTTCTTCCGCTTTCTGAAGAACGGATGAAGCTCACAATTACTAGATAACCCCTTGGCCAAAAGAATTGTTCAACTTTACGCAAGGCTCTATTCGTAAAATGGCTTATGTTAAGCTTTATTTTATCATAGAAAATTTTATTTAATAAATCTGCAATTACAAAGTACATACACAGTACTCAACAAGCGATTACAAATACTAGCAAATAACTCTAGCTTCAAACTACTTATCCTCATCCTGAAGATGAGAGACTGACATGCCAATAAATCCAATGAGCATCGAAATACACAACTAATTGAGTTAACTTGACTAATATAGGTAGCAATTACTAGGACAAGTACCGCCTTCTGGTTCGTTCCCAATCCTCGTCAAAGTAGAGCAACCGTAGCCGAGTCATCCTTTGTTGCTACCCCATGACCTTCAGATTTGCAGGCGCCCGGGAAAGACATGCCATCACCATGCCTCTTGCCTTTTGACTCGCACCAACATCGTTGGACACTAAGCTCCATTTGGCCCGTCCGACGCCGCCGTCGCATGGGTGTGCCATCAAACTGAGCATACAACTCGCACGACGGCGCCTCCTAGGGTTTTTGCTCAGTGGCTTATGTTAAGCTTTTGGTATACTATTCTAATCACAACTAGGTTATTTACTTACGAGTAAATTTTAGCACCGGTATCTAAACTCTTGTGGTACTGTCAAAGTGATACTCAAACTTACAAAACTACCAATATGGTACACAAACTTCCTTTTTGATATCAATGAAAGGTCTGAGGTCATTTTCTATCACGGCGCTATTTGTTTAATGACGTGTCTCGTATGAGACCCACCAAAAATATTTCTTATCAGTAGATAACCACGTCAGTAGTACCTGAACTATTTTAGAATGAAAAACCAAGTTTTTTATGTTCAAACTAGGAGAGAAATTGGATCTGTAAGATTTAATTTTAGAGATTTTGGAAGGAAATGAGATCTAGAAAAGACATAGGTTATTTTCGTCGAGGGTTTAGAGTTTAGAGACTTTTTATCGAGGATTTAGTGTTTAGGGTTTATATGACTTGTAGACTTTTTCTAGATCACATTTCCTTCAAGGGTTTAGAGTTTAAAGATTTTTTGTTGAGGGTTTAGGGTTTATATGACATTTAAACTTGGGTTTGAATATGGACAACCTGAGTTTTCATTCTGGGTATTACATTGATCATTTCAAAAGAGTTCAGGAATTACTTATGTAGTTATCTACTGACAAGAAATATTTTTTATGAGTCTCATACGAGACATGTCATCAAACAAACAGGGTCGTGATGTAAAATGACCTCAAACATTTTGTTGGTATTAAAAATGAAGTTTGGATACCATATTAATAGTTTTTAAAATTAGATTATCACTTTAACGGTGTTACAAGAATTTAGATATGGATGCTGCTAAAAATTATTTACTTATTAGGTGTGCGATCCCCATATATTCTTACACTGCCAAAGGGCTTTGGCACATCTTATTTGATTTTCTATTCTACTTATCTACGAGATCATGTTGTTAAATTGACTAATGGTTCATGACAGTTATCCACATCATAGTATAATTGTCTCTCTCAGTTTAGAAGTGATCTATAACGTTAACATAAAATATGCAATTTTTAACATATACTCTAATATCTGTGGAGTGGCCCTGTAACCAAAATATCTGGTTTAGGGATTTAACGCCTAGTTCGAGTCATGAGACTGTTGTTTGTAACGAAGTTGAACGATCGTTTCGACGATGTATATCTAAATGGCCGGGTGATTCTTAATTGAAAGCTTTCAGATACGTAATTGCGTTCCGATTTTACTTCTCCATAGACGATGAAATATCGACCGATGCACCCAAAGGGGTCATCACGGACTAGGGTTTCATAAGAGCAAGATCACAAGATGTAGCACTCCAAACTTTACTGCTAACGGTGCTAATGTCGTTATAGAGAGAAAAAGACGACCTGGGTATGCCATTACGAGGGAAGAAAACGACTTGGAAAAAAGAAAATGGCGTGTAACACATCCAGGTCCGTCCATATACGGCCGGAAGTGGGAGCAGTCACTATTGCATTACGATTTTGTTCCTGTTCAGCATGAACCTCCCCACTGCTCAAAACAAGAACCAGATAGCTTTCGGCACAAGCAATCGCAATCGATAATCTAAACCCTCGAATCGCAGTTCGTCGACGTACGAAGCCACTGAGAAGAAGATAAACCAATATACAGCTCTGAAAACATGTCGAAAATTATTAGCTTGGAGAAATGTAAATGCCCGGACAAACGGGTTCAGAAATGGCTTATCGTCACCAGTACCATGGATCGGGAGCTTCTTGCTTTCTACATTAATGGCTTCTCAGATATGAACATTTCAGATCTGCAACGACAAGAAGTTAGCTGGGGACCTGGTGGGGATGTTTTCTCTATTAGCCATGGATTCATACTCTAGAAGCTTGTTAGGAGAAAATTCATCACCATTTTGTTAGGTTATTTTGCTTCAATTACGAGCTCTATCTGATACAATATATATTTGTCTTGTATCTGCAAAGTCCAGGACGTCCTATACCATCAACATTTAAGACAGTGATCGTCTTTGGACACAATCCGACAGTTTAGATCATCAAATTTGTTGCGACACTAACTAGATTTTTCAAGATTTATATCATGGGACGTTAGATTTTTCTTCTGTACGGGAATATACAGGAATCGAATTTCGATTAGGCTTGCACTCGGTGAAGTTGATCCTATTTTCGCTATAGGAACAATCGAGGGAATTGTTAAAGATATATAACAACCAACCTAACACATAAGGTTAGAGAGCCAGACGTTAACACAAAAAGATTTAAAGCTGGGGTTTAACAAGTTCTTCTATTTGATTTTTTTTTCATAACAAGATCAGGTAGGAGATCAAAATTCTAGACGAGACGAGTTGTGTTGGAGAGATCTCACGTCAGAAAAGTAACAAATAAAATATAGCATATATGTGGGTGAATCATTCCTAATTGTGCTAGGCCGGCCTTTTGTAGATAAAACACAACACTTTAATGATGGTTAAGTTGGAACAATATCGATACAAGAATGATCTAAGGCCACGCTTGTCGCTCGCACTTTGACATGGTATCAGAGCGGGTCCCTCTCCAGTTGCTTCTCCCACGAGCCCGAGTGCGTTCTTTCAGAGGTCATGGCTTTGGTTTGGTTAAAGTTCTTTCGGAGTTTGGTTTGAAGTTCTATCAGAGTTTGGAGTTTGGGATTCAGAGTTTGGAGTTTTTCGGTTAACCATAGAGTCCGGGTTCAGTTTCTTAATCAGTTTCATGTGCAAACTTAAAAGTTAAGTTGCACGTGAGTGAGAGTTTTGGAGAGGAGAGACCCCACATCAGAAAAATAATAAATAAAATATAACATATATGTGAGTGAATCATTCCTAATTGTACTGAGACATTTTGTAGATAAAACCAAAAACCTTAAAATGGTTAAGTTGGTACAGTATCGATACAAGGATGATTCACGGACCACGCTTGTCGCTCGCACTTTGACGGTGTGATGGCGCTTGACAAGGTAAACACATGCTGTGACGGATGAAGAACCTCCTAATCCTACAAGATCTGTATGAGACTCTTCTCACGGTAGAGAAGAAGCCTAATGATATCACAGATGAGGACTGGAAGAAGAGGAACAAGAATCTCACGGTAGAGAAGAAGCCTAATGATATCACAGATGAGGACTGGAAGAAGGGGAACAAGAAGGTAAGGAGCTTCATCGAGTTTCATCTTGCCGACAACGTGATCCTTAAAGTTGGAGAGGATATGAATGCTAAGGAGACATGGGAAACGCTCGAGAAGCTTTACAAGAGGACGACTTTATCCAGGAAAATTGAACTCTACTCTCTTCAGATGGAAGGTGGGGATCTACTGGAACATCTGAGAAAATTTCAGAACTGTGTAGTAGATTTATCAATGATGGGTGCAAAGTACGACGATGATGGCAAATCACTCTTACTGTTGCGTTCTTTACCGCCTTTGTTTAAGCACTTCAAGAGAAAGATCATGTCCGGTGCGAGTACTCTACTGTTTGATGAAGTTATTGAAGCTCTTCAGTCTTATGTCAAGATGAATGAGAACTCCGATAGCTCACAAGGACAAGGTTTTTATGCCAAAGATCAGATTCCAAAGGAAAGCAAACGAAAGGTTGCTTCGTATGTGGTGCTTCCGACCACTGGAAGAGAAATTGTGAAATATGGAAAGAGAATTTCTGTTTACTCTAGGAATCTTAGTGATCAGATTTGCAACCTTGCGAGTACATCTAGAGTTCTAGTCAAAGTTTTGCTTTCTGCTTCATACATTGTCTGTGTAGTGTCAGGTCAGTCTGTATCACACCTTCTTTGTGCAGTTTTGAACACTGAAAACAGTGAGGAAAGACCTTAAATATAGCTCTATCTCCATCTCACAATAGTTAAACAATCATCTCAACCTTAAACACTACTGTATCTCAAAATATCACTAAGATATGGATCAGAAAAAGCCTGAGGTTGAGGTGGTTGTGTCGCAGAGCAAGACACAGACGAATGTATCTATTGAAGTGGAAAACAAAATGCAAGCAGACTTCACTCAAAGATACAAGGCAGAAGAATTTGGGGGCAAGCACAGTGGTGCTCCATTATTCAGTCCTACGGAAGATGATGAGTTTGTTGACTTGGAGAAAGGGTACGGCACTCAGCATCAGACTCAAGTGCAGCTCAAGGAGTCAGTCTAAGCTAAAAGGGCAAAACCAAGTCCAACACCTAGTATCAATTGGCTTTTTACTCTTTGCTGATAATAAGAAATTCATACGATTTCAATTAGTTTGAGATATCCGACCATACTAGTGTCTGTCATATTTACATTCATATAACAGTTCTAGTTGTTTCAAGATTAGAGAAAATCTGTCTACTCTAGGATGTTACTGATCAGATCTGTAACTTTCAACCGATTCTCTAATATAATATCAGCGTAACTCTACTTACTATGTTGTCCAATGTCACCAACATGTACCTATGGTAGTAGTACTACAGATGTCATATGTATAATCTCTCTTTGAAAAAGCAATCTCGAGATTGTTTCAAAATTACATTTATCTAAGAGCCTGAATCATGAAACACCAAGACTTGAAAGTTAGCTGCATCCCCATTATCAAATATGATAGAATTTGTAAACCAAGGACAAAAGGATCTTCAACAGATAAGGGTAAAAACTATATATTTAAAGCTTGATATTATCATTTCAATATTATTTAAGTTCATCTATTTCAGTCATTTTTCTGGAGAGTTTACATCAACTATTCTGACAGTGCTTCAATTGGTAGTTTGAAATTCTTCCAACATGATTAAAATGGTACATATTATAAAGGATAATGAAAATTAATAGAGAAGTAGACCAGTCTCTTCAATTGGATGGTAAGGCTGCGTTGATTGTCCCAATAGATCCAACCCTATCGCGAGGAATTAGGCGAAGTTCAGAACCATGCTTCAGGAATACGTTGCCTGAGAAAGCCAGTTAAGTTATGAGACCAAGGACATAATAGTAAGAATAACGCTGATATAATACCATACATGTAGCTAATAAAAGTTTGCTGTCTGTCTGGGAAATGAATAGAAAGATAGCTAACAATCTCATCTCTAGAAATACATCTATAGGGACATGCATCATAAATTAAAGCATTGTTATCATAGAAGAATCATTTGAAGCACCCATACTGAGGCAATTCCTTCAATGCTGCTTTGTCGCTGTGGGCCTTAGAGTCCTATCGAGAAGTCCCTTAGTTTTTAGGTAAAAACTGATAATTTCATCCTAGGAAAACAGATTGTAAATCCTAAATTATAGTGTGCCATAAATCCTATTTCAGTGTTAAAAATGATAGTAAACAACAGCCTCAAGTCCCCCCAAGAGCAAGGGTAGTAGCAACTGTTTCCATCATATACTACAACCCACCCATTTTCTTAAGATATACTGAGTACGCTCTGTTTGTGGCAAAGGACATTGAACTATGTCATATCAAAGACTAATTTTGAGGAGGGACTTGCTATGGTAGGTCGATACAAAGCTGCTAAACTTCAATTAAGAAACACAAAGTTCAACAATATAGATAGAGCAATGACATACCTGCACTTTGCTGAGGATTGATTCCAACACCATCTGCAGAATGATAAGCAAGAAGTGAGGAAAAACAGAAACCTAATATTAAGCAGGTAGATCAAACAAGGATGATACTTGAACATCTACAACTGAAGTCAGCTTGCTTTTTCTTGATTATTACTTTGCCAGATACATCCAGGAAATATAAAAGCAACAATATTTCACCACTGAATGCCTTGATAGCCTGGGAAGAAAGTGCTCTTCCCAAGCTTAGCCATATCAATCTACCGAAAGCTTTATCCTTTCTCATTCTTCCCTCAATTCGATAGTTCCCACTCTAATTCAAGCCTCACATCACTTTTAAGCCAACTCTCAATCAAAGGCTCAAAATTTAACACGGATCTAATCCAATCAATCATTAAAGTATGGCACCCTCACTTCCCAGAAACCAATAGCCCTAATTTGATCAGTAAACTCTAAATTCAAGGAACAACCAATCGAAATTTCCAAGCTTAAAACAGATCATCAACTTCAGAATCATGAAAAGCAGCATGCAGAGGCAAGTTAAAGGAATATATACCGTTGGTGATGATGGCGCTGGTCTGGGGAGGCACTTTGAATTCCTCGGCGGCGAATTTGAGCACGGCGGTGAAAGGGGCTGCCTCCGGAACGCTAAACCTGGATCAAAGAAATCGGAAAAATTTGATTGATTTATTAGAATTCGGAGGAGAGAGGAATTGAGAGAGAGAGAAAGAGAGAATGTACGAACAGTTTGAAGGGGAGCTTAGGATCGGAGGTCAGAGTAACCTTGAATGACACCTTTCCTCCACCCGACATTTCACGACCAGTTTTCTCAGAGACAACAAGACAGGTCTATTGAGAGCGCTCCGACTATATATATATATATATATATATATTAGTTTAGTCACGTATAGTCGGAGCGCCTCTCTATAGAACTCTCTATAGCCGAATTTGAAACGCACGTCTGCACTTTGTTAAAGTATGTACGGTCCGCGTGTCGTTATATGTGTTGTCCGTTTTCTCTCATTTTCTTTTCCTGCTACACGGAGATGGCGACACGTGATCGTCCACACTTTAACAAAGTACGCACGATGCACTTATATATATATATATAAGAGTTACGATTATTAATCATTTATTCTAAATTTCTCAAATCCCAGGTGACGGACTACCGTCTAGGTGTGATATTTGAGTCAATTAATTTTGTTATTTGTTCTTCAAACCCCAGGTGGCGGACTACCGCCTAGGAGTGGTATTTGAGTTGAATCTGTTAAGTTTTTGAGATTGATTGGTTTATCTATTTATATTGTGAAGTGATTGTGATTATGTTCCCTTTCATTAGATTTGTTAGTTTTTTCTATCTGTTCTTGTTGTCTTTAGTCTTTGATTTCTTCAACCAAACATTAAGACCAGGTCCAAACATTAAGTCCCAGGTGAGGCGTGAGCGGATATGGCATGAGCCGAGCAGAGGAATTCTTAGCCTCTTTAGGCACCCAATCTAGATAGTTATCGCTTCCAAGTTTAACGTTTTGGTCAGTCTCCCTTTTCTTCCATTATGAGTAGACTTTTCAGATCTTCCTCAGTTACTTCTAGTTATTCTTGATCTACCATCAATAGGATCCCAAACATAGTTAACGAAGAACAATTTGAATACCAGACAAATGAAAACATAGAAATGAATGATTGAAACATTCCAAGAGTTCCTAGTAATGAAATTTACAGGAAAAAATGGTCCCTTACTTCTTTCAAAAATGAAAATCACATAAAAACAGTTGAACAAGTCTATGCTCTTAGTCAATAACATGAAACATGCCAATTATTCAGCTCTGAGTCAATTAAAAAACACAAAAAAGACGGTCATAATTTCCTTCATATAGGACTAGTTCAGGCAAGCTATTTTAAGTATTTTTGATTTTGAAATTGTATACATTAAGGGTAGTGACAATCAAATACAAGATTTTCTAACTCGTGAATTTCTCCAAGATTCCCACCACATTCCCCAACATGCAGCACAGAACGACAAAACAATATCAAATCTCATCTGAGCCACAAGTCAGTCACCAAGCAATCAAATATGAGTCACCTCATTCTTCTAGTTTAGTTCCATATCCAGGTTATCCTGCAATCCCAGTCAATTTCAGGCCCTTACCCAACTATGTTGGTACCACCATTAGCCCAAATAAACCTAATTACCAGTCATCCATAGTTAATCCACATGATCCTTTCAAAGTCAATACTCCCATTTCTTCCAGGCCTAATTTTCGTAAATCATCACCCTATGTTTTACGCACTAGTCAAGACATGTTTTATGTTGAGTCACACATGAGTCACCTGAAGAATCCAATTTCGTTAGTCAAATATTACTGCCCACCTGGCTACTTCTTTGTTCCCAATCATCTCAATCATTCTCTCAAATTTTTCAGAGATATTCTCTTTGCAACAGGTTCGATCACAATCAAAGGGATTTTCGATCTCAAAGATTCATCTAAGTTACTTACCATTCCTTGTATATAGTAAAAATTATTCATTTATCTGAATAGAAAGATCTCCATACACTTTCCATAAAGAAGACGAGTTAACTTTTAACTATTACGATTATGAAGGTGCATGGTTCAAAATTTTCATCTATCAAAATGAAGATTTCAGTTACTCTTGGTTCCTCAATTTTGACCACAAATTCAATGGCAAGTTCCCAATGTGGTTTGAAAATTGGTGGAGTACCTTTGGGTGCCCAATCAGCATTCTTCCAGAAGCTCTTCAAGATTTAGTCACCGGTTTTTCCACAATCCGAGATTTCTCAGACTATGACAAACGTTTTCCAATCACTCTACATTTCATTGCCAAATACAAAGTCCCTTGGATTTTCAAATGACATTTTGAATTACAGGACTACATAGTCAGCCGGAAGTATCTAGTCAAGTGGTGGGACAAATTCAGGTCTGATCGCATCATTGAAGCCTTTAAATCTGAATTTTCGGTCCAAGCCGCATCAGCATCAGTCATTCCTCTAGTTACTTCAATTCTGCCTCTGGCCTTTACTCTGGCAGCACAGATTTCTCCTCCCCAGACATTAAAATCAAGAGAGAAAACAGTTGCAGAATCATCCAAGTCAAGACCCAAGTCACCATCGAAGACCAAGTCAAAACCCAAGTCATCATCTTCCGAACCATCAAAGTCAAATCCCAAGCCAAAGTCATCATCGTTAAAGTCCAAACCATTAACATCAGCATAAATTAGACAACTAGCAAATCAGTTATTGGCCCAAACAGTTGACCTCTCAGACGAAAGAGGTTCATCTCATGAAGCAGATTCTGAAGACTCCCAGGACTATTCTGAGAGTTCAAAGAATTCAGTAATTCTCCACAAACCCCAGTCCATTATTACAAAGACAGTCAAGACCCTTATGGGCTGTAAATCCAGTTATTATGAATAGTAAAATCACTTTTATTGTTCATCCACATGGCAAAACACAGCTCTACAGAATTCATTACAAAGTCACTGGAACAAACATGAATTTTCAAGCTATAAGTAAAAAATTCTCCGACAGTTAATAAAGCAATAGTCCAGCAGTCAGCACAATTCACGAGAATACTTCATTTCTGGTGGGAAAAACATTTAACTGAAGAATCACGATCAGCCATTAAACATGCAACATGATGAAGATGACAACCCTATCTTTGATGAAAGCATTGGAATGGGTGTTTCTGATGCAGTAAACACTTTATTCTATACTATTATCCAACATTTTATTGGTACACCTAGTCATATTACTTCACGAATTCATAATCAATTAAGTAACCTCAGATGTCCAACATTGAGTAATTTCAAATGGTACAAAGATATATTTATTTCTCGAGTAATGCTCAGAGATGAAAGCAACCAACCATTTTAGAAAGAAAAATTCACAAATGGATTGCCTAAATTATTTGCCCATAAAATAAGACAAGTTCTTAGTAACGAATCAGAATATATTAATTACGATTTACTTACCTACGGAAACATAATCACAGTCATTCAAAAAGAAGATTTAAAAATGTGTATAGACATGAAAATAAATGCTCAAATCAAAACTGATAAGAAAACAGCTAAATACGAATTAGGTAATTTTTGTGAACAATATAGTTTACCTTCTCTTCTCCCTTCCCGAAGGAAAAAGAGTCATTACCCTACAAACTTCACTCGTAATAAATTCTACTCCAAATATAAAACTAATTTTAAGCCTAATAAATTTTATTCTAGAAACAAGTTTCAACAATCCCGTCCAAAACATCTTTCACAAAAGAAATTCCACAATAAAAATAAATCAAAATGTTATAAATGTAACAAACCCGATCATTTTGCCAATAACTGTCCAATCAAAAATACTATCATACAATTAAAAATCAGTCAAGATGAACAAGACAAACTTATCCAACTTTTAGAACTCAGAAACACAGACTCGAATCCGATCAAGATCATTCTATCCCAACCAGTTCTTCCTCTTCTAAATCAGATGACTCTTCGTCGCCTGATGTTTTATTTGGTTGTAAAGATACCTGTTGTAAATCAATTAATGTGTTTTCTAAATAAGAAGAACAAGAAGAATTATTAATAGATTTAATTGGAAAAATTGATAATCCAGACCTTAAAGCAGAATATCTTAGGAAACTAAAAAAAATTAATCACTGATGAACATGCTATTAAAACTCTTCAATCACAAAAATCTCTTACAACAATTTTTGATAGATTTAAAAATAAAAACAAAGAAGTCACCATTCAAGATTTACAACAAGAAATTAGGTCCATAAAAACACAAATACATACATTACAACAACAACAAAAAGAACTTAGTAATGATAATAATGATATCAAAAATGATGTAAACATATTAAAAATCGATACCCAATTTCTTAAATTACAAAAAATCCCTAATAATTTTATTCCACTCGAATTACCTACACCTCACGATGAAGACAATTCAGAACATACTATCGTAAGTACTATTAAAAAAATTAACCTTAAGAAATGGTACGTTACAATCCAACTGTGAATTGAAAATTTCCAACTAATCACCACTGCACTCATCGATTCAGGAGCAGATCTAAATTGCATCCAAGAAAGATTGATTCCTTCCAAATATTTTTAAAAAACAAAAGAATCACTTAGATCTGCTAACAACACTAAAATGGATATTAAATATGAAATTCCCAAAACACATATATGCCAAAATAATGTATGTTTTAAAACTTCATTTGTTTTAGTAAAAAAATTAACTAATAAAATAATTCCGGGTCTCCCTTTCATAACTCTTCTCTATCCCTTTACCATAGAATACGATGACATTCTTACTTACCCTTTTGATGAGCCAGTTAAATTTATCTTTTTATCAAATTCTGAAATTCACACTTTAAAAGCATTTCAAGAAAATTCAATATCAAAAACAATCAACTTAATTCATTCCAAACAAAAACAAATTAACTTTCTCAAAGAAGAAATCAATTTTAAACGCATAGATGAACAAATCCAAAATTCTTCACTTCAACTTAAAATTAAAAACTTTGAAGAGAAAATTACAAAATAATTATGTTCGGATATTCCAACTGCCTTCTGGTATAGGAAAAAAAACATATAGTCACTCTCCCCTACATTAAAGAATTTAATGAGAACAATATTCCTACAAAAGTAGCCCGATATAAATGAGTCATGAAGTCATGGAATTCTGTAAGACAGAAATCCAAGATTTACTTGATAAAGGAATAATTCGACATAGTAAATCTCTTTGGTCATGCCCTACTTTCTATGTTCAAAAGAACGTTGAACTAGAAAGAGGCACACCCCGGTTAGTTATAAATTATAAACCCCTTAATTCAGTTTTACAATAGATTAGGTACCCAATACCTAATAAAAGAGATCTTATTAACCGACTAAATAATTCTGTCATCTTTTCTAAATTTGATCTAAAATCTGGATTTCGGCAAATAAAAATTCATGAAAAAGACAGATACAAAACAACGTTTGTCACCCCTTTTGGCCACTTGGAATGGAATGTAATGGCCTTTGGGCTTAAAATGCTCCTAGTGAATTTCAGAACATTATGAATGATATTTTCAATCCTTATAATCAATTCTCCATTGTTTATATTGATGATGTCCTAATCTTCTCACAATCAATTGATCAACATTGGAAACACTTAAATCAATTCTTTCAAATAATTAAATCTAATGGTATAGTGGTTTCAGCCTCTAAGATCAAACTCTTTCAAACAAATATTCGATTCTTAGGATTCAATATTATCAACTCCAAATCACCCCAATTAATAGAGTCATCCAGTTTGCTGATAAATTTCCAGATGTTATCTTGGAGAAAAACCAGCTCCAACGATTTTAGGATCATTAAATTACGTGGTGAATTTCTATCAAAATTTACGACAGAAATGCAAATCACTATTTGATAGATTACAAAAAAATCTTCCCCCTTGGACACCAACTCATACAGCTATTGTCCAAGAAATTAAGAGTCATGTCAAAACTCTTCCATGTCTAGGAATTCCTCTAGCTGATTCATTTAAAATTGTTGAAATTGATGCCTCTGACATTGGTTATGGAGGCATACTTAAGCAACAAATTTCTTCCAGCCATCCAGAACAAATTGTTCGATTTCATTCTGAAACATGGTCACAATCACAACGCAATTATATTACTATTAAAAAAAATTATCTCTTGTCTTATGTATAAGTATATTTCAAGATGATTTATTAAATCAAAAATTTCTAGTTCGTGTTGATTGCAAAAGTGCTAAACATGTTTTAGAAAACGATGTTCAAAATATGGTCAGTAATCAAATTTTTGCTCGTTGGCCAGCTATTTTAAGTATCTTTGATTTTGAAGCATATAGTGTTTCCAATTTTGAAATAGTTGTTTTCTGTGTTCAATTAAAGGATATTGTAATTGATAAAGATTACGGCGAGGAATGTTTTTGTTGGATTCTAAATTTTGGTCTAATCTGGTGTAATTAATTTGAAACTGGTGATTAAGTGTATTAAGTTGAGGGTTAATTGAGGGAATAACCTCAAAATCTCCAGTTGTATGGGTAGGAGAAGTATCCCCTTCCTCAGTTGGATTTGAGATGTTAGTTTCCACATAATGAAGATAGCTGACTTGGGAAGAAGTGTTAATATTTTTAATTTTTGTATTTATTCTTCTAATTCCTTAATTCGTAAGTTTTTAATTTCTCTATCGAGTTCGTTATCTCTTCTAGAGATTGATGAATCAGCTAATGTAGAGCCAGCGAAAGAATTGCGAGACGACTGACCTAATTGTCTTGAAGATTGTCCCAGCTCTTGAATTCTGGGATGTTGAGTGTGACTGGAATTAAGGAAGTTTATTTTTACTATACCATCATTGGATTGGTGAATGGAATTTAAATCAGATATATTATGTTGAATGTTGATATGATGATTTTCACAAATAAGGGACCACTCTGAAGGGAGTTGAGAGAGTGAAGTAATATTGGCCGATCATAACAGGTTGGTCAAAGACAGATCATGATGAACCAAATCAAAGATTTGTCATACGGCTTAGTGCATTTGACACATTACCAAGAACAATCGAGCATGGCTAATCACCTTATAATCAGCATTACAGGTTGGCGATTAGGTACCAAACAACTTTAAATGCGTACAAATCTTGTTTACGATATGCAATAACTTGATGGTTAGAAACTAAGAAGAGACACGAGAGTTAATGAATAACTTACTCAAGAAAATATTAAGATCATTAGAGTATCATAAAGATAGCTACAAGCACATATTATGGGATTGTGACCCAAGGAAAAAATTGGCAACCATTTTATATGTATGGGGTTGTATACCCATACCCATACCCATCTTAAAGCTGAAACAAAGATGTACACACTTCTCCATTTAAAGAAAGTTGATCCCCTTGTGGCCTTTGAAGGCAATTAAAAAATGATTGGGGCGAGAGAGGCTCGAACTCTCGACCTCAGGATAACTCAGAAGCTATGAGACCTACGCGCTAGCCAACTGCGCCACCGCCCCTTTGTTGATGCTAGGTGCAAAGAGAATCTATATAATCGATTAGAAATTGTCGTGGAAATGCTGTCCATTATTAGTCTTATGCACCTCCCATCTGATATGAATGTGCCTATCTGCAAAATTCATAATTATTACAACTTTCAGACGTTGAAATTTGAACAAAAATAGAAATTAGTATAACTTGTCTGCAAATCAAGTATGAAAAAAGCAAACCTAGAACTTAAAAATTGGGTTCAAGTTTGTAGCCATGAAAGTGGTAAGCTTGTGAAGAAGAATCAAAATCAAAATCAAAATCAAAACCAAAGATCAAGGGGGTCCTCCACAAGTCAACACTAGAAGACTAGTGTGGATACGTCACACGTGCATGGGTCCTATGATCTACTGGTTTTCTCTGGAAGCCATACACAGAACCTCACTGGATAATATGAGTCACCACATGGTTTGAGCTTTGGTACTTCAAAATTCGTGAAAATGAAACCGAGAAAAAAAATTGTCCCAGAAGATTAACGAGAAAAAATGGCGTCAACCTTATCTAAGTTTGCAGCTTTTGATAATCCAATTCAGCATGTCGCCTCTGCCAGACAATGTGGACTAAGGGATGGTATTGACCTCATTTACTCTCTTCAGTTATCAAATTTTGGTCCGCACCCAAGTTGAACAAATCTTTGTTTTTGTGACCAACCATTTCTTGTATTAGAGCTTAAAGGACGGGCTTTTAGGGTCAGGCCGGGTTCGGCCCTAAAGGGCTCATTAGGGTAGGGTCATAGAGTAGGGTAGGGTAGGGTCGGGTTTCATTTGCTCAACTCTTACCCTACTCGAGAATGGCTAAGGCCAGCCCGTCCTAATGGAGGGCCGGATATGGCTTCGACCCTAGAGGGTAGGGCGGGTTTTAGGACGAGCTAAAATCGAAGGGCCAAATGATGAGACATACTTTAAAGTGCAAATCATTATACTTTAAAGTATGGCATAGAATGTGCAAATAAGGCTGAGCCTTATTTGTTTTAGGTTTTGCATATTCAAAAGATTTTTGATATTTTCTGAAATTTTTTATTTTTTTATAAGTATTGATATTAATTTTCATATCATTGTGATATTTTATAATCAGTCTATTTTTAGTCAGATATATAATTTTTATATAAATTTTAGAATTTTTTATCGATATTTGATAATTTCTCGATATATCTATCGAGATGTCTATTTATGGAACCACCGAAATTTCTATGATTGACGATATTTTAATCCTTTTCAGTTGACTAGATAAGGATTCAAACAGTGTTGAATCCTTCCTTATATATTCATAACTTGTAAATCATTTACATTCATTCAAAATACAAACAGAGACCCATGTGTGTCTGGTCTGGTGGTAAAAGTAGGGCAGCCTGCTTACCAAAGCGAATATGTACACATACACTTTCGACGTGAAAGGTCTCTGGTTCGATCCTTGTCAAGTGAAAAACACCTGATAAAGAGGATGTTTGACCTTAACCTACCCTAATCCCTGGAGTGGTAGTTCACCCCGACCACCATTTTTTGCATCAAAATACAAACAGAGAGAAAATTGCTCTACTGTTTGAGTTTTTTTCTTTATGGTATCAAAACAGGTATTTTAGTGTCATATTTCTCTTGATCGTGTTCTTCTTGATTTGTATTCTCTTTGTCAAATTTAAACATAACTGAGGAAACTTAATCCGTTGTTCTTGATAATCCTTTTGGCTTTGAAGCTAGTCAACATAGGATTATCAGTTATGAGGTTAAGGGAAATCCAACCCAAAGATTATGTTCAGCTTTACTAACTAAATACAATTACCTTCCTTGGTCTAGAGCAGTTACTTTAGATCTTGGTGGCAAATCCAAACTTGGATTTGTTAACGGCGCCATTCCAATACCAGCTACAGATACTGCACACTATGAGGCTTGGTTATGCAAAGACCAGCTGGTCATGTCATGGCTCCTCAATTCCATGAAACCTAAAATTGCTGAATTATTCAACTACTCATAATCATCTATGCATCTCTGAAAACATGTTAAGGAGATGTATGAAAATCAGAATAATGCAACTAGAGTTTTTCAACTCAAGAAGGATATCTCTTTGTTTCAGCAACTTTTATTCAATACCTGGGAAGCTTGACAAGATGTGGAATAAGCAAACTTCCCTTGCCAAATGCCCTTGCTCTCAACAATTATAACAACCACCACCACGGTCGTCGCTGCCACCGTAGCCTCTACCTCTACTACCTCCGCCTCGACCATGGCCGTTGAATCTGCCACCCCCACCACCGTCCTCGTTACAATTCCTCGCCAAATGCCCAACCTCACCGCCACCGCTACCATAATCTCCACAACCTCCATAACCATCACCCCTCCCGTCTCCTTTGGCGACGCTATACTCCTCCGGGCCTCTACCAGACCTCCCATATCCACCGAGGCGGCCGCCCCTCCCGCCTCCGCGTCCGCGGGCACGTCCTTCTCGGTCGTATCCAGGGTGACAAGATCGGGTGAGGTTGACGACGTCGACAACTTTGGTGTGGCCTTCTTCGTTGAACTCGAAGAAGAACTCGATGGTCTGGCCCTTAGAGAGGGTGCAAAAGCCGTTAGAGTGGATGGAGGGGTCTAGTGGACGAAGATATCCTCGTCACCGTCCTCCGAGGATATGAAGCCGAAGCCCTTCTAGGCACTGAACCACTTGACCGTGCAGATGGATCTAGCGGTCTTGGCGTCCATGGAAAAATATCTAGAAGGTTATGTATGAGCCGTGATCAATTAGTCTGAGGTTCAACTCCAAAACCAATTGGCAATAGAGAGAGTAGCCCAAACCCATATAAACCCACATGCAAAGTCTCATATTCCCGATGTGGGATATATATCTCAACACGCCCCCGCACATATTATAACACCCCGTCCCAAAAAATTGCCCTTTTACAGGGATCCGACTGGTTATAGAGGGTTATAACCACACTGTTAGTTTTTTCTAAATTAATATTCGAGTTTAATATCGAGATATTCTCGATTATGAGGAAGATAGAATCAATATCTCGAGGTGTTAAACTTTAGTAATACGAGTCTTCCGGTATGTCCGGAATATTTCCCAGAGCTACGAGCTGGTTATTATGGATTTATTTAGTTTATGGAAGTAATAAATGTTATTTACGTTACCGTAAAAGATGATTTTGAGATAAGTCGAGAATTTGGGGAAACTAACTTCAGGAAAGTTGTAGAGGACGTTAATACGAACTCGTGGGTATGCCCTATGAATTAATCGGAGTTCGTATGCAGAAGTTATTCGGGGTAATATATAGTTATTGCGCGGTAAATAGTAAATAGCAAAATATTTATTTACTGTTTACTGTAACTTTCTATTATTCAATCTGGGCCGTTAAATTTTGATTATATATATAGGGAGGTTGACTGAGAGGGACGGCTCCCTCTCTCCCGAGCTGCTTGAGTCCGACCTAGTCGTTCCACCGCCGGTGCATGTCCTGCCTCACCTCGGCGACCGACCCCAGACCTCCAGCCACGTCCGAGGCGTCGTGAGCGCCGCCCAGCAGAAGGGAGAAAGAGCTCGATCACTATACACTCGACCTCGATGTCAAACCAGTCTAGAGGAGGAGCAGGGAGCTTCCAGGAACCACCAGAAGCTGCCCATGAGCAAGGAGGAGGAAAGAGGAGGCCAGCAGAGCTCCATCGGAGGTGATCTGCCGGAAAAGCCAGAGGTGACTTCGACACATTAGTGTTCCGTAATTATGGGAGTATGTAGGGCAACTTGTGTCGACACATTAGTGTTGCGTAATTATATTTAATGAGGATCAGGAATGATCAAATGATTGAGACGCTGGTGGAGGTTAAGAGAAAGGGATTACGTAATGTTTCAGAGCCCAAGAGTAAGCTCAAGGAGGAATAAGTTATTATGGTCGGGGAGCCGTATAGGGACATGAGGAACGTTACAGAATATGAGGTAGTTAATTGAGGACGGTTAGAGTACCGTACCTAGAGCAGGAGACGCTTTGCCAGTAGGGAGAGTGGATTTTTATCCCATTCTTAATTTATCTTATTCATTTCTGAATTTATTCATGCGGAATTTTGATCATGATTTTTGCTATTTCTTTATTATTTATTTACATTTGACAATTTATTTTGGGTCATTTACATATATGATTTACGAGAGAGTGCACGAATAAACACGCTAACTAGCCCCACGTACATGTCCACTTTAACGGTGTGGTGTAGCCCGTTATAGTGTGCCCTTGCGTACGCGCAAGTGGAGTAGCCCGCTATTGTTTTTCATTTTCAGAAGTATAATAAGTACGCACCCATCTTTTTCCGCTACGATGGTGTGGCGCGGCTCCAAGTAGTGTGTCGTGATTGCGTTTCTCACGATGGGAGTAGCCCTTCATGGACCGATCAATTCATGAGGGGAGTATGAACATGTGTGTATAACTTTCGGAGTCTGCATGTAATCAGATAATTTTCATTATGCTCCATTTTCGTCATGGTTTACTGGATTTGATTTATATTTGGCTGCAGGCCAGAATTATTTTATATATTTGGCCAAGGGCCGGTAATTTATTTATATTTGGCGTAAGACCTGGATATTTTCGGGAGAATAAGAAATTTAAATTTTGGTTTGAAACCATTATTTTTGACGTTGATTTTTGGTCCACTCACTCTAATGCTTTTCCTGTCTGAGAAGTTCTAACCCTAGCCTAGGAGGCTGATATGTCCACGCTGGGTATGGATAGTAAATAAAATTTAGGAGTGAGGTACTCCATGTTTCTAAGGGTATATTTAGAGGCGGTTAGTTTTACGTCCTGCAACGGAAATTTTGAGGACGAAATTTTTATAAGGGATGTAGATTATAACACCTCGTCCTAAAAAATTACCATTTTACCGGGATCAGACGGGTATAGAGGGTTATAACCGCGCTATTAGTTTTTCCTGAATTAATATTCGAGTTTAATATCGAGATATTCTTGATTTTGAGAGAAGATAGAATCAATATCCCGAGGTGGTAGACTTTAGTAATATGAGTCCTCAGGTATGCCCGGAATATTTTCCGGATCTACGAGCTAGTTATTATGGATTTATTTAGTTTACAGAAGTAATAAATGTTATTTACGTTACCGTAAAAGATAACTTTACGATAAGTGGAGAATTTGGGGAAACTAACTTCAGGAAAGTTGTAGAGGACGTTAATACGAACTCGTGGGTATGTCCTATGAAGTAATCAGAGTTCGTATGCAGAAGTTATTCGAGGAAATATATAGTTACTGCGCGGTAAATAGTAAATAGCAAAATATCTATTTACTGTTTACGATAACTTTCTATTATTCAATCTGGGCCGTCATATCAATCAAAGATTCGATCTGGGTCGTTGAATTTTGATTACATATATATATTTATAGGGGTTGACCGGTAAGGAGGGGTGCTCTCTCTCTCACGAGCAGCTCGAGTCCGACACAGTCGCTCCACCGTCGGCGTGCGTCCTGCCTCACCGCCGCCACCACTAGGTTCGCAGTGCCCCGACGACCGAGCCCAGACCTCCATCCACGTTGGAGACGTCGTGAGCGCCGCCCAGCAGACGGGAGAAAGAACTCTATCACTGTACACTCGACCTCGACGTCGAACCAGTCTAGAGGAGGAGCATGGAGCTTCGAGGAACCACCAGAAGTCGTCCAGGAGCAAAGAGCAGGAAAGAGGAGGTCAGCGGAGCTCCGCCGGAGAAGATCTGCAGGAAAAGCCAGAGGTGACTTCGAGGTATGAAAACTCGACCTTTTCTTGTGTATGAAGTGTTGTTGAGCTTCCTAGGACGTCTAGAAGCTAGAAATACAGGTATAGAATCTCGGTTTGGTCGGAAAAGCTTGGTATTCCGGCGAACCAGTCGATAGGAGAAGACACGGTAAAAACTCTGGTTTTTACCGCGTGTGACTTACCTTTTTACTGTGGGGTAAATCTTGAGATTTTTACCATGGTAGATCTGAAATTTTACCATTTACTATGGTGTGAATTATCCTAACTGTCCCCAACAGTTCTAGTTAATTATAGGGATGTCATTGAGGCTGAAATCCAAGAAATGCTCCTGATAACTTTGCATATTTACAAGGCTGCCATTGAGGTCGAAAAGACAATACTGCCCCTGACAACTTAGCATATTTTCCCAACTGTCATTGATGATGAATTAACAATACTGTCATTGACAGTTTAAGTTGATTACAAGGGTGCCCCTCTAGTTGTTATTACCTGTATGTTCTTGGTGGATTTATATAATTACGTGGTTGTCATTATGTATTTATCTATGTGTGTATGATTTATTGGATGTTGGATATCTGTATGGGTTTATGTTTGGGATAATCCGGATAAATGGATGTTTAATGCTACCCCAGCAGAGGGGTGGAACTCCAAGTTTACAATAGTAATGCTTTAGCATGTTTATTAAATGGTCTGCTAAATAGAAAAGTGGGAATTAACCGGTTAGAAAACTTAAGTATGTAAGAGCTACGTGTGGTTTGATCTCTCTTCAAAGGGTACGTAGGCAGCCTGACCAGGATTCGGGTACAGTGGCAATTAACATCTAGACCCTAGGTCCTCTGAAATAGTTTGTATTGAAATCCAACCCGGTCATCAGGATAACCTCAGGTGTAGTGAGGTTTATTTTGATGTCGTTTGGATTGCTTGAAAATGGTTTGGATAAAGGGTTATCCCTTCTCAGGGGGATTACAAGAAAACCCCTCTTAGGATGGGTCCCGCACGTCCTATCCCAGGTTTAGGGAGGTAAACTCGGACCAGGAAGTGACACGTGTGGCAAATCTTTAAGCCTAACACGTGGACAACAACTTGGGTGGTCGTGGAGTTCGTACGGCATTTGGGCTTCACACGTGTACGCGGGTAACCCGCTCTGATACCATAATAAAATAGTTTAGGGTTCAACTTCAAAACCAATTGACAATGAAATGAGTAGTCCAAACCCTTATAAATCCACAAACAAAGTCTCATATTCTGGATGTGCAGTATATTCTCAACAAGCCGTAATGTTTGTCTTGGTCAAGCTCCTCAAGTGCAGTACCATGTAGGTGGACGACAATATGAGCAATGTTATTACGTTGTTGATGGTATTTATCCTAAATGAGTGGCATTTGTACAAGCAATAAGAAATCCAAGGACGATAGAAACATAGCATTTCACAAAGATGCAAGAGGCATATAGAAAGGACGTGGAGAGAGCATTTGGAATTCTCCAAGCTCGTTGGGCAATTATAAGACGGCCAACTCGTGGGTGGAGTAAAAGAGAACCTTCAATACATTATGATGACATGCATCATCTTGCATAATATGATTGTGAAAGATGAATATGAAGAAGATGCAGCTGAGCCATTTGACATGAATGACATTCCGACTCAGCCTAAGAAAACACAAATATACGCCAGAAAGGTAATGGGCACTGATGTTCATCGCAATCCGCAACAACTAAGTAAATTCTTGCGTCGTTATAAGGATGTTAGAAGTCCAATGATGAATAAACACCTCCAAGAAGATTTAGTCAATCACCTGTGGATCAAGAAGCTCCAAGATGAACAGAACCGCCAATAAGAAGTTTTAGATTTATTGCCTTGAATAAGTGGCTATGCGTCATATAGAAACTTTATTTGTATTGCTTGTGGTGTGCTACTTTGTGTGGTGTGATGTTGCTTACTTTGTTCATTTTTTTTTTCTTTTTTTGGTTACTTTGTTCATCTTTATTATAAAATAAAAAGTTAAATAAATGTCTCATGCTTAATTTATAATTTTTATTTCATCAACTTAATACAAACAACTAATAATTAACAACAAACCAATTAAAATCTAAACTATAAAATTAAAGGATAACTAAATTCCTTATTCTAGTAGTTGATCATAAGCAATATTCATTTCATCCAATTTGTCTCATGAAGTGCATCATATGCAACCAAGTTTGTGTTGTCACCGTGGGGGGTGATGGGATCTTGAGGGTGTGTAGGATTTTAAGGGCATATCGGGATACTTGAGGTGCCTTTCTCCTTATCGATTATACTTTGTTGCTTCCTTTCCCAATAACCCCTCTTTCTTGGGGAGTCGAATGTAGATGGATTAACCATCATTGTTTGAGTATATTGGGCGTGTTGCTCAATCTCTTTGGTTTCCTCAAAGAGTAGTTGCCTTTGTTGATACTCACGTTCACTTTGCTCTATGAATTTTTGCATTTGTAATTGTAGAGCCTCCGAACTTTGTTGCTTTCCTTTTTTCTTGGCTAATTTTTGAGCCTTTTGTCCGAGATGACGTGCTTGCGTTGTTGAAGGGCTTGGAGTTGTCTTGGCTTCATTCATGGGTGTTTCATCTCTATCTAAGTTTATGGGTGTAGGAAAGCTTGAGGTACCCATATTCATATTTGACATCGTTTGCATTTTTCCAAATTTTTGAGTGTCTTTCAAAAGTGGCCAACAATGCTCATATGGGAAAGTTTTCTCTTCCAAGTCGTAATATGCCTCCTTAGCTATATACAATTTTAACATAAACATTAAGAAAATATATAGGCACTATAATGATAAATAACAATAAAAAAATATATGACAAGCTCACAATTATATGAAACAAGTGAAGAATAAATGTTATTTAAGTATAATATGAACTATAATTACCTCATCAAGTTGATTTTCTCCGCTTCGGTGGCAAGCTTCGGCCTTGTTAAGAGTTTGATGCCACTTCATACATGATGCGCTTATTTTCTTCCAACGAGAAAGACAACTAGAAGTGGTTCTAATTGTGCATTCCACTGGTTTGTTGGCATTGTACTCTTGTGAAATACGATCCCACAATAGATCAGAGGTTTGGTCCTTTCCGACGGCACCATCACCACCAACATTGATCCAAGCAGGACAAAGAACAACATCTTCGGGGTGCCTCCATGACTCCTTTCTTTTTCCCATTTTCTCTAACAAAAAAAGTAATTGAAGAATAAGAAGATTTGTAACTAATGATAGGTTCTGGAAAGAGAGGGAGGATGAACGATGTGAAGAATTATAAGAGAATGGTTTGGTATTTATATAATTTTGACAATAGTTACTGTTCTAACAGACAAATTTATTTTTGTAACCGCTGGTGAATTTTATTTAAGTATTTTTTCACCTACATTTGTGCGTCTATTTGAAAATCAAATGAATTTGGGCCATCGATTTTTGTTACCTTTGTCATTTACCAACGGTCAAGGAGACAAAGTCAGCCAACAATGGCCTACAACTGACGCTACATGTCCATTTTTCTTTCCAAAACCTTCTTAATGTGTTTACATCTCACTCTCTTCTCCTCCCCCACTATGTTACCCTCAATTTCCTCCATCAGCATGTCTTGTTCTTTGATTTAATTAATTACGGGGCCCACAGTCCTATTTTGTTTCAGTTCTATATGAGGCCAAAAATAGAACCGGGTATTTTTTTTAGAACCAACCCCGCTCAAAAGTATTGTTGGAGAGCCCAAAACACATTTAGGTCTCAAAAATGAGAGAGCACATGCATTTGTGTTTACCGTTGGAGTTGCCCTTAGGCGCCTAAACTTCAAGAGAAAAGTAACAAAAGCCCAAATGCAAACTCGGTCCATTTCATAGGGGCTTCTCTCTTATACCACAACTAATTAGCTGATACTTAAATAGAGTTCAAACTTCTATCTTTGGGAGTTATGAATTATGATCAAATCTATGCCTTCGTTTAGAACTTTTATATAAAAAGGCGGGTGGAGCTGCTTTTATGCCTTATTTTCGTTTATGTTATAATCTAACGAAAAATAGCATTGACTCGTACTTTACTGTAAACGTTACTCTGGTTTAGGATAGAATGTAAAACGTTTCTCTTTTTTATGCACCATAATCGATCAATTTAATTTACATTCCATATTAGGTAAGTAAACATGTCATCAATTAATATATTTACAATAAATGATCGTTTCATACTAATTATAAGAGTTTATTACATATTTAAATGAAAACATATTTCTTAAGCCCATTTCAATTATTCTTAACAAGATTACTATTTTACCCTAACTTATCTCTTGTCTCTAATTCTCACTCTTAGCCTCTCATTCTCATTCCCCTATATTTTTTCTCTCTCCTCTTGATCTAAACTTTCTCTCTCTCTCTCTCTCTCTCTCTCTCTCCACCGCCTATCTCTGCCGGTCGGATCAGGTTCGGCTTTGATGCTCCGATGAGGTAAGGCCTCTCAACCCCTACAAGTTCCAACTGACCCAGTTTCTGAACCACCTACATGATTGAAATCTCCTATGTCGAGAATCGGTTCTCTTCACCTTTATATGTGACTGCGATCATCGGCTTGGCGTTGGCGGTGATGGACCAACGGTGGAGGAACTCAATTGACTCAATTTCGATTAAGATGCGTCGGAGACACGTCAGACTTGTGCCTTCCAATGAAGGTGTGAGTTTATTGTTCTCGTCACAGAGGCTAGATGTTGAAGTTAGATATTGGAGAAAGAAAATACGGCCAACGTGCATCGATGAAGACAGCCAGCGACTGAGATCCTCATTAGCGTCATTTTTGCTTCACCGACGTTGATCTGCTTCTCCGACGATGAAGCCTCGACGTTGACGTCAACACCACTTCGATCTCTTGATGACAATGTACAACACTGCCACCAGTACGACGAAGTCGTAGCGATCTCCATCTCCTCAATCAGTACTTGGATTTGATGAAATATTAAGGTTAGTATACTTGGATTTAGAGTATACTGAGGTTAGTATAGTTGAATTTTGAGTATACTGAGATTAGTATACTTAGATTTGATGTACACTAGGGTTAAATAGACTTGGATTTTGAGTATACTGAGTTTAGTAGACTTGGAGGGATTTGATGAAATACTTGAGTTAGTTGTAGACTTAGTTTTAGAGTATACTAGGGTTAGTAAACTTAGTTTTGATGTATACTGGAGTTAGTAAACTTGGTTTTGATGTATACTGGAGTTAGTAAACTTGGTTTTGATATATACTGGGGTTAGTAGACTTGGTATTAGAGTATACTAGGGTTATTAGACTTGAATTTGAAGTATACTGGGGTTAGTAGTCTTGGTTTTGGAGTATCTGTGGTGACCGGTGTCCTGTTGTGGTGACCAAAATTCAACAATCGGTGACCAGAGTCCGGCAGCCACGAGGCTCTGACAAATTATTCACTCTCATTTTCTTTCTTCAAGTGTGTATAAGGAACAATGGTAAAACTCTCTTAAAATATTACTTTATTATGAATTTAATAAAGATTTATGTATTTAGACATTAATAAGTATACCTTATATTAAAATTTGGTATGGACTTTTATTTTGTGATTATTATCACACAAACCCCTATTTCATCCGAGGACGTAAGCACACACGTATGCTCAAATGTTGAGGTCTACGATTTACAAATTGCCGTCCATGCCAGCAGAATCAACAGTTGGTATCTTCCTGGTTTCTTTGTTTATTTAGCTTGTTCATACGTGGCTTAAACAGTCAATACAGAAATGCATATTATACAGAGGTCTTAGTCCTGTGATCTGTCGATGATCGAATATACGGTTCTTTGTAGAGCATGGAAATTACCACCACATAAATATGCAGTTTTACGAGTCAAAATCAATGAGTTTGACATACGTACGAAACCATGGTTTATTGTATTAGATAGCTGAATCTGGAGACGATCAAATTGTGGAATCATGCAGCGCGCGTATTATCCAACTCTTTCCTTGTCGTCTAACACAGATGTACGTCTTTGTTTCCCTCCTAAACTGTCATGCATGTAATTTCATGGCAGAAAGAAAGGAAAGATCTGTTATTTTGCAGTTTTGTAGTGAAGTTCAATATCAGTAAGAAAAGAAAACAAAAAGTTTAAAGTCAATCATGTTGGCTAATCCGATCCTATATAAGCAAGTACGTACAGATGGACCATTCATTCATTCAGCTATCTGGAATCCTCTCATCATTATCTAGCCGCATGATTCAAAGTTTCAAACGACGATGACTTCCATATCCTCTGGTTTCTGCTTTTCATTTCCAAAACTCACAAACCCTTTGAAACAGGTACGCTGAACACGCCGGAATAGCCTTTTACTCTTTCTTTTCTGCGATAATTATATATTTATGTACGATCTCAGAAGTTTCATAAGCCTCATTAGTTTCATCTGCATGATGCATGTTAATATTTCTCATGCTTAAAGTTGTGTTAGAACTTCAACGATGGATCGATGCTGGTATTTGCTTCTGATCGAAGAGTTATACTTAAAATATTTTTTTTTCTTGCTTCTAAAGTTTCATTCTTTAGTGAATGAGGCGTCTTAATAAGCAAAATCAAGATTTGCAGGGTGATAACACAAATCTATTGGGTAGTAGCTAGCTTGAAAACAATTCATGATGTATGACTTGTTATAAGAAAGTAAAAGATAATTGTAGGCTAGGTTTAATTAAAGGTTCTACGAACTATATAGGCTGACAAGCTCGAACTATATAGGTATTGTTTCTCCAAAAAAGAGAGTAATTAACGGGATATTGAGACTAATCACATTCCTAATAAAAAAACAATAACCACTTTCCAAAGATAAACCGTTGACTCTCTCCAACGTTAAACATACCGCCCAAAATTCCGCACAACAAAATATGAGTGAGAAATTTTTGTATACACGACATATACGACACAATGTTAGTCGTTTATATAAATTTGTTTTCATTTTTAGTGGAAGACAAGTTTTTATTTCACAAAAGAGAAATGGTATCAATATCGGTATTGATGCGTGTGTGTATACTCTCATTTATTTATATAGTTTTATCAATGTAAATCATAATCTTAACCGTTCAAAAGTTTAATTAACAATCAAGATTACCTATGCAAAAAATCTATTTGAAAAATGATCGTTTGCTCAACCAAATGCTTCAATCAAATAAACAGTTATGGTGAAAGTTAGCAGCCACATGAACGACCGTCCATTTAATTAAAGCATTTGGTTGAACAAACAATTTTTTTTTCAGTTTGATTGTTTACATATGCGATCTTGATTGGTTAATTCAACTTTTTAAACGGTTAAAATTATGATTTAGATTAATAAAAATATATAAATAAATAAGGGTGCACATGTAAATATCAATATTGATGCAAATATTTCTCAAAAAAAAAGCCAATCATACTTCATACGTGCCTTGTAAATAAATACAACCACACAATCGACTCGTAGTCAACTGATACCTGCGATCTTCTGTGGATGAATGGTTGTTAGGAAACGGCATAATGGCACCACATGTAGCCACAGATTCTTGAACCAAGTGTCGAGTTCTTAAACAACATGTTTTTGCATGATGGAATCATTTGATCCATATAGTTAAAAGTGACAAATATTCACTCTATCATCGAACCCTTTTTCATCGTGTAGCATCATACGTCTTTGTTTTCCTCTGAACATTGTCATCTTGCAGTGCTTCGTAATTTTACAGCGAAAAAAGGACCTTTATTAGTTAATACTATGAAACGAATACCAAAGTCCCAGATTGTACCCGGAAATCGATCCCGTTGTTGAAAAGTCACGAAGTTTGGCCCAAAAAACACAACATATTATAAGATATAATCAAGTACGTACTTATTCAGCCATTGCCCGAAAATCTGGAATTCCAGAAACCCATTTTGCTCAAATCTCTCTTCAAAAATACCCCTCTGTTTTCCACTTCTCATTCCCAAAGTCTTTGTCTTTTTGTACACTTATCTTTGAGATTCTTCCATTGCCGCCAGCCTCAGATAGAAGATAGAAGCTCGCAAACCCTTTTGAATCAGGTACTTAAAAACTTATAATCCCTTTTTCACTTGCTTGTTAATCATTAGAAGCTTTGTGATTTCGGGTTTTCTTCAAATTTCTATTCTTGTTTTGTTAACTGTTCTGCTCGTATGTAGCTTAAATTAAAATATGGTTCTGATGCTTAAAGTTGTGTTCGAGGAATCTGGAACTGTATACAAAAATCTGGGAACCAAAAAGTTTCACGTTTGGTGGTCTGTGCATAAGGAAATAGTTCAGAACCAATGGATTAGAGTTCTTTTATTTTTCTCCTTTTGAAGATTTGTGTTCTTTAGT
Organism: Comarum palustre; assembly: GCA_951800085.1. Classification (NCBI taxonomy): domain Eukaryota; kingdom Viridiplantae; phylum Streptophyta; class Magnoliopsida; order Rosales; family Rosaceae; genus Comarum; species Comarum palustre. Next base: position 17,901,669 of record OX637583.1, read on the forward strand.
GGTGAGCACACGTCTTTAAAGAAATAAGATTGAACTGCACTTTTGACTTTTGAATAGTAACTATGAACCTGTTCCTGAATGAGATTTTGCTTGAGTTTGATTCGGTGTGGTAACTATCTTTATAGTGGTCCCCAATGCACACTAGTTTTTACCCTCTAGAGGTATAAAGCGCAGAAAATTAACTTTGTGAAATTCCCTGGGGTTCAAAACAGATCTTAAGTGAATTAGAGTTGATTTCTCCTTTTGATTTAGGAAATTGGGATTTTCTTTGTCATCTTCAGAGGTGTATGGGCCCCAGTTAGGCGTTTGAAGAACATATTCTGGTTTGTTTGGTTCTGGGATTTACTTTTGATTCCATTAGTTGGTAAGAAGTCTTATATTGGACATTTCTCTTTGGTTGCATTATGATATGAGAAAGAGAAGTGGACTATAGCAATTTAAATTACATGAAGGTATTGTTGAAAAATTCATCAAGTTATTATGTGATGTATGATAATTGATGTTCTGTGCTGGTAGCTTTACTGCTCGAATTCTTCTGTGCTTTTCACATTACCAGGCTTCATAGCTTGTAAGGAAAACAAATCTAAACTATAGTTCACCTTAATCTTATATGTTATAAGTGTGCCACTTATAAATGAATCATAAATATGGCATCTTCTACTTGTATTGATTATCACAGACAGACTCGGTCCAAATGTATTTTTACATTTTCTTATGTGAAGGCAGTACCTGGTGAAGAAGCTTAGTGTTTAGACTTCTCCAGTTGTTTAAATGACATCATTGAACTGCTCTATCGTACTAATAAATGAATTCATCAAATAAAGGATTTGTTTAAGGCTATAGGTTGTATTGTTGTTGCATTCTGTGTTGTCTTGAATTGGTTTGGTTCCTTCTTCTGGTCATGAGCTTGCTTCAAAACACTATCAACTGAGTTCAAATATATATTTTTTTCTTTTCATAGGTTTGATTTCTTACAAGTTCTATATGTTTTTATCATGAATGAAAGTAGAGTAGGTTGCAAACTTGGTGTCTGCATTCTTTGGAAATGCAAATTATGAATTGTACTATGTTTTTCCCCTTTCATTACTATTCTTTCGGAAACAATGTTCTCATTATCTTTGGTGATTACTTTCTGATTTAACTTTTGTTACTCTTGTAGTCACCACAAGAGAAACAGAGCCCTGTGATTATGGAGGGAGCAGGGTACCGAGGTACTGAACCAGAACCTAGAAGAAGTAAATCCAGTAGTCCCATTTCTTGTTCAAGTGTGTCCGGTGCTCAGCCTTCTCGAATAGATGATGAACTTGAAGACGAGTCTGTGTCTGAGGTGGGAGATATTGGGGACCGAGCTCTTCACAGCAACAGGAACAGTCCCAGTCACAACTTTAACGACTTGTATGGAGAAGATGTTTTATTGCCATCCTATGGATTTTGGGGCCGTGATAATACTGCATCTCGGCCTATCCCAACTGTGCCTTTGCCAGAAGAAGTCATTTCTCAAACCATTGATGTGGTAGTACGCAATGAAGTTAAAAAACAAGTGAGCTTTCGGTTAATATGTTCTCGTTGCACATAAAAAGATTTATGTCCTTGAACATGGACAGGATGGTTGGTCTTCCTGTCTATTGATCAATACATAGCAAGAATGTCAAACATGTTTGTGTTTGTTTCATCACGTCTTGTCAGACCATCTTATAACTTCAAATTTTTGTTTCTTCATAAGCAGGAAAATGCATATCAGTTGCCAAAGTGGTTGGAGTATGGTTCATGTATGACACATTTAGCTGTCTTTGGTATTCTTGGGGTAACACACTTGACTCTTGTTTCTTGTGCATGCCAAAATTTCATTTTTGTTTGAATTTGATTTTCGTTGATTCATAGCTGTTATGGCATTATTTTAGGGAAAAAAAATCTTCAGATGCTAAAGCAACTTTGCAGTTACCATGTTTATTCTGTAATGTATAGTAGTGAAATACTTGTGCAACTAACTTTTATCCTGCATCAAAAGTTTTTTTCTTGCTCAAAGTAGCTTTCGTTAGAAAGTCTCTCTACAAACCTTTTAGATATCTGTCTCTCGACAAGAATTAATATGCCATCGTAGTATATTCTTTATTTGATTTGAAGAAACCTTCTTGCCAAATAGATTATTTGACATGCTACAGAATGCAGGTCTTGACGAGGTACCTACTGCAAAAATTGTTTGGCCCAGGAATTGCTGGTGTGACAAGTGACCAAACAATTCTTTACCTTGACCTTCCTTCTAATATGGTATCTCTCTCTCCATACTTCATTGTTCTTCAAAATAGTGTATTGATATGGATGATGTTCCAATACGTTTTTCCTATCCTAATGCAATTTTGTAGGTTGGTTCTTTCTTGATGGGATGGTGGGGTGTTGTTTTCAAAGCAGATATAGCCTATATGTCAGATTTTTTGGCCATTGGATTGTCAACTGGTTATCTGGGGAGCCTTACTACCTTCAGTGGTTGGAACCAAAAAATGCTTGAACTCACTGTTCAAGGCCGTTGGCTTTTTGCTCTGCTTGGTTTTTTAATAGGTAAAACACCAATTTCAGTAGAAAATACTACAGTATATGTGTAGATGGCACTGGCATGGGCATATTCAAATATTGGTTGAATCAGACTTTGAGCCTATTTGAAACTCACCCATGGAGAAAATCAATATAGTTCCATTCACTTGGCTAATATGAGCTTCTCTTGCATATAATTGGTGTCAGGTTTATTTCTTGCTGCATACTCTATGTCAGGTTTATTTCTTGCTGCATACTCTATTATTTTTGGGATAGAGACAGCTAAGGGTTTCAGACAGCTTATTAAAAGGTGTGTAGGGTCTGACATTGTTAGCTATAGAAAGACCTGGAGGGTTGGTAGTTACAAGCGTCACTTGGCAGTTTGGGCAGTGTTGCTGGTGATGCTAGGTTGCCTATGGAGTGTGAGTGGAATCTTGGTGAAGGAGGAGTTCAAAAGTGACAGCAGTGACACACATCTATGGTTGGCCTGCATCGTTGGACCTGTAGGTGTGTGGATCAGGTGGTTCTTAGCTCGATTGAATGGACGCGGATTAGGAAAGACACAGTTGTTGAAATGGGTTCCATTTGGTACTCTAATTGCAAATGTTTCGGCAGCTTGTATCATGGCAACACTTGCTACTGTGAAGAAAGAGGTGAGGTCTTGCATTTTGATTTCTGTGGAGACCCGCTCAATGACTATATCCTCTTTACTTTTTTTTTCCGCCATTCTGTCATACATGAAAAGCTCACAGTTTTACATATATCTATCACATTATAAATTGAGAATTACCTCTCTGTTATCCATCAGTCCAGTGCCATAACTGCCATTACTGCTCATGATCTTACTTTTTCAAATGCTTCGGGTTCTTAATGATTGTTATAGAGCTCACCAACTCTGTTTCTGTTTCTCTAGGTGAATACCAAGACTTGTGATATCATTGCAAATGGATTGCAACTCGGTTTTTTGGGTTGCCTGAGTACAGTATCTACCTTCATTTCTGAATTCAATGCAATGAGAGAAAGTAAACAACCTTGGAGAGCATATACATATGCCGTGGTTACGATATGTGCCTCGTTTTGTTTGGGGACCCTAATATTTTCATTACCTGTTTGGGCAAAGGGATACGTATAGCACATGTTCATGTTTCTAGGCCAGCCTCTTCACGTCTCAATCATCCAAGCACATGACACCTTGCGCCACCTGAGTTTGCCGTAATTTTGAAGTAGAGTTTTTTGTATCAGTGTGTACTTCCAAGGTATAGTGAATTGATATACAAAGTGATATTGCCACGAAGAACTTCGATTGACCTTTGGACCAATAGCAACAGCGCTCAATTGCCTTGATCTTATATGAACTCAAAGAGATGATGAACAGCAATTCTGGACTGGATTGAATGCTAATCATCTGACATTCAATATATGCATGATATTGTTCATCACAGTGGATTTCGAAATGAAAGGCTTATATACATGACAGTCATGCGTGGTCGCAAACTCAAGGTTTCACTAGATAAACAAGCCTTGACATAATCACTTCCAACTTGCCAATAATATGAAAGACCATATGAAGAGAAAGACAGTCATATATTGATAGATATATCAAGCCCTGCTAGCTCTGAGACATGCACCCCCTGCAGTAGTCAACAAGTTCATCACTGGGGGATCTTGTTGAGCTTGTTGTAAACATACTCGCTGTACTTCTTGGTCTTGTACTTCGGGGGATTCTCCTCATCCACGAGGTTGGGGTGAGGCCCTATTACTTGGTCTGCTGGAGGTTCCAGGAACACAGGCCAAGAGATTCTCGTCTTGTCCTTGCTCACTGTGGTTCTGTGGAGCACAGCCTTGTACTTCCCATTGCTCATTACCTACGTACCACATCAAAACAACATCAAACACCCACAAAAATGCGGTGTTTCTCGCCAATGTGGATGAGAGAGACAGAGGGTACGTACTTCCATTTGATCACCAATGTGGATGACTAGGGCATTAGGGATGTACTTGACATCGTACCACTGGCCATCGCGGCAAGCTTGGAGGCCCTGAACTTCGTTGGGGACGAGAATGGTGAGGGCGGACATGTCGGTATGAGCAACCACACCAAGAGCAAGATCAGGGCGGGGACACGGCGGGTAGTAGTTGATTTTGAGAAGGTACACCAAGTCATCACCACCAACTGCCTTCTTCAGTTCTTGTGCTTCAAGCCCTAACTCCAAAGATAAAAGCTTAAATAGCTTCTCCACCACCTTGTGTAGGTTCTTTGCATACTCTTCATTTGCTTCTCTGCGATATATTCATACACACCAGTTAATTTTTACGCTGTATATTTCATTCATGTTTTCACTATTTAAGTATTTATCTCTTCTTCTTTTTACCGGGTTTTACTAATTTCCTCTACCAATTAACCCACCAGCTATGCGTCTTTTGTTATTGTTGGTTTAGTACATGATAGTGACAAACTGATAAGACCAAGATAACCAATCAGATCCTCTGCTCGCACCTACTTCTACACAAAATAAATAACAACAACAACAAAATATATATTGAATTTTCAGACGAGTCGACTGAAAATGACAGGAAAAGAAACAAAGATTTAGGAATTTTGTTAGTATAAGCAAACACTAGAGATTAAGAAACTAAAAATAGGAAGATTTCATGTATTCTCTGTTCTAATCTATATAAGCATACGCTAGAGCCACTCAGAGCTCTCTCTATATATATACCTCGGATTTTCTATATTTCTATATGCAAACCTCCAGCTTATCGATACAAAATGTTGAACGAGGTCCAAATTTTATTTATTTATTTATTCTCATAAAAAAACTAAGGAAGAAACTAGATGCCACTAATAAATAGAAAGGGTGACAAGACAAATGTTTCAAGCTAGCTCATACCTACCCCGGAACTCAGAAAGGCATAAGGGTTATGATGAATGAGAAGTAGCAACACTTGGTTCATATTACTACCACACAAGCAAACAAGAACCCCCGGCCAGTCTTTTTTTTAATAGTCAAAAACCCCCATTCTAAGATACCGGAATTTGGTTGCCAAACCTACCAAACTACAGGGGTAAGAACCAAATTTACTTCAGATATTTCTCTTAGAAAAAAAAACTGAATTCCCAGATAGGCAGGCTGCCACGTAAGCCCACAATTCTTCTGAGGATACAGTTAAAACCAGTCACGCATGCAACTAATTAACCATGTAGTCAATCTACTATCCGAACTGCTCAGACGCGGCAGCGCTCTGCAGGACGAAATGACGATAGTCGTTCGATGTTTAATGAATTGATTCAACAGACATAATTAAACGAACTTAAACATGATCAATTCATTAAAAATCGGATCACCGTTTCGTCCTGTTTCGTCTGCACCTGAGCAATCCTAGATGTACCATTTTGTTTCCAAGTAACTAAAGGCTATCAGTATGTTCCTGAAACAGATTCTGAAAGTGAATAGAGCGAGCTCGATCCCCGGTTTTAAACCCAAAAGCTAGAGCAGTTTCATGATGCAGAAACTCGATATCGATCTCTGAAGCTTTTGACTATCGGTTGCATCCGCAATTTCATTTTGGCTAGGGTTATAAACTTATAATTGCTTCATTTGATTTCGACTACTCTATCTGCATCATGATGTCCCCGAAAGGCATAAATCTTTTTCAGCTTATAATTGTGATTGAGAGTGCATGTCGTGAAATTACGTCTGATGGCCCTCTATGATTATGAATGTCGTTTATGTCTGCCCGGAGAAGAGTCCACTGACCGAGACAAAGGGCAACTACCTCCGGCTTCGTGTCCTTTAATAGTTAAGAAAAGGGCCCTGCTATAGGTATAAACCCTAAATTATCTTCTCTCTGTACCCGTTCCTCTCCTTTGCAGGACTAACCCTAGAAATAATTGATTTAGATACTATAGCCCTCTAATTATAGCAGTATTCAGTAAAATTCTTGAAAGCTTTCAAAATTTCACAACCGATTCTGATCCAGCTAGAATGTAAAAAATAAAATGGGTAATTTCATATACACCTACTTTTGAAGAGTGGGTTTAAATAAAACACAACCTAATATTCATTTTGGATAGACATCTAAAATGTATTAATTATAATATATATTATGTTCTATTTTTTTCTAAATTTTACACAATTACCGCCATTCAAATTATAACATATAAACACCCAATTGATACAGTTTTAAATAAGTTGATTATGATTTTTTTTCTAATACTAACATTTTTTCAATCAATTTGCAAAAATTATGCAATTTTCTTTATTTTTAGAAAAAAAATATCATCTAGGTGAAATGATGCAGTTCTTCATTCTGTGATTTATACATAATGTAAAATATAATATAAATAAAATATATGAATTTTAAAGTAAAATGAAGAAATTCTAAATCATATACCCTAAATCCTAAACCCTAACATATACCCTAAACCCCATACCATAAACCCTAAACCCTAAAATTGAGAAAGATACCAAATTTAGCTTTATACTAGAAAATCAAAGAAACTAAAAAATGAAGAAAATTATTAATTATAGACATATGATCTATATGAAAAGTTTGTTTATGTGGAATGGGTGTAAAATGAAAGAAAAATATGTATGAGTTTATCTTAAAAGAGGTTAAGTAATTTAGGTTTTTCTATAATTTTCTCAAAATGAAACGAAATAACCAAATCTCAAACATAAAAACTTCAAGGGTTCGAAATTGTCCATGCAAAAACATGGACCGAAATTGCAATGAAGATGTGGTTAATTAGGAAATGCAGTTGTCTGTCAAACAAGTTACTTGAGAAAATTTCAGTATTGAGTAAAGAAAAATTACCAGCCTTTGCAAAAAACGTAAAGATCTTAATTAATTACCAACCAGTTCTTCGTCAATTGATGTAATTTTACATTTTGTATAATAAATGCAGAATTTAACATTCGATAGATTTCAATATATGTAACTCAATATCTGTTGAAAAACGTCGTACAATCCAGATCTATCAATTTGAGAAAAATAATTAGTTACTAAAAAAAGGTAAATAAAAGAGAATAAAAACGAAGTGTTTCAAACCTGTAAGAAGCTGTCTTAGGCCAAAAGCGGTAGTTAATGGCAGAAGGTGGCCAAATCTTATGGAACAGATGATCCACCCACCCTTTCTTCCCTTCAAGTTCCTTCTGCAGAAATGTACCGTAACCCTCGACGGACTTCGAGTTAGGATCCTTTGCGCACACCTCTTTCTCCTCCTGTGGAAGCTCAAAGAACTCTTTCCCGACGGCCTGTAACTTGGAGATGGCCTCGTTGGAAATGTCATGGTTCACGATTTGGTACATGCCCCAGTCGGTGCTGGCCTCGAAGATTTGTTTCCGGAGCCTCTCCTCATCAGGGTCGCTGAAATCAATGGTAGGGCATTCGAGGACTGTGTTGGGGACGGTGGTGATTCCCGGCTGCTCATTCTCCGACCTAATGTACTCTGCCGGGATTGTGTCCTTGGAAATTTTTGATGCAATGTCTTGCACTCTTTCTACCCCCATCTTAATCAAATGCATGTCTAGGAAGAAAAAGAGAACCCCAAAAGAAAGGTGATATGAAATCACTTAAATGTGAAATGGTTGTGTTGGTTACAGCTTATTATGTTATGCTTGTCTCGCATTTATAATATTGTGGAGATAAGGCATTGAGTTGGGTAAGTAAGATTTTTGGTGATGGTTGCATCACTTGCATGCAAGCTAGGGACGTGGCTCATTCGTTTTCGCTAGATAGTCCTAACTGCCCACCACTTTTCATGGCCAAAAATCTCATTATCTAACTCATAAGAAATCTATAAATTGAACGTTCGGGATATTAGATCCGGATCCGAGTTTTCGTTTTCCCAAAAACTGAAACTTGAAAAAGAACGCGCTTGTATCCAGCCTCAAACAGAGTCCCCGTCCGGCGACGAGCCTTCATGTCGTCGTCGGACTGGAGTTTTTTCGGTTTTGTGTCGACAGATGTGCGTGATCGAGCTTCCAAATCGTTCTGATAAGGAGGTACGGTGGTCTAGGTGAGACACATGAGATGAGAAGTGCTGCGACCGGCTGGATCTCGCTCTCTACGTGCAAGGCTAGTATGCATTTGTGAATTATGATTCTACATAAACACACCAAACTTCACAATAATTAAGACTTAATCTTACTTGCTTAAAATATATTAAGAAATTAGTAATGAAGTCATTGTTTCTTAAACTGGAGGAATATTAGTGGAACATATACATCTAATTGGTCTGTGCTAACGAAATTTACCAACATTCCCTCACCTACTAAATGTACTTAAAAAGAGCCATTAGGGCCGGCCCGAGAACAAAACAGCCCATGCGCCAGCACAGGACCCAAACCAGCAGAGGACATGGTGAAAATAGGGTAAAACAATCACAACCACCCCAACTACAAGATACGATACTACAATTTATCATATCTTTATTTTATATCTTTGTTTATTTATTTTATAGTAATTACGGATTTATTATTTTAAATGTCTTGTATCATTTTTGTTTCTTTTTAGAATAAATTGTTTGTATATATGAATAAACTACTAATGTTACATATGAGAATTAGTATAGTACTAAGGTATTATCTTGTTCAAAAAGATTAGAAGTATTCATCGAATTAGTGAAGAAGTACCCAATAATCTATACTAATTCACTGATACTAACCTATAATGTAACATTATATTTTTCATATTTTATTTAAAATACATTACAAAGTTAGTTCAATACACATCTTTTGGAAGGTTCAGGTGCGGAGGTCTGCATTTTTAAAAAAATACGGACTTTTGCAATTTTGATCCATTTTTCGATCATGATTTCTCATCTTAACCGTTCACAATGTAGATATATGTGAATAGTTCATCTCTACAAAATTTCAGAAAATTTAGAGATCATTAAGACATCCAAAATGAATCAAAATTATAAACGTAATAAAATTGTTTAACCATAATCGTTTGTTGTTTCCGTTCTAAATCACATATTAGAATACCTTAACGATCTCCAAATTAAATGAAATTTTATAGAGATGATCTACTCATATATACCTATATTTTGAACGGTTAAGATGAGAAAATACGATCGAAAAGTGGATCAAATTGCAAAAATCCGTATTTTTTTTTAAAAATGCGGACTTCTGCACCTGAACCTTCCTCTCTCTATATATATATATATATAAACCTCATGTTATTCAGCAATCAAGCTTCTTTACTGGTTGAAGATTTATTGATCTCGATATTTTCTTAAAATTTTTGTTGAAATTGTCAAGTTTAGGATCATCAATACTTTAGTTATTGGTATGTACTATGTAATATATTAGACAATGTTGAGAAAAATATGACTTCCAGATGTAATGAAAATCAATTTTGGGTTGGGAGGGTTTGGAGGAACGTATGGCGAGGTTGTTGAAGTTAACAAAGTACACTAGTAGGTAATAGTTGGTGCTAGCTTGTAAATCCTCGTCTCGATTGCACCCGGTTTTGTCAATAGAATAGACCCAACAATATCAATCGGCGTCCTCAAATTCACGCGTGCATACACTGAAGCAATGTTCTAAAAAACGCTAGACGCTACTCAGACGGATAACCGTCTAGATGATTAATCGGGAGATTAATCGCTTTTAGACCGAGATTAATTGGTTTTATGGCAGAAATTAATCGGTTTCAACCAAAATGATGAATCACCGTCTAACACCTAAGCGGAGGATTAATCGGTTTAGGCGGGGATTTTTAGAACATTGCACTGAAGGGTAATCAGACTCTTTTACATAATTCATACAGCGAGACCCAACACAATAAGCACTTGAACAAAGAGTTTGGAACGGAAGAAAAATGTTATGGATGATTGCATTTCGCTTCATGTCTTGTATGTATCTACATCAACATACTAGATTATCACTCCTAAACCATCCAACCATTTCAACGCACGGTGCAAGATTTAATCCCCTCCATTTAACCACAGCAGGAACCGCAGACAGGTAAGGAACCTGGATGTTGAGAAGCACAATAACATTTTTGATAAGGAATTTTAAGAAAGCAACATAATTAGAAAACCAAACATAGGAAGCAGAAGAGTTGACATACTATGGTCGATGCCACGAACATGTCAAGCCCACGAGGACCACCACCATCCCATTTTTTGCTAGCACCGGATCCTTTTCTGTAAGCATCCGACTTCCATCTGATGCATCACAATAGAAAAAACATAAGTTTCTTGAAGACAATGCATTGATGCTTCAAGTAAGCAATATGGGCACATAGAAGAGAACACTATAATTCTTTACCGAGAACATTGTACCAAAAAACACGCCTATCAAGTTGACGATGGCCCAAAAGAAGTCTGTTATTGTTTTGAGTCGCCAAATGGATCACTTGGATTTCACAACGCCTAATGCCAAAGACACAAGAATACACACTGAGTGTCCGAAAACACAATGCATAGAACTTAAAGAACGAGAAACTGACTGAACTAGGATAAGTCAGCCGTTCAGCTTCCCCCAGCATCTTGCATTTATAAAGAAGCAAAAAACAAAACAAATTGTGGAAGTTCCACCAAGCACATCAAAAGATTTCCAATTCAGACAAGAAAAATAGCACATTCAGCACATATACACCCAAGCACAACCTGGCATAAGGCCTTAATCTATAGCCGTCTAGAACCTCGCACACTGCTTACCTAGTTAAGCTTATAGGGAAGCCAAGTTATCAATAGAACACAAACAAAACACACACCCCCTGAACCAGGCCCAAGATATAAATTACAAACTACAAAGAACATCCCGGTACATGCAAAGAACACCAAACTCTAGCAAAAGGTCTTCACTTAGAATTTCCTCAAGTTCGCAAAACATGAGGCAATATCTCTCATATTGAGCACGCCCGGTTGAAGTCATCAATTGATTGTTCCAAAAAGATAAGCTAGAGAAATTTAAAAAAGAGAGAAAAAAAAGAATATTTTGTAAATGTATAATCATATGATAGCCGCCTTCAAACTCAGGGCACCTAGGCTCTGATTCATATATAGAGCACAAGTGATGTGACACAGAATACATTGACAAAGAGTAGAATCCTCAAAAACATTACACAGTATGCTTTCCCCTAAAACATTAAAATCAAAGAACTCGGATGACTTATTTCATTTCCAAAACCAAAAAAAATCGCAGTTGCTCATCACAAATCTAAAAACCTTACCAAATTAGAGTTGTCATATATACACAAAATATTGTACTTCAGAGAATTTCGAGAACTAAGACATTAATCCAGAAGATCCATAACGCAAGGGAAGCACAATTCGATTCAGAGCTAGAATGATAATCAAACCTAATCGGAAAGACACGAATTGAATAACCGATGATTCCGATCATACCAAAACAATGAAGCAAAATCAAATAGAAAGAAGAACCTCGCTCGACGTACGCAATCGGAGAAACGAAATCAAATAAATAAATGGTTATGTGGTGACTACTCAAACAAAATTGTGGTGCCTGGGTTTTGTAGAGTTGGGAAACCGGAAGGTAAGAAGAGGCAGAAAAGGGTTTTTTTTGTACAAGTGCATGTTGTTCGATCTGTTTTTGTGTTGGGTTTCTAATAGTTGTGCTTTGATTTTAACTCACGTATATATTATTTATATGATTGTCTTTCTTTACAAATGTGTTTCAGTATTGTTATGTTTTTGTTTGTTTTTGTGTATATGTTTGAATTGTTTCTCTAAAACTTCTCATGGCTGACATTTACAATTAAATCTTGCATTTACATTTTTAATGAAATCTGTGCCATTTTTGTAAGCATTTTGCACAGCGGGAGAGAGATGGAGCTAGAGAAAAATTGTGAATCAGATATTATTGTTATTCTTCTCTTATTTGTTGATGCTATCTCCATGTATTATTTGCTCTCATTTAGTGATCTCATTTACGTAAGGAAAAGTATTAGCGACTGTTTTAGATATAAGAACAATGTTTGAGAATTAACTCTTGAATTAGTGACCAAATAACTTCATTCTTGCTAAGAATTTCAGGAATCGTACGAAACCCCTCTTGGATTTTAGCACTCATTGAAATACATTTTTTTCTTTCTACAAGATGTAAATATATCAATCATGACATCATGTTAAAACTAACCAATTCATCACTGGCATTAGATGAAGGTCATATTTGTGGAAACAAAAAAAATTGACGCAGGTGTTTTTCTCAAAAAACATGTAAATTGTAATTCCCATTTCTTTTTGATATCAATTGATTCATATATAAAATCTGCTTCAAAATATGTATTATTAACCCACGTTGGTGCAAACATTTGACCTAGTATCATACACTAGCACTTCATATATTCATTTTCTTTTTCACCACTTTTGGGTGGTTGTTCCATTGACAATCTAAAGTGACCCGCCAATGGTGTTCCTACCGGTTTCGATCCATCCATATGAACCGCATATGCACCTTTTCAACATACTCCGCTTGTGAAAGCTTCAGAGTATCAGCCACTTTATCACGAATAATCTTAACACTTAAGATTTTCTTCACCTCACCCAAATCCTTCATTGTGAAATCGCTTGACATCTCTCTCTTCAACTTCTCAATCTCTTTGTAGTCTACCCCAGCTATCAACATGTCATCCACATATAATAGGAGAATGATATAAGACTTGTCAAACCTCTTGAAATAACATCAGTGATCAGATTGACATATTCTGTAGCTACTCTCACACATGAACGCGTCAAACTTCTTATACCACTGTCTTGGGGCTTGTTTTAAGCCATATAAGCTCTTTTACAATTTGCATACCAAGTGCTCCTCATCAGGTACTATTGAACTTTGTGGTTGCTTTATGTATATGACTTCCTTCAAATCATCATGAAAAAAGCAGTCTTGACGTCTAGCTGCTCTAGATATGGACCCTTAGCTTCCACTAAACTAAGCACCACCCGAATTTTAGTATATTTCACAACGGGCAAAAATATCTCATCAAAGTCAATTCCCTCCCTTTGTTGGAAACCTTTCAGAACGAGCCTTACTTTGTAACGTTTGCTTCTATCAACTTCTTACTCAATCTTGTAAATTCATTTGTTATGCAATGCATTCTTACATATCGGAAACTTTGCTAACACCTAAGTATTTTTGGACATAAGAGAGTCAATCTCATCTTGCATAGCACCCTCCCACTTAGCAGAATCTTCATATTGCATTGCCTTTTGAAATCGTTTCTTCAAGAGTTAAACTCATGCACCTCGTTGAATTATGTGAATTAATCTGTGAATGTTGTGGGTTAGAACATAGTGGATATGGCCTTGAATACTTGTTGTCACCCGCATTCTTGACACGTTATGTCCCGCTGTCTGGCCATGCCAGATCTTCGGTGTAAAAATGACTTTTTCCGAACAACCAGCTTTAGAGCGTGTCACCACATATGGGTCAGGTGTAACGTACCTTCTCTTCTAGGCTTTTTCGCCTTCTGATTTCTCCTAAAATAACTAACGTACGAGTGCTTATCAAACCGACACTCAGGTTCTTCACAGACCTAGCTGAGAAGCAACTAGAATTTTTCTTTGCTTCACGTGAAGCAAACGTTTCTTACCCATACCAGTGTGGTTGAGCAGAGTTATAAATCAGGAATGCAATGCGTTCACCAAAGGTTTCTCTGACAAACTAAGATATTTGCTAGAGTTATTTACTCTACCAATGGTTTTACGAGTATTCGCTTACAGATAGGTCTTTGTGAAATGGGGGTGGACTGTTTGCTCATGGGAGAGGCTTGATGAGGTAGCAGCGGGAGTCGTCGACGGATCAGGCTTTGGTGAGGTAGAAGCGGGGAATGCCTATGAATAGGGCTTCTGTGGAATAAAAGACCCAACAAATCTTTTTGTGTAGGTGCTCCAAGAGAGGCTTGTTTTGCAGGATGCAAAGGTTTGTTTGTGTCTGTTGATGTGTCCCTGAATCATATGCCTTGACTCCTTAATATACTGAGTAACTAGAGTTTATTCCTTGCGGATCAATGTATATCGAACCCTCTTAATCAAAATATGAAGAAATCTTTCTAAGAAGATCACGAAAAAGATTCTGAAACAAATCGCTAATCAAGCCACATATGACCTAAAACGGAAAGAAAATATTTACAATTACTTAAACTGCAGGAACCGGTCCAATGAGCTCTTTTAATAGACATTCGTCGAAATATATTATTTTAGTCCAAACACATCTAATGTTAACTATGATTTTTGGCCTAGGAACCCTCTAGTATACAGGTAATCAGCGTTGTTTAATCAGAGTTTCCAACATTGGTTTTTGTTTTTGATTATCTATCATTCTTGGCGCATTGGTTTAGTGGATTTTAGTTATTAAACAAAAATGTCTAGAAAAATTAATCCACCATCATTTAGCAAAACTAGAAAACAACACTATCATCTAAGACCATCTGAATTCTATTTTAGAAAGCATCCATCTCTCCTAAGTTGGGATGCTTGCTGGACTTGGTTTCTGCACCAGAACATGAATCCCCACTCAGGGATGCTTCTAGGTTTGTCTCTGTCTTAAATTTTGAAATAAATTCTTGTCACTTTTTAAGGGTTTTTGAAATCCAACCTAGCTGGGAGGCTCAGTTCCACGTCCGGATTTTATGACAAAGAAGAAAAAAAATTACATAGTTTGAAAATGAAAAACAAAAGACAAAAAACTAAGAAAAAAGAATAGAGTATTCCTATCTCTTATACACATGCAACAAGAAAGTAATGACCTTGTAGATATGGAAGCATTTGTAGCACCTCACCCATGATGAGAATTAAGACCGACGAACATATGAGAAGCCCAAATCATCCATACGTAGGTAAAGAGAAATATTAGGTGAAAAAGAAACATGTCATTCTAGGGAAGAAGAGAGTAAACTCATGTTAGTCATTCTGTCAGCCACCGTATTACCTTCCTGGATAATATGAGAACAATAAAATGTCATCGTCCGAATACGAGCCAAGCAGGTAAGCCAGGCAATTTTAAGAGGCCAAGGAGGGACAAAAGAGGGGGATTTAATACAAGCAATTACACAAGTTGAGTCACATTCAAGCCAAGGGCATTTTCAACCAAACTGAAATACATACTCAATCCCAATGATCACACCCACAAGCTCAGAGTAGAAGGCAGAATTGTGTCCTAACCCTTTACAGTGATCGCCTATGTAACGACCATTAGAGTCACGAAAAACTCCATCACAAGCTGCTGAGCCCGGATTTCATTTTGCAAGACCATTAGTATTCAATTTTATCCACAGAATAAATGGAGGATGCCATAGGAGTCTTACAGGATGATATAACAAACAGAAAATTCTCAAATATAGGAGAAGATTTTCTAGAATTTAGAGGATAATGCACATCTGTTCATAAGTTTCCTACATACACAAACTGTGGCCGCCCATAAAAAAAACTACCAGCATGACCACATCAGTGACAACTCTCATACAACACATGTACAGAGAAAACAGTATTAAATTAAGGTCACATGTAAGGAAAGTAATGCAGAGGCTAGTCCTGTATATTACTTGCTCGGAAAACTCTCCTTCAAATTACAGCAATTCAGGATAGTTTCCACCTGGTGGACAGATATAACAGTAGATTCCAACACAAATGGAAAAAAATCCAAAATCGAATTCATGTACTTCCTATCCACAATGAACAAGCTACTCGACTATCTTGGCCCTGAAACTTCGTGTGAAGAGACATAAGAATAGCAAGTACGCGAGCCATTTGCTGTCCGCGTAGGAAAAGAAATAGACTCTTGATACCGCACTCTATCATTTCTCTCAGTTCCTTCTTCTATCATAGATGCCTCAGTGAACTGACGTCCAATAAAGCGCAAGAAATTCAACGAATCAAAATCTGGCTGACTTAGAGGGATGCCTCCTTCCAGCATGCCAACAATAGCATTCATATTTGGCCGAAGTGCCGGTTCCTCATGAACACAACACAACGCAACACGCACAAATTTCTCCACCTCTTCCCTTGTCACTCGTCCCTCCAGTCTTGGATCAACAAGCTCCAAGTACCTCCCTTGCTCATGCATATCTAGTGCAAATAGTGGAAAATAAACAAGTCCTGACCCAGATGTCGATGATGACTGACCACCACCACTGCTACCATCATTCACGTTATGGCTTTGCAGTCTTGATGTATTTTTCCTTCCACTGACAAGTTCTAGAAGTACCATTCCAAAACTATAGACATCAGTTTTTTCAGAGATTGCAGAGTTAGTTAGCCATTCTGGTGCAAGATAGCCGCGTGTGCCCCTCATAGTTGTAAAGAGACTGGACTGTTCTGGACTGAGGAGCTTTGAAAGGCCAAAATCTGAAAGCTTTGCCTGAACATGATCCTGCAAGAGAATATTCTCTGGCTTGACATCGCAATGGATAATCTTCTGATCACACCCGCTGTGCAAGTATGCGAGCCCACGCGCTGTCCCAAGAGCTATATCAAGCCTCTCTTGCCATTCTATGACTGGTCCAGTTCCAAAAAGTGTCCGGTCAAGCGAGCCACGATTCATATATTCATAGACCAGAAGGCGATGTCTCCCTTGGGCGCAAAACCCTTTCAATCTGACCAAATTGGCATGGTGAATATTACCAATCACTGCCATCTCAGTGCAGAAATCTTTTTTCCCTTGAACACCTACATTTGTTATCTTCTTTACAGCTACAACAGTTTTATCTCGTAGAATTCCCTTATAGACAGCACCAAACCCACCAGACCCAATCAGGGTCTTAAAATTATCTGTAGCCACTTCAAGTTCATCAAAGTCAAACCTCTTAGGTAAGCCTGGAATGTAAAAGGCATCCATCTCTTCTGAAGATCGTGAGTCCATATGCCCTAATTTAATCTCTTTTTCCTTTGACTGTCTCCGTCTTCCTCTCACAAGAAAAGCTAGCGCTGCCAACAGAGAGAACCCAGTAAATGGCAAAAGCACCAGAGCTGCTAAAGGGAAGTTTCTTTTTCCAGAACTGGGAGTGTTACTGAAGTCTGTTGGGGAAGACCCGACAAGGGCTTTGATGTAACCCAATGGATCATCTACACCAGCATTACTATTTGAAATAATGGACCCCAACTCATCTTCAAGCAAATAGCAAGCACCAGATGAATTTTGATAGAACACTCCCAAGCAAGAGCAGATGACAGAGCAGAGTTCTTGACAGGTCGACAGATTAACACCGTATTTTACCGGATCCGAAAAAAGAATGGAGAAGTAATTCATACCATTGCCAAGCTTGATATATGAAAGGGATGATGAATTCAGCTGACTGCCGTTATTGGTTGAGTTACAGGGTAATGGCAAAGAATAAGGACTGCTTGGCAAGCAACCATCACTGTCTTCGGAGCTTACATGGAAATTTGATGGACATGATGAACATGTGGATGCAGAGCCTGAACACAAACCAATCCTGCCACAAAACAATGGAATTCTGCAACTATCAGTTGGCCAAGCAACTTCCTGGTTCCACTTTGAAATGGAGAAGCTTTTGACGATAAACTTTCCAGAGGGATCCAACTGAGCAATTTGAAAGTCAGAAGCTGTCAAGAGCACCTGAATCACGATCACTGTTCCATTACGACCAAGAAGCTGAAGACCTGTTCTGTTGAGAGCCATATCTTCAGCTATGTAATTCGAGTTTTTGTAAGCCTGTGTTTCCATTGACAACTTCCAATATGTCTGCCCACGCCATTGAAGTACCGCATCAGAAGAACTTGGTATGAGCTTGTAATCACCTGTTGAAAAGTTTGAAGAGGTACTGGAACTGGCCAGAAATGACCCGACGGATAACTTTTGTCCGATAACAATTGTGTCTGTTGGATAGTGAAAACTTTCCCAAAGAGAACCATTGAAGTCATCAAGAAGGATTAGATTACCTGCTTCATTCAGCAACAGCGCATGCACTGATGACTTCAATGCCGGAGTTGACCAAACCGGATTGCCATCCGCATTTGAAATGCCGAGTCCTGTAACCGTGAGATTCATCTCGCCAGAACTCGAGATGGCAGCATCCCGATTGGCAGACCAGATGACAGTATTGGATGCGACATGGATGATGCTCAAGTAAAAGCTGGACTGACCACCAGGGTTAAACATAGCAGCTTTGAATGTACCATTTCGAGAAGACAAGAAGGTACCAGACGTGTCGATGAAGCCATAGTGTGAAGCAGAGAAAGGCGGGTATACAAACTCTGTGAAAGAAGAACCAGAGACAGCAAGAAAGAATAAGAAAAAGCCAACAGGGATGAACGACAACGATCCCATGCAGTGGTTTCGAAGGAAGGAAGAACAAGTAAAAGGTGTAAAGAAGATATGGGGTGTGTTTTCGAAGCTAAATGTGGTATGCGATTTACAATTGGCACTGAATTTGGTTTCATTTCCCCAATTCTACTTCTGCGATTTACATCACCGTTGACTATCTCCCTCTCTAAGCCCCACCTACTTGTTCCTAATTGGCGTGCAAAGTGCAAAGTAGATGCAATCGTTTTATTCAATGCTTACATCATCTGGGGTTACAATCTTCCAAAACCTCAGTGGCGGTCAAACCGGGAGAAAAGTCTTCCATCCAAAAACGCAGAAGATTCGAGTGTCGCGTATAAACACCATTTTATATCCTTCATCACCGTCTTGTATATCATATAAAACTCTACAGCTCACAATCATCATTCCAGCTCTGTATATTGTATAAGCCCTTTGAAAACCAAAACCCATGAAGCATGCTTCTATGATGTGAAGACTTAACTACCGGCGTGACCGAAAACCAGATAGTTCTATTCCTACATGTTTTCTGTTTTGCATAATCTATTCTCAATCATCAATGACACTATATTATAAAAACCAAGCAAAAAATGAGCTATTCTTATGCAAACAAAAGTAAAGCAAACAAATGGACTACTCGTATGGGAAATTCATCGAACAAGTTTAACTCAATGGGGTGGGTTGTGGAGGGGTTTGGAGGGGAGGTGTGGCAAGGCGGGAAAAGTGAGCGGACTCTGGGAGGTGAGTTGGAGCTAGTTTTGGAGAATGTAATGTGAAGTGAAGCAGTGGGGGGTTGTGGATTGGAATATTAGGTGATTGGTGTTGATCAATTGGAATGGTTTGGGTGAGATTAGAAGACGACGAGTGGTGATCAAGTTCATGTTCATTTGAATTTGGGACTCCCGGTTCATGAGTTTGCTACAGTTCAAAAACTTGAACAAACGGTTAAGGAGGGAAGTACCACATTAATAGGAGAGTAATTATTTCATGCATACAATGCAGATGGTAAAGATTATACCACATTAATACGTGAATACATGACAGTTCTTACATATGAATGTCTTGGATTACACTCTATACTTACATAATCATGTATATAAGAATGCTATTTCAACATTTTTAATGATTGATTTGTGCAAACAAGGAAATCTGTGAGAACAAATTTCATAAAAAATATAATAGGATTGTGCAGTTAATCCGCTTATTTCATAACAAATTTCATAAAAATATAATAGAATAAATTTATTTTGAAAGTTTGTCTTGTATGATCCTTGATGATGATTTCTTTTTCTTCCACCACTTGAACTGACCTCTAGTCTCTAGCTACTAGCTAGTAACCTAATAAGCTGGTAATCATAATATGGGAAACTTGAAAAATGGTGATAATCTTTTTAATTTAGAACATTAAGACGTATCATACCCTGAAATTTGTGGACCTGATAAGAATTTTAAGTTGATTACTAGTTGATGAATTTTCGTCTTATCTTACTTTTCAATCTTATATTCATATCTCAACCATCTAACTTGTAGATATATATGATTAGATCATCTATACAAATTTTTATTAAAATTAAAAATCATTAAAGTATTCATAAAAATGATTTATTGATTATATAAACTTGAATGATTCTTGTTTGATAGATTTGAATCATCCATTTATTTGATTTAGTTTGATACCTTAACGATCACTATTTTAACTGAAAATATGCATAAGTGATCTTAAATAGACCTAAAATATCAACGGTTGAGATACAAAAATTTTATTGAAAAATATGCGTAATAAACAATTAATTTAAAAGTCATCAACTAGTCCTTAAGAAAATGATCCTCATTAGAACCCCTCCCTCCTACCGAAAACAAAAAATAATTGAGATCGATTCAGATCTAGATGAACAAATGCAGTGCATTTTTGAGGTGAGCATTATTAGGTTAATAATTCAATAATTATAGCAATATTGTGTATATAGAAACAAGTTTGACCCTTCTCTATGGTAGGCAATGATCTTTAATATAATACAAAAGTGATATATGGTAGGCAATTCTCTATAAAATGACATCAATTCACAAATGGAGTACCAATACAACCTTGGCTGCAAGTTCGCTGGTGAAAGTTTTACTAAACTAGCATAACTGCAATGATGTGTCCCTGGAGATAGTCTCCTTAAAATGATTCCAATCTCCTCCAAATCCGGGAGACAACTCATTCATCCCGCACATTTGCTGGCCAACACTATTCAATCATTTCAGAGATTCATAAGACAGTGAATTGCCTCCGAGTTTCCAATGAATCAAGACCTCAAATCATTGATATTCCAAGTTCGGAATGTTTAGAACCCTAACCAACAATGTAAACAGAAACAAGAGTTTGACAACCTAGCTTCATAACACATTTGACCTCCCATGAAAGGGTTTGCATTTCGACTTTTCCTTGGGGTCAACTGGCGTGTCTATACATCAAAGTTCTCAAGCTTGTGCTTTCATTCCGTGAGGATGACTTGAATAAAAGGTGATGCCATGGTGGGGACGAAAGAAAAGAAGGAAATCACTGATAAAATTGCAGACACAAAAAGGTTGACCTAACGAGCAGTATAGATGTGAACAGACATCATTTGTGGTGGGATGAAATTAAAGCTGGAGGAACTAGGAACACTATTGGAATAATTTATGTCTATGTTGCATGAGTTCTAACCAAAATATGAACTCATAAATATGAACTCATATTTTCAGAGTGTGAGCTCCACCAAGAACCCACTTGTAGACCTTAAATGCAAACTATAACAAATCAATTCTTAAACAAGTCTCATGTCAAGCAAGAATTCAAGACTGGATCAAACGTCAAAACGAAACTGTCCAGAGATAAATAACAATATGGTAAGAGCAAGTTCAACATGAAACTTTCAAGCATGGGATAATTGCACATCAGCATGAAGTACATGAGTTGAATAGAATTGCACATCAACATAGAATTTAGATCCATTGTCAAATATGTCATATTATAAGGCAAGTTGGGAATCTATATAAATGTAAAGGTCTCACATGCAGCTGTCAAATACACATTATGGGAAATAATGCAATATTATATAAAGGACTTTGATTGCAACATGGTGATGTGAAAGTCAACTCTCTTGTTATTCTTTTCTTCACTTGGGCGACTACTAGCCTAATTGCCAAAGAAGAGGTCACTTGGGTTGGCTTACCGCTAACCCAAGCTAGTACTATATCAACATTATCATGCGTTTCATGAGTTATAATGTCACTTTCATACGTTCAACCAATAGAACACAGAGAAAAACTAATATAATCATCAAAAAGTCAAGAAATTAATCACAGTTTTGTCCATAGGAATGACTTGTGATCAATTGACATTTTATAAAAGTGAAAAAAAAAGTGGGAGGCAGGCCTACAAAGCAACACACCTAAAAAACTTGGCTGCTTATCAGCCCTACCCTTGCCCCCCAAAAACACTTGCCTATGTGATTTCCAGAACAGACATACATAACTCAAACCACTCAAAACACAGAGCAAAGTCTTAGAGTACATGAGCAAAGAAAATTGCATCAGTTAAAACCTTGTCAACATTGAACTTACCTGAAGTTCAGAGATCAAGTGTAAACCATCATATGCAAGTGTTCCAACAAATGTCACCAATCTTCAAAATTCATAGTTTTCCTCTGTGCAACTCAGAGGAAAAGTGTGAAAAGACATAAAAGAAAATGCATCAGTTAATTGCTTGTCAACATTGAACTTACCTGAAGTTCAGAGATCAAGTGTAAACCATCATTTGCAATAGGGTTTAAACCTTGGTTTCTATACTTTCAAAAAAAAGTTGCGTAGTTCTCAGTTATAACTTCAGCAAAACAGTGCCACGGACCGGCAAAATTAGAAACTAATTACATGATCATTACTCTAAGATTGACAAGCCTCTGAAAAGACCGACCATTGCATGATCTTGCTCAAATTAAGAGTTCTTTGGAACACACATGGTACTCTAACTAGAGCACCAGTACGGAAATTTTTTGGCCATCAGTATGGAAAATATTACTTCAATCTAATGACAGCGAAACCCTTACTGATTTGCACTACTACCATAACTTAATTTTATTAGTGTAACAGCTACAAAGCTCAAATAACAGAGTTGAAATCATAGTTTGAATAAGAGATGAGGAGCTATATTTTAAGCGGGATAATGCACTGCAGTATTAACAATCTAAGGCTTAAGGCTGAAGAGTCGCAACTATTCTTAAGCAAATGCCTAGATAAGCGCAAAAAAATAATGATATTAATAATAAAACCGCAACAATAGAAGAAAGGATGTTGGGTAAAAAGACAGTAGATTGAAACCTATGAAGAGACTCAACATTGTCATAGCTCAAATGGAACTCATCAAAACCAAAATTCAGCCATTTAATGTAAAGAATCGAATCTAGACGGATGAATTATCAAATCTCAATAATCATGTCTAACTAAAGCATAATGAAAAGAATGCAAACAAAACTCCCCAATCGTTGCATCAATCCTCCCTGAAGCACCTTAACGATTGGCCTTGGCAACTCTCTCAATCTCATCCTTCTTTTTTATAGCATAGCTGCACACAAAAGACACCAAACATGAGCATAAGCCGCAAATCAAACAAGAACACATGATATCATCACACCAACTCATCCCTAACAATCTCCGTACCTGTTAGAGGACCCTTTAGCAGCATTGATCAG
The DNA here is from genome assembly GCA_951800085.1 of Comarum palustre. Classification (NCBI taxonomy): domain Eukaryota; kingdom Viridiplantae; phylum Streptophyta; class Magnoliopsida; order Rosales; family Rosaceae; genus Comarum; species Comarum palustre. The sequence goes on from OX637583.1 coordinate 17,925,166, forward strand.
CTCATCAGCCAAGCACTCTGCAATGGTCTTGATATTCCTGAAAGCCGACTCACGAGCCCCGGTGGTCAGCAGATAAATGGCCTGGTTGACACGTCTGAGAGGCGAAATATCAACAGCCTGACGCCTCACAACACCAGCAGACCCAATTCGGGTTGCATCTTCCCTAGGACCACTGCAACCACAAGATATCCACACAAACCATTCAACAGGCTACAACTCGAAACCCTAAAACAAATGGACAATCGATACACACCTGTTAACAACAGCGTCGACGATGACCTGAATAGGGTTGAGGTCAGTGAGCAAATGGATGATCTCCATAGCGTGCCGGACAATGCGAACAGCCATGAGCTTCTTGCCGTTGTTCCTTCCGTGCATCATGAGAGAGTTGGTGAGCCTCTCGACGATGGGGCACTGAGCCTTCCTGAACCGCTTCACCGAGTACCTCCCGGCAGTGTGGGGCACATACGTGGCGTGCTTGGCTTGATTGGCGCCGATGTAATCTTGCAGCGACAGGTCGTTGATCTGAAGACAAATTCAGTATTTCAGAAGCAGTTATGAGAAGAATCAAAAGTGATTTGGAGTGTATACGAGACCTCCACGCCTTCGAAGGTCCAGCGGTTGAAGAGCTTGACGTCATTGTGGGGCACAACTTCTTCGGGAATGGGATCGGCGGCGGCCATGGTTGAGAGAGGAGGAAGGGTTTTGGAGCGAGGATAGGCAAAATGTAGGAGGAGGTTTGGAAGCTAGGGTTTACAAATATAGTGAGAATGGGCTGAACTTTAGACAGTTGGGAGCTTTAGGAGCTTCGATAAGCCCAATTGCAAGCTTAATTTGTTTGTTCTAATTGCAAAATGTTTAGGTGAGAGAGACTGAGGGAGCTTGGTTACGTTACACCACAATCGTCATGCCAAATCTGCTACTTTAACTCTGAAGGACTTACAGTGGACACGTACCTGTCACACTAGCCTCCAGATATAGATTTCCACATGAGAATTTATAGATCGCGAACCAACGAGGCATGTTGGTAGCGGGGATCGAACTCAGATGGGGTCTCTACCACAAGCCCGTCCTTGTCAACTGAGCCAAACGTCGTTGGCAGCTTAATTTGTTTGTTGGGACTATGTAAAACCATGTGCTACATAAGGAGTTGGGTTTGAAAAAACAACTTACAGATGATCTCTCAGTGGTGGTTGAAGGTGATGCTTCAAATTTCATAAACAACCTGCAATCCTGCATGATCAAACTGTTGATTTGACTCATTTGAGTAATGAAGGTCATCTGTTAGATGAGATTAAGCTTTTGCTCCGGTCATTTTCTTTTGTCCCACGACAGTGTAACACAATTGCTCTTCGTCTGGCAAGAAGTACCTTACAGCTTTTTAATCTTTTGTTTTGAGCCTTGGCCATTCTGGCTACATCAGAGTACAAGTACAGACTTCGTCTATGAAGTCTAGGTGTACAGGGATTCCTTCCTACTTCGGAAAACAACCCTTTTTTGACAACTTGTATTTCGGCTAGATGAGAAGTTATTTGAACTAATTTGGAAAACATGTATATTTTTGTTACTAAATTGGAAAACAACATGTCATCAGCAAAGGTGCTTTGAGAGTTTTACGAAACTGAAGACAGGCAACATAAATCTCTGCTAATGAACTCCTGGAAATTACATGGACAAAAGATCAAAGTAATTGATGCTACTTTAGTGTGATTATTAACTCAAAAGTGAAGGCTGAATTAAAACCACATGTCAAGAGTATTCAGTTTTACAGCAAAATCTGAGCAAATGAAACATGTTGCGTATTGCTCCATATTGTCAAGTCGAAGACTCAGCTCCAGTTTCTGAAAAAGACTGATACTCGGCTCCGGTCTCAGATAAAGCATTGGTTGCAGAATTTTGGGCTTCTGATAGCTTCGCTTGGCGTTCGGCATGTTCTCTTTCACACTGAGTGATCCCCATAATGATGTCAAGCATGGTACCAGTTGTGCCAAAGAAAACAAGTGGCCCCAAAGATTTCCTTTTTATTCCAACAGGAATTGCTAGCAAAGCACCTGCTACTGAGAATACCCAAGTGCCCAATGCGCTGCAGATGAATCATGTTCAAATACACTCATAAAGGTAAGAGTAAAGCAGAATATGCCAAAGAAGGGTAGATTGTAAGATTCTATTTACGATCCCAAACTGAGGATCATAGCTAGTGTGTGCACCCGAGTGTGTGTTGCATAATGAACTTGACTGGCTGAGTTGAAGCTAATCAGTGTACTGATTAAGCCAAATGATCTTCAGAATGTATTACAGTCCATGAAGATAATGCAGTATCTATAGTCGTAAATGTAGGTAAGAGTTAACATCTTTCATGGGAAATTATGAATCAGTGAGAAGATCAGAAGCACCAATCTTCTTGAGATAATAAAAAGGTGTGACCATGTAACCAAACAAAGCACATTAGATAGAGACATGGAATCCAAAGACGCAGGATACTGATGCGCAATTGCCAAAACAGTTAAGAATATTTGAACAAGTTTCAGACTTTCAGTAGATTAGTCTAAATTTTCCCAGCTATAAATATTTCAAAACGATTTCTTCCTGATCTACAAGTATCACGGTTCATATCAAAAGATTACATAATACTGATCAATCTGTACTCTCAAAGGTCCAGAAAAGTTTGTTTAACTTTCTCACCTTCATTTTCTATGACATTATCTTCAACAATCAACCACTATGCACAACATTACAATAACTAATCTATATGCAGAGCTTAAAGAGTGTATGAACTCTGAAATTACAACCAAGTGTTTAAGTCTCTTTCCTTCACACCCATTGTCATTCAATACAATTTCGTAAGAACCAGAATTGAGCACACTAAAGAATAGCAAGCAATTCAACTCCAAATCCAAAACACAAACTTGAAGACCGTCAATAACAATTATATGACAAAGAAAAATTGAACTCACTTGGCAACAGTGCAATCCTCAAGCTGCTTAACCTCCTGGCTTCCCATTCCTCCAAACTAAGCTCTCCACTTCAACCCTGTTTCCCCAATTTTGATAGACACAAACCATTTACATTACACCAAGCTTAGTTTTTGATTCTCAAAATTGAGATAGAGACCAAATCCAATCAAAAAAACCCTAATAAAACCTCGAGCAAAAGAGCATGGTCGGGGATTACGAAGCTCACCTGATCGGAGACACGCCGAGAAGACCTCCACACTCTAAAAGTTCAACACTGAAGCCAGAGAGGCTGAGACCCTCTTCTTACTTCCATTTTCCGGGTCGGGTCGGTTATCTTTATATAAAATGGGATTATGTAGCCCTTGCTGTCATTTTTTAATTTAGTTTTTTATTTATTTTTGGATCTGATTTTCAGTTTTTCTATTATATATAGATTTAATTTTATCTCGTAATTTAATTTATGATTAAATCTAATAGATTTTAAAGGTATATTAGTAAATATATGACTAAATCTCAAACATAATTTTTATGTTTTCTGTTAGCTCTATGTTTCTATTATGATACAATTTCGTTTTCCACTTCTCCATCCTTATCCTTACCAATGTAGATCTAGATTGATATATGACTGTTCCATTTTCTTTAACTCATTTAACCATAGTTAATTATACAACTCTAATGTCTATTTTAAAATTAAAATTTGTGAGACAAGTTTTACGATGTATAATTTAGGGTCCTGGTTTAGGGGTTAGGGATTTTAGGGTTTAGGGATTGTGTTATTTTATTTGAGTCTCAGAGAGCTTTTGTACAATATTAATCGAACTAACAAAAACACAATTCGATACGCGGGTTCTATTGATGTGATAAATGATCGCGATCGAATTTGAAGCTATGATCCATTCAATTTGTTGTTGCCTTAATTTTGAAACTTCATAAAAATTGTATATCTTAAGTAATTACAACACGACTACACACAAAGGAGGAATACAATAATTTCTTTTCGTTGAGTATTTATTATAGCATGATTATTACACCTCATATGAGGACTCAAACAACTTCTTTGTATTATGTTTTACTCTTAAACTATTTATTTTTCTGCTAATCGGATTTTTATATCCCTCATTTCTTTTAAAATATCATGTTCTTTATAAGATTATAAAGAAAATTTAACATGAGAAATAATGATCTTGTCGATTCAATTCTAATTCATATTTTAAGTTTTATTTTATATGAATAAATGTTAGTTTTTGTGATAAAAATGTTTTAAAAGATCATATTACTTTACAAAAAGCAATTAAAAAAGGATTAAAAACCGTCTTCGCTAGTTTAATATAAAAAAGCCCAGATTACATATACAAGTTGTTCTTCTGGGGAAGAGAAAGCGAAGGTGAAAGATGATGAAAGGTGTAGGAGGACCATAGGCGATCTGCTGAGCGACGTGGGGAATCAGTTGCTTCGACTCCACCGCAGCAGCATGAGCCCTCGGCTTCTTCTCCTGCTATTTCGAGCCCAACTCACAACCCGGAGGTTGTTCCAGGTTTGTCCACAATCTTATTTTGCCATTGCTTCTTATTTCTTTCTGTGAATCCTGTTGCAATGTTGTGTTTGGTGAATTGAATACCCATTAGCGAAAAGGGAAGTAATTTGGACTTGGAGTTGTGGAAATGTTAACTTGGGTTCATCATGTAAAATGTGTTGCATGGTATGTTTTTGGTGTAAAGGCTTGTGCCTTGGGAAATTGGCTCACATTGTTTTGCTCTTTATGTCATTTTTTGGTTCAGGAGAACTATGAGCAGCTGAATGAGGCGCTTGCCGGGACTGACCACTCATGGGCAGCTCTTACTTTGAAGGTGATGAGTTATCTTTTTTATACGAATGTTATATATTACATGTTGATCTTGAGCAAGGTTCTAAAAGCTCCGCCTAGGCTTGAGGCTGCAACAAGCCGCCTCGCTTTTCTTGTAGGCCTTTGTGTCAGGTTGTGGGCAATTAGGCAGCCGCCCAGCCCGCCTAATTGCCGTGTATCCCACCTAGACGCCGCGTATCCCACCTAGACGCCGCCTAGGGTGCTAAGCTCTCCGGCTAATTTTATTTACATTTAGTGGTGTGGTTGTTACATTGTGTGGAGCATGAGAGTATAAGAGTAAATGATGTTTTTAGAATTAGAAGTGTATATGTTTATTGTTGTTGTTGTTACTCACTTTTACATGAAATTATGCTAAATTTTGGCTATAGTATATTTTATAAATAGGTCTCGCATGATTTATGTTGAATAATTTATCCATATTTGACTGTTTTGGGAGTACATAAAATATATATTTTTAATTAATAAATATGAAAAAGTAAATCGCCTAATATCCGTCTAGTCCCCGCCTAGGTTGTCCAGGTGCTAGGCTAGGGGTTGTCGCCCGCCTACCGCCTAGTGTCTTTTAGACCATTGATCTTGAGTGGATGATTAGTGTACACCAAGAACTCACGTTATTGAAAATGCATGTTTGCATCTGATTATTTGAGGTTCTTACATTCTCAATCTGTTGTTGAAATGCTGCTTTACTTGATGTTCCAAGGACTTGTTGGATGGCGGCTACATATCTTTTATGTTCAAGTTTTCACAATTGTGTCTTGTTGATTACGTGGTTTGTGTCTTGTTGATTACGTGGTTCAACAAATTTTGCTTAATTTTCGTAAGATTGCCTTTACCATGATTGTTTGCTTTATAGTTGTGATTCTCCATTTGAGAGATAGTGGAGTGATGTATATAAAGGAAGTGTTTTAATAACTATCAGTGGTTTTAACATTTTTCATTAGTGAAGAGTATTTAGTAAAATTTTACAGTGTGGTACTGTGGTGTGTAAGGTAAGAAATCACTTGCAATGATGCAAATGAGGCATTTGAATATATTGTATAGTCTGATGCTCTTTTTAATTGTTGCAGCTATGCAGTGCTCTGGAAACTGCAAACAAGATAGTTCAGACAACCAACTCAAATGTCACGTTGTTGTCGGAGAAGGTTGGAGATCTCGAGAGAGTTATCAAGAGGGCAGATTCTGCCATAGCAGCAGCAAGGATTGTCCATGCCTCACTTAATGAAAAAGGAGGGTTCACTCATTGGCAATCAAAATGTCATCTGATCTATATTTCATCCTGAACAGGTTAGTTACGATTCAGAGGAAAAGTGAAGATTACCAATTGCGATGCTCCCTTCAGTAGTAGATATTGGCTTTCGTTATTTTTATTAATATAATGTAAAAGATATTGACAAGACAAAGTTCATTGTAGAAATAGTCTGAGCTGCTTTTCATGATTACTTGTGGTTGACGTAATTTCTCTAGTTATAAAATATCCTTTTGATCTAAAGAGGCTAAATGAGACATCAACAGGAACAAATATGATTTAAATGCAGTCTTTGTACAGAAAAATGAGATTATGATTATTTAAAGACAGTGAACCCGTGTTGTGTAATACATAAAGACACACTTTTTTGTGAAATAATGAACAGATCCCTCTGTCTTGCTTTTTGCTGAGAATGACTTGTAGAACTGAGCCTGGTTCCACAATCTACAATGTAAGATTGTTTTTAACAGAGAAACCTGTTAAATATGGCATCTCGTTTTGAATGTTTCCTTTCAGTTTAGTAGGAATGCAGGATAGAGGATTCATGGCCTCACTAACATAGAAAATCGATGCAATCGATTGATAAATTAGATTGGTATTGTTTTGTTTTCTGGGTCCTTAAAGCACTTAGGCTATTATGCGCTATTGAGTATTGGCAACTCCTTCTCATATTATCTGTTTCCTTGTTTAAACTTTAAAGTTTAAACCCATAAGCTATATATCTTCTTGCAGTAACATAGTGGGCTTTTACAAGGTGAGTCTAGTCCACTTTGACAGACTCAATGTGATTTATAGTTTTATACTTCTGCCAAATCTAGGTGTTCTCCAATTAAAATCTAACCTGCTTAAGATAGGATATTGGATCTAGAATGAAACCCAGCTAGCTGCCTAGCTCTTATCACAGGTCCACATATAGGTAATATATATATATAAATCAGGTATTTGATAGATGATGTCATATCATTCATAGGTTAGCTCTTATCTAAGGTGATCGTGTGCATGCTTGTTGTATCATCAGATCAGGATGGTATTTACCTGGATCATGGGAAGCTAACTCAGCTGGGATAGCGCTCAAGCAAAGGGACACTGCTACCGAGTTAGGAAGCCAGCTTAGGACTTGAGATATTTGTTTAAGATTGGAAGCTTGTTTCTTCAAGGAAATTTCATCTAATTTGAGGGTGAGATGAATCTTCTGGTTGGTTCACTCAGTTCCAAGAGTAGCCATGGCATCACCAGATGAAGAAGATAACACTATCAGCAACCCTCCATTGCTGTCTGTAATCAAAGTGGAACAATTTGCATGTACTTAAATATTAAGGTCACTATCCATTGTCCCCTAGAGATCGCCCCAATTGCTGGCTTTCAAAACTCTATTAAACTAATTTAAAATCTTAACATAAACAACTACATGATTCTTGCCAAATAAGACATGTAAGTACCCATCACCCTGTCATTACCTTATCAGCTGTTATTTAGTTAATGTATCTGAACTCTGAAGCTGTGATATCACTGCATCTCAAACATACACTTTCGTTTACTCTTGTTCATGTCCATTGATATAGTCACAGGAAGTGTGGGCAAGACATGGATCTAAAGCTCACTCTCCACGTGGAGGACACTCACATACTCTCCTAGTTCTTAGACTTGGTGATGCTTATTTCCAACCTGGGCTACCTAGCTCTCATGCCTCTTGTATTTTAATTGGACATTATTACTTGGTTTCAGTTAAGGGGCTAAAATTGCACTAGGAAGGGGTGTCTATTATAGGCCCAGCAAGTTCATCTTTGAGATATACTAATATTGGCAAGATTGCCATAGTCATCATGCTGTTCAGATGTCCTGCTCATCTTCATATACTGCTGAAACTTGAAAGACACTATAAGCCAAAATGATTTTGATTTTGGTTAACTACCACTTACATAACAGCAATCTACTTGCATTATGAAATTTCACAAAGGTTTACTAGACTCACAGTAGGGTATCATTATAGTGATTGTTGCATAAGTTAATTTATAGGTTTACTAGTCATTTAAAAAATGATTTTCAAGAGTAAGAACCCGGAAATGTGAGCTATTTGCTTGGCATAAGTTAAGATGTTACAGTAGAGCCATTGCTTTCAATTCCAACTGTGATTCACCACAGAAATTGTACTGCAGACTTCTTATGTTCTTGTTCATACCTTATTAAAGTCATAATAGATTTCATGTGATTATTTATACCTTTAACAAGTACAAAAAGAAGAGATATTTTAGCTTTCTTAGTCCAATAGTTTGAATTTAATTAATTCGTTAATTTCAGAGCAAAGTATCTGATGGCAAAGACGACGAGAAAAACAAGAGTGGGAGTTGCCGAGTTTCATATTGTCATCTTTCATTACGTCCAACAACCACAGAATGTTGCTCTTATTTGTCATCTCTGATCGAGTTATAAAACCTTTTATATTTGAAAGCAAAAGGTTTTAAAAGAAGTGACACATCTGTCATCGTTTTATGTAATTTAACACTTAATAGCATCTAATAAAATGCAGAATTAGAGCAAGAAATTGAAAGCAAAAGTACGAAACTCTGGTCTCCTTGTGTTAGGAGGATGAATTACTTAAACTTTTCTTCCATTTTCTGTTATTGACAAGTGCAATTATATAGAATCGGGCAAAATTTATGAGAAACGATATTGTAATTGTCTTCTCAAAAAAGAAAAAGAAAAAAAACATTGAATTTGTTGACATCAGAAGTTTTAAATTGTCAGAAGAGGGTGGTGAGCCGGCCAAATATACAATTAGCTAGTGATAGCCACTTGTTTTATCTTTATTAACAAAACAATAAAAACAACTATTTAATATATGTATTATTGATACATAATTCATCTACGTACTTCAGCTTCTTCCTCTTCTGGGGATGGATCATATTATGGATGAGGTCAGGAAAATTAAACAATCAAGCGCTTAATTAACTTGTTCTTTTAATAGGGTTTCAATAAAACTATATAACTCGATCTAAACAGATGTATAAGAGCACGTTAGCTGGTCAAGTTCTTTGTTAATATTCAGAATTATGTTGCTAATGTTGTTAATGTATGCGACTATATATACTACTATATGTCCAAAACACAAGGAACTAACAGAGACCAATCATATATATGAGGAAACATGCAACTTTGTCATGGTACCAGTTTAACCCGTTAATTAGTATTATTGTATTACAAAGCACGTCTTTCCATTGGTTAATGAGTTCAGTATGACACCAGCTTGCGCTTATGATCTGCTGGTTGTTTGAGAAGCAGTACGTTCCCTAATCCTGACTCACTATACTTAATTTAATCATGGGCTAATGACAACTTGCATAAAAAATTAAAGTCAAACCCAATTTCAATGAAAATAAGACTTTGAAACCCAATTGAATGAAATATATACTTATTTGTGCCCAAATACACAAATATTTATTAAAACTCTATTAAAATAATATTTTTAAAATATTTTTACCCTTGACTCTTGTACATACTTAGAGAAATAAAAAGGAAGAGAGAGAAGACTTTGTCGGACTCCGGTCACCGGATTCCGATCACGGTTGTCGGAATTCCTCTGATCGCCGGATTCTGGTCACCAGCAATTTGGTAACTCAGTTTTTGACCCTTAATAACCATCGGTACCTCATTTACTGACACCCAATAACTCAAGATTTCTCCGGTTGCTGGTCACCGATAACTCAGTTACTGACCCCTAGTAACTCAGTTATTGACCATCAATAACCACTGTTACCTCGATTATTGACACCTAATAACTCAAGATTTATCCGTTCATCGGATTCCGGTCACCGATAATTCAGTTACTGACCACCAGTAACTCGGATTTTCTCGATTACTGACCACCAGTAACTCAGATTTTCTCTGTTACTGATCACCAGTAACTCAGATTTTCTCCCATAATTGGATTCCGGCCACCAAAATAATCAGCCAAGAAGTCATAACTCCACATTTCAAACCAAAACAAGCTTAATCATACAATTATACAAAACGAATAGAAGACGAAGAAGCAATAATCAAGTTATTAAATCCTAGATCGGGAAAACCTGACAAATCATTAATCAAGTTACTAAATACCAGTAATCAAGTTACTAACCTTGATAATCGACTTATTACCCAAAGGTTAATAACAGAAAAAGAAAAAAAAAAGGTGAGAACTGTATCGAGCTCGAGCTCTTCAATGAGAGCCTCAATCTCCCTAGCCTTATTGCTCCTCACACCACCACCATCAAACGCCTACAAAATCACAAACTTCAACTACAATCAGATCACAAGAAGCCATCACCATCGAATCCCTGACCACCTCTTCCCCAACCAAATCGGAAGCATCAACTCAGAAGAAAACTCGATTTAGTCCGTTCTCAGATCACCAAATCTGCTCTTTTAATCTTTCATTTTCAAGAGTCGTCGAGGTCACGGTGGAGCCCTCTAACTTGTGAAGACGATGTCTCTATCTCCTTGAGCAGGGTTGATGGTGACGATGACCAGAAACGAGAAAGGGCGGAGATGAGAATGCCGATCTAGAAAAGGTGGAGTCAGGGGTGCATCGCGTTGCTGTGACCTTTTGTCGATGATGGACGTCTCCGGTGACATCGTCGCAATGAGAGAGAGAGAGAGAAGTTTCCAGATCATGGATTGAATAGATAGAGAGAGAGATCTAGCCTCCTCGACATCGAGACGTCTTAACGTTTCTAGAGATGATGAAGGCGAGTACAAAGTCGTCGGAGATGGTATAGGCGAGGTGAGGTCACCGGCAACAGATCTGTGAGTGAATATAGAGAGAGAAAGCGGAGAGAAGAGAGAGACCAGAGAGGAGAGAGAGATGAGATGGAGAGAACTAATTGTGAAATTGAGGTGAAGAAGATGGGTGAGATAGTTGAGGGATAAATAAGTAATTTTAATAAGATTAATTGAAATAGACATTCAAGTGTTTGATTCATTGATATGGAAAAGAAAACCCAATAATTTGTGCTAAATGGGCATTAATTCTTTAATCATGTCCTCACCCTGATTAGCTTAATCACAAGTTGATCATGGATTTTATATATTAATCATGTGTATTAATTTGAGCTCCTCTCAACCTTAACCTAGCAGAAAAGTTCATCACCGACCAGAAAAAAGAAATTAAAGACCGTATATATTAGCTCTGCTATATCCCCGAGCTTAAGGAAGTGCATGTAGTAAAAACTAGAAACATATGAAGAATTAAGAGTACTCAAAGGTTGACCTAGAGCGCGCGAGAGGGTAGTGTCCCAATTGATCAAGGTTTGCCACCTCTGCGCTAAGTATATTTAATTACGAGAGTTGACGTTAATTAAGTTGTAAACCAGTAGATAATACCGTATACATCCAAATTTTGTGCCAATAATAGAGGTGCTTTGATTTGATTTAACATATATCTGGCTTTACAATATGTTGCTCTCCCGATCACTACTAGAAATATAGCCTATGGGGACATGTTACAAATGTCCCTTTGATATCTACCTATAGGGACAATTGTTTGTGCCGATTGAGCTATATAGACATTTAGAGCAATTGTATCTTTTGCTAGTGTTCCTATTGCTAAATGGAACACATAATCTATTTGTCCCGAACAAAATAGTGGGGCACAAAGTCTACAACAACATATATTTGTACAAATACAATAAATATATAGGGACACATATCTATTTGTGCCCAACTGCCCATTATGCATTAGCAGAACTTTTATTTATTTTCTCTCCCCGTTGGTGTAAATAATTACAAACCAGGCCAAAATTCAATATTCATAAATACCATAACAATAAATAATAAAAGAGAACAACACACACAATCCATTATATATTTTCTATTAAACTCTTTGATGTTCATCATGTATCCACCAATACAAAAATGAATTCCAAACCCAGTATTACACTCGATCCAAACAACTAAACTCCAATTAACAATTAATTGTGTTGAATACCTCTGTATCTCACACTCCAGGTAATAATCTTTTCTGTTCAAATATAATACCAATTAATATATCACAGTGTTAATCTTATACAATACTACTAGACTAGTGATACATTAAAACAAAAACTATGCTACACCAAATTCTAAATTATTAACTTACGAGACAGTAAATAAACTCTAGTTAGATTGCGTTCCAAACCTTTTTTTTTAAATTAAATATCAAGATGCATGCATAACAGGCGTCGGATTACTGGTATGATAAGGGTCTCATGAACCTCCTTTTATCTTCGCTTTCTTGTTTTGGCAAAGACTTAAAAAGATGCTTGTTCATCTTCTAAAGATGTATCGTACATGCTCATCAAACCAGGAACTTAAAGGACTTGGCCGGATCGTTGCACGCTATTGAAAAAGGGGGCGTTCCAAACCGTTTTCAAAAAGTTTAAATATCTGGAAGAAGCTAGCAATTGTGAGTGAACTTTTAAATGTAGGCTACAGGTACTGTTTTAGAACGAAACTATGAGTCTTCTTTTTTCCATGATCCATACTTCGTTGGGTTGGTCACTTGTAGTACATATCGTTGCTCTCAGAATGACTTGAAACTACGACACTAGTAGACGAAAAGGCTCATGAGACAAATTCAATTTGTCACATAAGAGCCATTTTTCATCGTATAATATCTTAAGTGACGAAAAATCCGTCGTATAAGATTTGTTGCATGATGAAATTTTGCATTATTAAGTGATATTAAGTCAAAATTTAAGGGGTACAATATCTTAAGTGATCTTATAGATTTGTTGCATTATTTTCGTCACATAAGTACCCCTATCGTCGTTTTCATCGTACTTATGTCGCTTTAGGTTTATACGACGAAAACGCAAATTTTTGTCACATAAGTACCCCTTAAGCGACAAAATTTTTTTCGTCGCACAAGTCCATGTGACGAAAACAAATTCGTCGCATAAACTTATGGGATGAAAATTTTCGTCACATGGACTTATGCGACAAAAAAAATTTCGTCGCTTAAGAATTTTCAATAAATAAAAAATTAAATTAACTTAATTTGATTTTTAATTTTTAATTTTTAAATTAACTTTTCTTTTTTGTTAATTTTTTTGTCAGAGGAGGCGGCTAAGGAAGAAGAAGAAAAGTGGGATGGTGGTGGTGGAAGAAGAAGAAAAGTGAGGGGGGGTGGTGGTGGTGGAAGAAGAAGAAGAGTGGGGGATGGTGGTGGTGGTGGTGGAAGAAGAAGAAGAAGAAGAAGAAGAAGTGGAGGGGTGGTGGTGAAGAAGTGGTGGGGTTGTGAATAAGTAAAAGGAAGAAGAAACAAATTAAGAGGGGAGAGAGACATTTTTGATGGAATGATCAATTTTTTTTACGGAAAGACTTATGCGATGAAATAAAAAATTTCGTCGCATGAGTTCAAATGAAATAAAAAATTTCGTCGCATGAGTTTAAAATTCAAATTTTTAACAGAATGACATATGCGACGAAAGGCTATTTCGTCGCATGAGGTATTAATTCTACTAGTGCGATCTCACCCTGGTTTTGCATTTGGAGCTTGGAACGTGAGCGCTAGCTAGCCTCTGGATGTGGATGTTACTGACTCGCTTCCAAGAATAGAATGAGTGATTTTGGTTTGGTTTCGGCGCCTAATTTGATGATGCAATGGCGCAGCAGACTCGATCTGGGATCGACTCTGGGAGTCATACATCCAATTTGGTTTGCCCTTTGCGTCGGCCAAATGTACTGTTTTACTATATTATCGATCTCATTGACCTGTCTCTGCCGTCCAAGTAGAAGGCATTGGCTTCTCGGTGAACTGTTCCTGCTTCTCTTTCTGAAACATGCCGGCCGGGGTTTAATTAGAGAGTTGGTAGCGGATCGATAAATAACACCTAATATCTCTGCTCTTATGGCCTTTCTATCTCTATTCTTTATCCCTGAAGCTTTCGTATGTTTCCTATTTAGGTGCAGTTACTCCTAGGGTTTGTCCAATCGACATCCTTCATTCTTTCTACATCTGGAAATGTCACTGTTTATGTCAAAAGGACTGATATCATGTCCAGCTGACTTTAGCTGCTTGCTTATTTATATTAGGATTAATTTCAGTTATTTATATGAAGTTTGAGCTAACATCATTTCATCATTCTTATTCTTAATTTTGAAAGTTTACCTCTTAAGGTTTCTGATTTTCATCAATCATGTCTAATTGCTGAAATTTCGATCAATTTGGACGTTTTTGCTAATATGTAGTATTAAAAAATGTTCTAAAAGATGATTTTTATTGTTACATGACTATATTTGCTTTAAAATGAGTTATAAAGTTATAATGAACGTCTAAATTACACAAAATTTCAGCAATTGGGCATGATTGATGAAAATTAAAAACTTTAAGAGGTACTCTTTTAAAATTAAGAGTATGGATGATAAAATGATGTTACCTTCAAATTTCAGGTGGATAAACTGAAATTAATCTTTTATATTAATTTTTATCCAGTCATCTACTATATATTACTAGCCGTCGAATTATCTAGTTGACTTCGATCATTAGGCCGGCTATTATCATTTTCAGGAGGAACTCGATCGGGATTGGAAACATTATAGAACTAATGTTTTGAACCTGACCCGAAGTCCAAACCTAGGCCGATCGAGTAAACCCGGTTTTCTTTTTGAAGCTTGGTTCTTCTTCTTCTGTTATTGTAAGACGAATGTTTCCTTTTATTTTTTGTGTCGGTATTTAGTATGGAATCTTTTCTGTGTAAAACTATTAGTATGATTCATATGTGCTTAATCGATCGCGAAATTGTAAGGTACGTATAACTTAGGTGGTTAATCGAAATTGTAAGGTACTTTTAAATTAACGTACGCACGTATTGAGAGAAGATCAATTTAATTTACGATGAATTAAGAAAATGATTTTGAGCAGTTGGTAAAATTACTGCATGCATCGATCGATCAATGAAGATCAGTTTTACCATTTGAAACCTATTTATACATTTGAATCTATCTCTCGGCTGACTTCAACTTTTTAATGCCACTAGAGTTGTCTGATTAATTAACTTCCAACCAACAAATTAATCTTCTGACTAAGTACTCACTCCTTGACTCCTACATCGATCTGCCTATATATATTTCACTCTTGAAGTGTGTCCTATAGTTTAACGTACAGTACACAGTACAGGCTAAAAGGATGTTTGTATCTAAATAAGGCCTACATACATACATATGCCTTTTCTCTTACTTTTTTTTTCACCATCACAAGATTAAACTACATATCCTCATATCTATATGAGAATTCTTATTCGTTGTTAATTACCATCACATATCCCTATCAATCGGTGACTGCCTTGCACATAAATACACAACTTCATAGATAATCCCAAATCGATCACTTCGAAAAGAAAGATTTATTAACCCTAAAAAGACTAAATTGAGATATAACGTCGACGAGAAGGCACCTTGACCCTAACATATTAGTAACGAGGCTATCATGATCAGAGCCCCTCTTTGCTAATTTCACAAGCCAAACTATCCGTGTAAAATTTCCTAGCCTAGGGCAACTCTTTGTCTTATTTTGCGGTGACTAACTACGTTTTGGCAGATATAAAACCTTATGTGATCAGTGATCGATAGGGCACACTTCAACAGTGAAATATAGCAAGATGTATAGTACAGTCCTATACCTTAATTATGTGCGCATGCAGCAAGTGATTTGATCCTCACGTACTTATGACCTAGCTAGTTTGTTGCACGTACTATTGAATCCTTCGGTGAGATCCAAGTCCGAAGTACTCCCAACCAAAAGACGCAGAGATAATCAATCTCAAAGCAAAATTGGTAAATGAAAGTGAGAGAGTGATCAAGCAGCATGCATATATACGTAACCTACGTCCAACTCAATCGAGCTCGATCACATACAAAACTGATGAAGAAGAGTAAGTTGAAAAGAGCCGGTCAAGCCGGCGACGGGAACTGACGTGTCGGAGGTCAGTCAAACTTACCTTGAGAATTTTCGAAGGCATTGGAATAGCTCAATCGTAAGTGCCATATAGACAAAGGTGGTGTTACAGTAGCTAGAAGTCGACTACTCTTACTGCAGCTTGAAATCGATCGAGTTTGTTGTTGTATATATGCATGCGGTTAAAGCATTGTCCAAAACCCCTCCTCTTCTGCAGCGGAGCTTTCACTTTGATGATTTCTACGAGAATTTTAGTGGTCGTTCTCCCATATATAATTAGATCGATGTCGGGAGTTTAGTTTGCCATTAAGCACTTGTTCTCTCCCTTATCTTTACTTCCATCCATGAATATATGCATTTATTTCTTAATGTCCGATGACCATACATATAATACCTAAATATTCTCCTTCCCTTGGTGACATTCATGATAAAGAATGATCGTTTACTTGTTGTTGTAAATATAATTATCTAAATTTTGAAATTTAACATCATTAAACATGTCTAGAGATACATATATCATTTATGGACTAAGACTTGTATAGAATGGAGATTATGTGTACTTTTCCGTATATCATTTACCTTCCTTTGGTGGGTGAGACTTAGACTGAACTACATGGATGTAATTAACTTTCCTTTTCATAGGCTAACTATGTGTAGTATTTTTTTCTCTAAACCATCTGGGTGGGACTTGAGTCACAGCGACTCATAAGCTATATCCTCCCCTGGAAAGCATCTGTTTGTAGATACGTGATTGTAAAAAAGTAGTATGAGCATCACGCTCCAAATCAATTAGCAATGAATATAAGTGTCTGAAACTTAACTATGACTATTTTTGCAACGTCACGTTTATATTAGAGCAATCATATTCACTTAATTAGTGACTGGTCAACAAATTCGTGGTTAATCATCATTAGGTTTATATCAATCCTTTCCATATAAATTTAATAACGACTGATCATGAATATCTTGATCTGTGACTAACTGCACTACTCACCTTCGTCGAAAACTTGAAACATGCAAGATAGATAAAGTACAAATTCTGGCAGCAAAGATCCGCACTGTGGTCGAAGTTTGAAGCAAAAAAAATGTTCTCATATAATGCCATAGCTAGTTGAACTCTGTTGACCAAAACGAATACTAGCTAGAGTACACTCATGTACACCTTTTTGGTATGCTTGGGTCATGAAGAATTATTTTCTAGGTTAACGTCAAGGACTGTGCTGTGCAGTTCGGCATGCCATGCACATGGCTGGGGAGAGAGTACACGTGGGTTGCACGGGGGAGGGGGAAACAAACCGGGAAAACCGGTCGGCATACTCTAGAATTTTCGAACGATCAGAAACTAAAATGATAAATTTTCTTCTATCTAGTCAAGCAGCTAATGGAAACAACATAGAATGATAGATCAGTAGCTAGAGTACACTAGCTCGCGTTCACATTTTTGGTATGCTTGGGTCATAAAAGAATTACGATCTTTGTTATCAGAAACAAAATGATAATTTTCTTTTATCTAGGGCATCTAATGGAAACAACATAGAAGTTACTAAATAAGAAATGTGGAAAATAAGAATAATTAAAGAATATATTGATAATTTACTGCGAGTGCTAGAGTTAAAAATGGAGTAAGCGCGCCAACCATATATATTATATCCTAAGCATGAACTCCCATGAATCAGTATGAAGATCGAAAAAAAGAGTTCACAGTTAATTAATCAAAACTCAACTAATAATTAGCCTCATTCAAATACCTTAAACCCTAGGGGCCTGTGTGTAAACTGTAAACTGTTGAACATAGTTTAATCACAAATCTAATGAGCTCTGATTACGACCCGGAGTGTATAAAACCCAACTCATCATCAGTACTTGATCCCATCTAAGTTCATTTAACTCTTTAATAAAAATCTTCTCCTGCAAACTCCACTGTGGATCTCCTTGCTCCAGCCTTCTCTCTAGCCACCACCATTACTGAATAATATCTCCAAAGTCCAAACACACCTCAGAAGTTATTAGCCAACCCCAAAACCGCATGACAGAGTTTCTAATAAGCTCAGCTATGGAGCTTCAGCTCGACGACCTTGACGTCGACCTCACCGCCTGCAGCACTGAATCCACAAGCACGACCAACACGGCCATTTCCCCTGACCACTGGTACGACTGGTCTCCCATCGTCGACTGGGAAGCTCTAGCTCCCATTGACCACCTCACTGGCGGTGGAGACTTCCATGAGCTCTTACAGTCCATGATGAACTCGCCTTCGTCCGAGTTCGTTGAAGAAACATCAAACTCGTGTTACACCACTTCGTCGACGTCGCAGTCGACGGATGTGACGATGCTGGACGAAGGCGCGGCATCTAACAGCGAGGACACGAAGGGCCTGAGATTGGTGCATCTCTTGATGGCGGCGGCAGAGGCTCTCACCTGCGCCAACAAGAGCCGAGATCTGGCTAGGGTGATATTGGTTCGGCTCAAAGAGTTGGTTTCCCCAACTGACGGTACTAACATGGAGAGGCTCGCGGCGTATTTCACCGACGCGCTTCAGGGTTTGCTAGAAGGCGCCGGGGGCCTTAGCAATAAACATTTGATCGAAAACGGGTCCCACCGCGACCACGGCCATCATCCCACGGACTTGGTCGCGGCGTTTCAGCTCCTACAGGACATGTCCCCCTACGTCAAGTTCGGCCACTTCACGGCCAATCAGGCCATCTTGGAGGCTGTGGTCCATGACAGGAGGGTCCACATAGTCGACTATGACATCATGGAGGGTATCCAATGGGCGGCCTTGATGCAGGGCTTGGTGTCCAAGAAGAATGGCCCACCAACCCCACATCTTAGGATCACGGCTTTGTCGCGAGGCGGCAGCGGCCGGAGGTCGATCGGGACCGTCCAGGAGACCGGTCGTCGTCTCACGGCGTTTGCCGCTTCCATTGGTCAACCGTTTTCGTTTCACCAATGTAGGTTGGATTCGGACGAGACATTTCGACCCTCTGCTCTAAAGTTGGTTAAAGGCGAGGCCTTGGTAATTAACTGCATGTTAAACCTTCCACACTTTAGTTACCGCTCTTCTGATTCGATTTCTTCATTTTTATCTGGAGCCAAGACACTAAACCCTAGGCTGGTAGCCTTGGTGGAAGAAGAGGTTAGGTCCACTGGAGATGGGGGGTTCGTGGCAAGGTTCATGGACTCATTGTATCACTATTCGGCTGTGCACGACTCGTTTGAGGCCGGCTTTCCAATGCAGAGCCGGGCTCGAGCGTTAGTCGAGAGAGTATTCTTGGGACCTCGAATTGCCGGGTCATTGGCTCGTATCTATCGAGCACACGGAGAAGTTGGTTGCTCTTGGTGGGAGTGGTTAAGTGCGGTAGGGTTTAAGCCAACGCCGATAAGTTTTGCTAATCATTGTCAGGCAAAGCTATTGTTGGGGCTTTTCAATGATGGTTATAGGGTGGAGGAGGTTGCAAATCATAAGTTGGTTTTAGGTTGGAAATCACGGTCTTTACTATCAGCTTCCATTTGGACTTCACCCCCAGAATCTGATGCTGCTAATTAGTTTCTTCAATTTTCACTATTTCCCCTATATCTTTTTTCCAACTAGTGACAAGTTCCCAAAGTATGGTTTCAAGGTTTTAACGTATCTGGGGAGTTTGAACCAATTGTTGGTCAAGATTGTTAGCAGACACAATTTTGGGATTTCGTTTCAAGCCATTGCAGTTGAGCCGTTTTAAGCGTGGTGTGTCTACCTCTCATTGTATGTGTTTAGGTACTTATAGTTTCAATTAAACAAGGATGGTCGGTACTTAATCTCAATTAAGAGTACTTGTACATAGAAATAAATTAAGTTACCCAAAGCTAGCTTATGATGGACTTATGATGGAGGCGACGAGATGTAATACTTAACGATGAGGTTTCCTAGCTTCCAAAACTCTCTTTCTAATACAAGTACTAATTTTTTGCAAGCTAAACTTTCATTTTATACTCAAACTAGCATAGTAAATTCATCATGCATGACTTGAGTATGATAAAACTAAGTGTTATCTTTGGTTGTTTATACGGCTATGAATGGTAAATAAATGAAGTGTAAAAGTCTTTGTGATCAATCACTCACAGAAACAAAAGTTCTTCCTCCCCAACATTCTCTATGTCTAGCAACTAGGGTCATTAAAAATTTCCCTTCTCATATTATTTTATCACTTCATGATGATTTCCCCATTCCATTTTTTAACTTTCACCATTGACTACAAAGCTCGTGATCTCACTTTCACACTAGCACCAGAACCCCGATCTTGTTTGTTTTTACTTCCAATTTTGATCCAGACTTCAATCTACAAATTGCTGAAGAAAGTAAAAGGGCCGGGAATAGATCAGAAACAGAAAAGAATACAAAAACAACTACTGTTTTAAAGAAACTAGTAAAAGAAGCTAGTAAAAACCAATGGGGGAGTGTTGAAGCAACTAGCAAGAGCTGCGAGATTGAAGAAAAGTTTTAAAGAAACAAACAGGGAGCTGCTTCTCCCAGTCTTTTTCCAGATCGACTCCTCGTGATCATGGAGGCGCCTAAGCCTCTACTATTACCAAAAGTATAATCTTTTTTGCCTGCATGCTTAGGAATCAAAACTTGGAAAAGGGTAGAAATTCGATCAAAAAGACAAAGATTTGAACATATATGCAGAACAACCCAATAAACTAATTCAAGCTCAGATCATATTCTGTGTGTATCTGAATTTCTATATCGATATCAATGATCAGCTGCAACTTTCCCAATTAATCCAGACTTGGATACAATTCACAGGCTGTTGGTTGTTGACACATATCCATCTCCTCCATGTGTAAACCATCCTTAATTATGGGATGCACAAGATTATTCCTAAGAATATGCATTTAACAACCAATCCATTTTTGTAGTTTCATAATCTAAGGTCGTAGATGACAAAAATAGCTTGAGATGCTCTTTTTCCCCAACTTAAGAACCCCCATATTATATATAAACACAATAACTTAGCATGTTATTAGACGTCACCAAAACTGGTTCTGTCGACAACTGCTCAGAGCCTCGGACATGTTTGCTACCGCAACCTTAATAAATTAACAAGTACAATTAGGGTATTTTCTGCATAAAATTATGTCATAGTTGCTAATTTTATAGCATAGGAATTGACCTCATATATGGATCAGAACGCTTGATTTAGGAAAACCCTCTTTTAAAAGACCTGTAACAGTGATCCGATAATGTAAACCATTGAGTTCGGAGAACCAATCCGATTACAGTATTGATTATGAATGACTCTTAATATAATGCTTAATGGAATAATAGTGGATCCAAAAGGAGCTAGCTAGGGCTCCATCCTCAAACCAAGTTGTTGAAGGTAACTGAGCTATATAGCATGATCCATTCTTTTTATGCAAGAAGCGAGACCTAAGTTGAACGAGTAATCGATCAGTTTACAAGTTATAAGTTACTGTTATTTTTAGCCATCCAGTTCATGTTTATTTGTTTAAACTCTGCATCGATCAATGTACTGTAAAAATCTAAGAACAAAATCTCAATCTGAGCACTCTAATCTGAATTTCGACCATTAGGTAGTTGGAAGACTTCCGCTTCGAGCATACAGAGAGGATACTTTGTATTGTGTTTATAGAAACCATGAGCTAAATTTTACCGGTTCTCCGTTAGCTTTGTGGTTAAGGCCCTCGCCTTACACACAAGTCAGCGGGTTCGAAAGCTGGTATGTTGGTGGCCGGTGGTGATCTGGTAGTGGGGTTTGTTTGATCCTCAAACCCAAAACCATGAGCTAAATTTCAGATGTATGCATTTTTCTGTGTTGAGTGCTTGAGTTACCTATATCTTCTTCTAGAAGTTGATCCAGAGTAAAATCTTTCATGCATATAACCAAGTCTGCTCTAGTCTGTCTTGTACCTCACAACACCTATGTATTTTCAGTTTTCAAACAAGACAAAGTTCCCCAACAGGGTTCAACCAAAATGAACTGACTGCCTCCATGTCTCATGTACATGTACTCGCTCTCATTTTATGTATTTGGGAGTGAAATTTGGACACGCTCAATTACAATTCACACAATGACTCGCTTTTAATTATGAAATTGTCAAAAATGTTGTCGTCATGGACAATTTTGAAGAAAAAACATGGATATATTTTTACGACTGAATAGGGGTCAGAGTGCGGATTGTAACTAAGGTTGTACAAATTTCATACTCTTTTTAATTCATAACTAAACAATCCATACAACTTATGTAAATAGGGTTGGGTATAAGACGGGACGAGATTAGGCTAATCTCGTGGCCCATGCCATACTGAACTTTGCACTTGGGACAAAATCAAGACGGACCTTTCATTTTTGGAGTTCAATCCCAAAAGTCTCGTACGGGATCAAAGACGGGCCCAATCCCCGCCAAATCCCAAAACTGAAGAAAAAAACTCCTTATGTCTCCCATGTTTAATTCAAGAATCCAAGAACCCAAATATCTGGTTCTGCACCAAGAACACAACTTCACTAGTACATAACATCAAAATATGCATAATGCATCATTACATCCATAATATCTAATGCTCAGTTACAGTTCAAGCATAGCAAACTAGAAAACATAGCAAACTCTGCTCACTACCTAGATCATACCAAACTCTAACCTGAAGATCAAGCACAAGTTCATACCATATCCAATTTTGTATCGAGAACAAGCTCTTACCCAGATATCACCTAATACCTTTCTTCCATTCTATTACCCAGAAAAGAATAAAGTATTGTAACAATTTGTTTCATGCTACCCAATATCCATATCCAACACTGATTTTGATTAGTTTCAGACCAAACCCAGATCATAGTACCCATCTCTAATGAGCCGAAACGAGATCACTAGACCTAGTGGTACCTTACCGTAGCTCGACGCTATCAACCTCAGACCATAGTCAGATTTTGGACGAAAGATTCAAAGAAATTTAGTTAGCTAGAGAAGAAGATCATCTCTTCTTTGTGCGTCCTTACCAATACCCGATCGGCCCCGTATCAGAGGTCGTATTATCATCATCATCAGCTTCGGCTGACACAAGTCTCGTCGACTTGTGTTCGTAGTGGCTTCAACACATCAGAAGGCAGTAGCAAATCTGAGGGGCATACAAGAAGAAGATAGGGGATTTGGATTTCAAGTTTGCATCTTTAATTTGAGGTTTTGCTGGGATGAGGTTGACAGCAAGAGCAATTTGCGATTTGGATCTCATGTTTTGGGATGAGGTTAGTATGCAATTAGACTTCGAAAATTAACGGTAAGATGAAAACTGTAAAGAAACTAACAAGGTTGTATTGTGTTTATAGTTGCGAGTGTCATTTTTTATTTGAGCATGACTAGGTTAAGATTAACCTAATAAGATAAATAATAGAGATCTTGTGTGTAATTCAAATAATGAATGAAGCTTGAAGCATGAAGCATGGTGTAGGAGTTAAAGTCAAATTGCAGTGAATGAGAAATTGGACTGATTTTGAGAATTAAGGGATGAAGAACAAAGTTGGGTTTTCTAGAAAGAGTATTTGGAGAGATTTAGAGTCTGTTGCTTGAAGGATGAAAACATGAGAGTTTAGGAACTTTTCTGGATTGATTGCATCATGATCTCTGCAACTCCAAGCCCCTCCTTTTATAGGGCAAAATGGTTGGTTTTCTAGAATGAGTTCCAATGCTTTAGTTGCAGGGTGATAAGGATCCCCTTCTTGGTCCCATAACTTCACCCTTAAAATCTGGGATGAAGATGCATTGTGTAGAGCTGCGGGAAACAAGAAAATAAGGTATTTTGACTGTTGGGTAAAGCTGCGGGGACAGTAGAGAAACTCTTCTGACTGCTGGGTAAAGCTGCGGGGAACAAGAAAATAAAGTCTTTTGACTGCTGGGTAAAGCTGCGGGGTTAATGAAGGAGATATGCATGATGGTTGTTCTGCCGACATAGAAGAGTAAAGAAATGGATTTGACTTTTCTTAAGAGCCTAAGGCTAAGAGAAATAAATAGAAAGGGGCTTGGGCTTGAGCTTGAGCTTGGACTTGAGCTTGGATTTGTAAAAGAATAAGAAGTAATGGGCTTCAATTTTGAAAGTCTTCTTTTGGGTTTGTGTTGTAGTCCAATTCTCTTTTTTTCACCAATTTCGTTACCGATTTAAGTCGTTGAGCTTGATTTCCAGACCCAAGACTAGAACTATTTAACGACGTTAGACCGGTAAACGAGCGTTATGTGCCTCCGTAACCTTTCACACCATACCCACGTCTACAAGCCCCAAAAGTGTGATTGTGGCTTGGGTTCACATTAATGCATGTATATGCTTGTTTAGCGTGTTAAGTCGAGGATTTCATCCGAAATTGCATGGATTATTGTTTAACGAAGTATTAGTTAACCGCGTGATTTTTTAGGTATCAACAATAGTTTATACATGTGATGGGATGGGATGGAACGGGCCTCAAACTTTTAGTCTCGCGTCCCGTTCCATTTATCTTTATCGAGACGAAATGGAATGGGTCTAGCGTTTTTAGACGTACATCGCGTCTGATGATCATGTCAATTTCAAGACGAGGCTGGGGCGGAATCAGGATTTCTATTTTTTATGCCCACCTGAGATACAATTGTATCAATGGAGTGGATCAACTTTCGCTCCTGCTCATATATTGGGCCATTTAAAAACCTGCCAAGCATGTCATGGACCCAACTAATTCAAGGCCCAACCATTTGTCTTTCATATGGCTATTTTCTCCACCACTAGTCAATATCATCTAATTCATCATATTATAATTTTTAACGCATGTACTTGTAAGAAGAGAGTATATTTCTATGAATTATTCAGAGCATTAACATTTGACTTGAGAAATGTCAACTATAGCAAAGACCTCAAGACCCAAACAAAAACTCCATTTTGGGCATAGAAAGAAATCCATGATGACCCATTAACATGTAGAAGAGGCTTTCCTGACTTCTTTCTTGTCTCGTGTAGTGATTCGAACTGGAGCAACATTCATGGTCATTGCCTCCTTCGTTGGTCGCTTCACTGCCTTGTCAACTTTGCCTCTAAAGACCTTATCTTTTTGTTGATCCATGACAGGCTCCTTTCCTTTATGGCTAGCTAGGCTCAGCTCCATGTCATGCGCTCACGTAGCCAACTCTTCAAATGTTCAAGGCTTCATTCCTTGCAGGATATATAGCAAATCAAAGTGCATGCCTTGAATGCACATCTCGACCGCAGACACTTCAGACAAACGATCCTTACAATCAAGACTAAGTGAGCGCCACCTATTGATGAAGTCAACTGCCGGCTCATCTCTCTTTTGCTTCGTGTTTGTAAGTTCCATCATGCTCACAGTACGCCTTGTACTATAGAAACGATTAAGAAAATCGCGTTCTATCTGGTCCCAACTGTCGATTGACTCGGGTTCTAAATCAGTGTACCACTCGAAGGTGTTACCTTTTAGAGAGCGAACGAACTGCTTGGCAAGGTGGTCGCCTTTTGTCCCCGCATTTTTGCAAGTCTCAACAAAGTGAGCCACATACTGCTTCAGATTGCCCTTCCCCTCGAATTGTTGGAACTTTGGTGGTTGGTATCCGAACGACATCCTTAGGTTGTTGATCCTTTTAGTGTAGGGTTTGGAGTAGGTGAGAGAATCACGAGAAGAACCTCCATATTGGGCTCTGATGGAGTTAGCGATGAAGTCCTGCAATTGTTGGGGGGACATGGATCCAAGTGAGCCACCCTCGTCTTTGTCATTATTTTTGGAACTTTCATCATCTTGATCCTTCTTCTCCTTTTGCGCTCTTTTGGAGGAATTTTCTTTGGCTTGCTCTTGAAGTCTACTCAAAAGGTCAGCAATCTGCATGTCTTTCTCCTCCACCGTTTTAGTGAGCTTCTCGACTGCGCAAATAACAAAACAACATGTGTACAAAATAATATAATTTTATTGCTGAATTTGCGGGTTACAAATCTTTGTGAACTCCTCTGATTCTATCTCCGAATTTGAATTTGACTCAAGGGTGACAAGACACTTGTTCTTGAGGTGGAAAAGTAGTCACAAGAATTGATCACGTGACGAATGTTTGGATTTGTGTTTGGGTTTGGTGAAGAACATGCTATTTAGGAGTTTGGTTGTTCTTCGAAATGGTTTTGAGACTTCTGAGCTTTCGGGAGTAATTTTCTCTCTCTCTCTCTCTCTCTCGTCCCAAGTCCTCTTGATATGAAAGGGGGTATTTATATTGTTGACGCTTCCCTGCATATGACATGTAATGATGGCGCCCAATGAATTTCTTTTCCTATCGATAATAATTTGATCAATCAATTTTGATAATTAAATCAAATCATATTTAATTAATTGATTCAATTATTTCTGTTAAGTCATGATTTATTTGATTAAATATCTTATTTTAATTCCGACAAACAATTTAATGTGGTTGATAATTGATTGACAGACGATATTTAATATGTACTCTTGTCAGGATTTGACGAATCTGTTGTCGAACGACCAATCACACGTCCTCCGGAGTCTCTTTGACATTGCTGACTCACGTACCACGTACACGATTTTATTAGGTCCACATGAGGTTTGAATATTTAATAATTTTATTTTAATCAAATTTTATATGTCTAAAACATGAGAGATAAATGTTATGGTGGTCCTTCTTTCTCTCCCACGTTTCCAACTTAAACAATTTTTATTCCCCTTTTTGAACAGGAAACTATTTTTATTCCCTCTCCACGACTCCACCAGAAGTTCAGAACCGATCTGCTGATTCTGCTCTCCTTTGAAAAAGCAAAAAAGCACACAAAAATGTCCTCTCCTAATTCCAGTCGCCTGCCTCAAGAAACGAAGATCATGACCTACCAAAATTATATGACCCTCTTAAAGTTTTATTCACCGCCTTCCGCCGCACCTCCAACGTTGCAAACCTCACCCTCGACGGAGGTATACTCACCCGAATCGCCTCATCCCGGAGAGCTCCGTCGCACGGAAATGCCATCCAACCCTTTGCCGACGGTTGTTGAATTAGAAATTGACTTATGTGCCCTTCCCCTTCAAATTTTGTGAATAAAAAGAGGCACGTCGCTGGCCCCACCCTTATCAAAACCAAAGAAGAATAACAATCACTCCCTCCCTTCAGCTGCCACTCTCTAAGGTTGTCCCTGAGAATTTGACATGCGGATTCAATGCACCTGGTCATCGTATGAAATGCGTTTGGGTTCTTCAACCTTCTTAAAAGACTTGAGCTTTATAAGGAACAGAACAACCACGGTTTGCCCTCGTTTCCTTTCTGTCTCAGCCACCATGTCCGCCGTTTCCACAGAAAAGGATGCCCTTTCGGGTCAACCAGACTCGACCCAGAAGCCATTGCAGGTATACCCACTTGTTATTGATCCCAATTTGTGTTCGATTTGGTGGCTTATGTATGGTTTGGTTTTAATATTGGGTTCTGGGGATTTTAGCTCATCTGGTGATTTGCATGCTTAAATCTCCTTATCATCTGCAATATGATCTGTCTAGAATAATTAGAATTTCTGCTTAGAAATGTATTCTTCATCCGTAGATTTTGTTTGTCTGATGCTTCAGCACTTTAGTTGCTTTTATGCAATGAAATATGGAATATGACTAAATGTACATTTGATATGATATATTTGAAAACCTTCCGATCCCTCAAATTGCAATTTGACTGCAACTAAGCTCCTGCTGAAGCATTATCGTAATGTAATAGTATTGTAATTATATAATGTAATTCTATTTTAGTTTTGTTATTTATTATCCAGCCTCACTGATATGTTATCTTCATTAATGGTCATTTAACTGTATTAACATTATATTTAATTGCATAAACATATTGTTACCTTCCTGAGCTGGATTTGTGTGATCAACCTCAAATACCTCGTAATATGGCAGATCTCAATTTCGGTCTAGATAATGTAATTCTATAATAGTATGAGTCTTGCCGTTGTTGAATGGTTTACTTTTACCATTTGCAACCTTTGTCGAATTTTGTGTAGCAAACTCTTGTAAATTGTTGTTGAATGGTGTATAGTGGTAATTTATTATTTGTTGGTCTTTTTTCCAGTCATACACCATTGTCCATCATAGCTAGTAGTCCCATAGAGAACCAGAATCTGACTTTGTAAATAGCGTAGGGAATACAGAAGCCAATGAAGTGTCCTTCGATAGACTTGGGACTTGTCATTTCCGGCCAAATTCATCCCCCTCTTTGTTGGAAAACCTTCATTATGTGTCCCTCAATATTTTTTGACAAAATGCACACCAGCTATTTTATGGCTTTTGGTAACTTTAAAAATAGACAGAGTTCTATGCTTCAAACCAGTGATCCACTAATTAGAGTTATGACACAGTTTCTCTGCTTTGGAACAACCACGTGATACAGCATATTTGGGTTTAGAATGTGGAAACCCAAGCGTCCTAATTGTTCAGTAGTGAGTCATAACTTCCTGGTTTCTTCTTGTAGATTATCCAACCCCTGTTTTTTCAATTTCCTTTCTTCCACCACATTAGATCATTTTCTTCTATAATTGTTGTTTTTTATCAGTGTATTGAATATATGGCTGGTTTGAAATACCTTTGACACTTTATTAGTGCCTGCTTGATTGGCTTAAGAGTAAAGTGACGACAAGTGATATCTTTCTGACACGATTTACGTATTATAACTTTTGCTGTGTGATTTATGATGTTGCCTTGGAGATATTGTTCATATCTAGTCGAGTCACATTTGTAGATACCTCTTCCTTCAAGATTCAATCCATGTACAATTGGAGGATTTATATATGTGTTGATGCATGTCAGGTGGCGAAGCGGTTGGAAAAGTTCAAGACGACAATTTTCACGCAAATGAGTAATCTTGCCGTTAAACATGGAGCAATAAACCTTGGGCAAGGGTTTCCCAACTTTGATGGTCCCAAGTTTGTAAAGGAAGCTGCAATTCAGGCTGTGATAGATGGGAAGAATCAATATGCTCGTGCATATGGGGTTCCAGACTTAAACAATGCCATTGCTGAACGATTCAAGAAAGAAACTGGACTTGTTGTGGACCCTGAGAAAGAAATAACTGTTACCTCTGGGTGCACAGAGGCAATTGCTGCAACCATGTTGGGTTTGATAAATCCTGGTGATGAGGTTATCCTCTTTGCTCCTTTCTATGATTCTTACGAGGCCACTCTTTCCATGGCTGGTGCTAAAGTAAAAGGTATTACACTACGCCCTCCTGATTTTGCTGTCCCCATTGAGGAACTGAAGTCTGCAATCTCAAAGAATACTCGTGCAATTCTTATAAATACTCCGCATAATCCTACTGGAAAGATGTTCACACGAGAGGAACTTGACACTATTGCATCTCTCTGCATTGAAAATGATGTGCTGGTGTTCACTGATGAAGTTTATGATAAGTTGGCTTTCGAAATGGATCACATTTCTATGGCTTCTCTTCCTGGAATGTACGAGCGTACAGTGACCCTGAATTCCTTGGGGAAAACATTTTCGTTGACTGGGTGGAAGATCGGTTGGGCTATAGCTCCACCCCACCTGTCGTGGGGAGTGCGGCAGGCACACTCTTATCTCACTTTTGCTACCTCCACTCCTATGCAGTGGGCGGCTGCAACAGCTCTCAGAGCCCCAGACTCCTACTTTGTTGAGGTGAAAAGAGATTACTTGGCAAAGAAGGAAATTTTGGTGGAGGGATTGAAGGCTGTTGGTTTCAAAGTGTATCCTTCCAGCGGGACGTACTTTGTAGTTGTAGATCACTCTCCTTTTGGGTTGCCAAATGATGTTGCATTCTGTGAATATCTGATCAAGGAAGTCGGGGTGGTGGCAATCCCTACCAGTGTGTTTTATTTGAACCCGGAAGATGGGAAGAATCTAGTCAGATTTACTTTCAGCAAGGACGAGGGAACTCTTAGGGCTGCAGTTGAGAGGATGAAGGAGAAGCTCAAAATTTAAGCCACACGTTTGGTTAGAGTAAGTATCATTAGCTATTTATTGTTCTTAAATAAAGCATTGAAGAGGGTCATGCGATCCCTGCAGTTGGAGTGTTTCAGATTTCTGATTTATAAGATTAACGTAGCTATGCATAGAGTAATATTGGTGTGTTGATAATATTATTTCAACTGTGAAGGCCAGTGATAAATGTTTCTGTCATGAAACCTGTTTGCTTGGAAGTTTTAAGTTTTAGTGTATTCACTTACAGAGTTACAGTAGTGCTGAATAAGATTGGGGTAAGAATGGTCTCTTCTTACCTGGAAGGAGGATCTCATCTATCTGTTGAAACTTTTACCAATATTTATGTATCGGATCTTTATTGGGTGAGCTTTGGAACATCAACAAATTAATCAGACCTTACAAATCAATTAAGGTCAAGATCGATTGTTCATTGAGGCAATATTACTGGAGAAAAATAAGCCAATGTACTGCATGCATTGCGTGCTTGGCAATGTAGTATTGAGCTAACGAGAAAAAAGTTTGTTTTTTGTGATTCAGTGTAGCAATGCAGGTTGCGTTTTTAGCTAGAGACGTTAAACTGTCTGGGTATAATTGCCGTAGAGTACGTGTGTTGATAATAATATTTGTTTCAACCGTGATGGCTAGTGATGATTGTTTCGTTCATGATTTAGTTTCACAATCCATCACAGATGCAAATTGCTCTTCTTCATCTTCCTCAATTTTACAATAAATCATTTACGCAATATTAATATATCATAATCCCCTAGTAGGAGATTGTTTTTGTTAGTTTCCTTCTCTTTGTATCCATCAGCATTTGCTCTTGGTTAGGATTACGAATCAGACATTCTAGGAATATTCTTCTTACTACACTATCCCATTGGTAATGTATATCAGTGTATGAGACGAACTCCTAATCAGAGTTCTACTTGGATTTGCTTCCCTAAAATGCTATAAATTAACCACTACCTACAACCTCCAACACCATGAGAGAGAGTGAAATCGAGAGAAATACAAAAGCTCAGACATGGCAAATGGCCAGGACCAGCGGCAGCTGGAAGTTCTTTCCGTCCTCGATGCCGCCAAAACACAATTCTACCACTTCAGGGCTGTGGTCATCTCCGGCATGGGATTCTTCACCGATTCCTACGACCTTTTCTGCATCTCCCTCGTTACCAAACTCCTCGGACGCATCTACTACACCGTCCCGGGGTCCCCTAAACCCGGCAGCCTCCCCCCTAACGTGGCCGCTGCAGTCAACGGAGTCGCCCTCTGTGGCACCCTAGCCGGCCAGCTCTTCTTCGGTTACCTCGGCGATAAACTCGGCCGCAAATGCGTCTACGGCATAACCCTAATGCTCATGGTGGGATGCTCCGTCTGCTCCGGCCTCTCCTTTGGTAGCACCCCTACCTCCGTCATGACCACCCTTTGCTTCTTCCGCTTCTGGCTCGGCTTCGGCATCGGCGGTGACTACCCTCTCTCCGCCACCATCATGGCAGAGTACTCCAACAAAAAGACACGTGGCGCGTTCATCGCTGCCGTCTTTGCCATGCAAGGGTTTGGGATTTTGGCGGGAGGAATGGTAGCTATCGTAGTTTCCTCTATCTTCAAAGCGCTATATCCCTCGCAACCCTACGCGTTGAACCCCGCCGGGTCCATTCCTGCTCATGCCGACTACGTATGGAGGATCATTCTCATGTTCGGAGCTATACCGGCGGCCCTTACGTACTACTGGAGGAGACAAATGCCGGAGACGCCTCGGTACACTGCCTTGGTGGCCAAGGATGGAGCAAAAGCTTGTGAAGACATGTCCAAAGTGCTAAACGTGGAGATCAAGGAGCAAACAGTAGTTCAAAGCAAGGCAAAGTCGTTTGGTTTGTTTTCAAAGGAGTTCATGAGGCGACATGGATTGCATCTAATGGGAACAGCCTCCTGTTGGTTCTTGCTAGACATTGCTTACTACAGCCAGAACCTTTTCCAGAAAGATATCTTCAGCGCCGTGGGGTGGCTACCCTCTGCAAAGTCCATGAGTGCCCTTGATGAGCTTTTCAAGATTGCTAGGGCACAAACCCTAATTGCTCTCTGCGGAACCGTCCCCGGATATTGGGCCACCGTGTTTCTCATCGACCGCATCGGACGATTCTATATTCAGCTGCTGGGGTTCTTTTTCATGACTGCTTTCATGTTTGTTTTGGGATTTGGTTACCACCATTGGACTCTGCCGGCGAACAATATCGGGTTTGTCGTGATTTATGGGCTGACATTTTTCTTTGCCAATTTCGGACCCAACGCCACCACATTTGTTGTGCCGGCAGAGATTTTTCCGGCGAGGTTCCGGTCCACTTGTCATGGGATATCTGCGGCCTTCGGCAAGGCGGGTGCGATTATTGGGGCGTTTGGTTTCTTGTATGCGTCGCAGAATCAAGACAAGGCTAGGGCTGATCCAGGGTTCCCCGCTGGAATCGGAATGAAGAATTCTCTGCTGGTGCTTGCAGTCATCAATGCCATAGGGTTGTTCTTTACCTTCTTGGTTCCTGAATCCAAGGGAAAATCCCTCGAGGAGATGTCAAGAGAGAATGAAGAACAAGTAGGTGATGTTGAGAACCCAGTAAACCCAGTTACTGTTTAGGGCCAAGTAGCAATATGAATTTTGTTCTAGCTTTATAGTAGCAATATGAATTTTGCACAAGCTTTATAGTTTACTATTTTGTTAGTCAGTCTCTAGTTGCAAACTGATATTTATAATAATGTTCTTCCAAGGTGCTTTCATTATTATATCAAACCAACGCTTTCATCCTATATGAAGAATAGGGCCGGATCTAACTTAAAACGAAGAAATGAGTTGCACAAATTGGGCTTGCGTGTGAGGAAATGAAGACCCATCTAATATTAAGAGCCAGTCAATAGTAACACAAATATTAGAAATTAATTAATTCCGACTAGAGCTGGCTGGTTAATAGTAGAGAACTAGAAATTGTTTGGCCCAAACGTACATATTCATGCTCGGAATAGATTATCAGCACATGGTTTCTGATCCTTATGATTCTTGAATCAGTAAAAAAAATCACTACAAATGTTTGAATGTACGTAAACCGTTTGTGTCAAAATAATTTAAGGTTTAATATCTCAATAATAATTATTTTTTTTAAGTGTCAATATCAACCTTCATCGCGATAAACAAAGTTGATTAAAAATGAGGGTGGGATGAAAATTCTAAGTGTCTTCTACTGATGAACATCGTGAACCCAGCAGTCATGATCACTGTGTGTTTGTGTGGCTGATCGAGCATAATCGAGTCTAAATCAGTTCAACATAGCACTTTATATATGTAGCAATTGAAACCCTCTATGATAATAATGGAGCTAAATTATTAATCTCATTTGAACTTTGTAGCAGTTCGACCTATATAAGCAAACCTACCATTGCCATCAAGAGTAGGGCTACGTTCGGATCAGATCTCTTTTTTTAAAATAGGATCCGCGATCTAATTAGTTTAATTTTTTCAGATCGGATTTGCATTTTTAAATACTTGATCCGTTCGGATCAGGATCCAAGAAAACCGGTTCGGATTTTGGATTTTTATTCGGATCCGTAAAACCTAAAATTTGAGACATTTTTTCTTGAGAGCAAAAATATGTTTCCAAGATTCTATGTTTTCAAAGCAAAATTAGACAATATGTGGGATGATTAAACTTAAACGTATAACATGAAGTTCAAAAGCAAATTAAACCTTAGATGAATAATTTGACAAACATGCAAACATGCACTACAAGTTTACAATAATAAACTCAAGTTTGTGAATCGACGATTAAGAATGGAATAGTGGTGGAGGTAGAGGAGAGGTACGTAGTCAAGGGAATTAAGGTCGATTAAGAGAGACAAATAGTGTGTTTAGGGTTGAAATCCCAAAATTTATGTTTTATACTTTTACTTACCCTAAGAATATAAAGTATAAAATAGATATAGTATAGTCGACATATGATTATTCGGATTTTTACATTTTTTTTTTCAGAATCCGATTCAATCCTAAACTTTGTTAAACGGATCGGATCCATCACAA
Source organism: Comarum palustre (assembly GCA_951800085.1). Taxonomy (NCBI): domain Eukaryota; kingdom Viridiplantae; phylum Streptophyta; class Magnoliopsida; order Rosales; family Rosaceae; genus Comarum; species Comarum palustre. Next base: position 17,959,149 of record OX637583.1, read on the forward strand.
GATACTTTTGTTATAATCAGGATCCGATCTGATCCCTCTTATTCAGATCGGATCGGATTGGATCGACTTAGATCCTAACCAAACATGCAGCCCTAATCAAAAGCATCAAGCTAGCTAGCAAGATTCATGCTGCTGCTGGTCCATGCAGTAGTTGTGCTGGGTTCCTATACATGATCAGGTGTACGTTGAATTTTGATCGGTTTGAATCCTAATGATATAGCTAGATATCACAGGCTTTCTGAGCTGTGACACATGACTCCTCCTCTTGTAGATAGAAAGAAAGGTTCAATTATGCAATCTAGCTTCAACCTTTGGTAAAGCTAGCAGTGTTTTGTGAGTGAGAGTACGGAACGACGACGACAACAACAACAACAACGCATAGAGGTCCCCGTTTGCCCTAAAAAGCATTACAAATCGACCACTACAGTCGATTTATGGGAAACTTAAACCAATTCAGATAACTCCCATTTACATTAATCACCATTAGTCGGTCTGTTTTTCTTTTTTCTTATTCAAGTTTATAACTACAGTTGTATAAATTAATATGATATATATTGGGTCTTGGCTTAAAAAGGTCAGGGCAAAAACGTGAATTGATGATGAACCCTAAAAACAAATTTGAGATCAGTAATTTCCTTGTGAATTTGGAAATGAACCTAAACGATAGACTCGTTCATTAAATCATCCCCACACACTACCAGAAAAAAGACTTTAGTCGATGAAATAACTAAAAATAAGTGGATGAAATTTTTTTCGTTGGCTAAACTAATTTTTTCGTCAGCTATAGTCTGTGAACTTTAGCCTATAAAATTTGAAAAGTTTAGTTGACGAAATCGGGGTAAAACTCATCGCTAATGTCATGATATATGGGCTTTTTTGGCCATTCAAGTTTGTTTAAGGCTTCAAAATGAAGTTTTTCTAAACACTTAACACACGAAAACGCCCATATCTACATCTATATGAGGTATTTTAGTCGAACCTTTAACACAACAAACTCTCACCATGATGAGACGCAACTGTCCATCTAAAAATTTTGAGACATTTATCCCTCGATGATAGAGCTTCCCATATGGATAAATTATGATAAATAGTAGACATGTTGTGATTCCGGTCATCAAAATTCACAAACAAAAATACGACCGTCAAATATCATCAATATGTTGAAATATGTCTATGGTAAAAAATTTAACTTGATCCGATAAATTTAAGGGCTTCATCCGGACGGTCAATCACGTAAGTCAAACCCTTAAATTATATTGACCGTAACTATCGGCATCGAGACTTTACCAGAATTACGTGATTTTTCAACCGTAGATGTATTCCACCATTCCAGTCATATCTTATTTTACCACTTTTTTGCGTTTAAAGTTTCTACGTAGAGTTTGTTTTTGAAACGGAACATTTACTTAAAGCTTAATAAACAAGTTAAACAACATTAGTAGGCATGTTATGATTCTGATGATCAAAGTTGAGAAACAAAAATCCGACCATCTGATATGATCATTATGTCGAAATATGTCTACAGAAAAAATTCAACTTGATCCGACAACGTTAAAGGCTCGATCCTTACAGTCAATCTCATAAGTCAAACCCCTTAACGCACGGAAACAGTCATTTGACCGTCTAAATTATGTATTTTGCCAAGACCTTCAACTGAAAATAGTTTCAAATCGATAAGACGCAACCAGTGGTATAAAAATTTTTTGAAAAATAACTACTGGAGATAGGGCTACCTATAGAGAGAAAGAATGAAAAATTGTGTTAACCACAACTATCGGCACCGAAACTTTACCGGAATTACATAATTTTTCAGCCATAGACGTATCTCACCATTCCGGTCATATCTTATTTCACGACATTTTTTCTTTTGAAGCTTCTACATATAAGGTTTAGGGTTTTAACCTACGAAATTAGAGTAATTCGTCTGCTCAAGTTAAATAAAAAATAAAATAAATAACTATAGCTAAGGAAATTAGAGTAATTCGTTGGCTAAGATTAAATAAATAACTATAGCCGACGAAATTTTTTAAAATTCGTCGGCTAAAGTTAATTCAAAATTTTTGGTGAGGATTTTGAATTTTTTCTGACAAAATTTTGAACTTTAGCTGAGGAAATTAAGGAATTTCGTCGGCTAAAGTTCAAAATTTTCTATATCTTTCATTTTTCTCCTCCTCCTCCTCTTCATCTTCCTTCCTCCTCCTCCTACTCCTACTCCTTCTCCTCCTTCGGCGACAACAACTCCTCATCCTCCTCTCCTCCTCCTCCGGTGGCAACAACTCTTCATCCTCCTCTTCTCCTCCTTCTCCTCTCCCTCTCCTAGCCTTCTCCTCCTCCTCCACCCTCCTCTCTTCTCCTCCTAGCCTCCTCTTCTGCTCCTCCTCCTCTTCTCACCCTCCTCCACCACCAGTGTAAAAACGAAAAAAAGAAAAAAGAAAAAAATTAATCAAAAATACAAGAAATAAAGAAAGAACAAAATTAAAAAAAAATAACTACAGCCGACGAATTTTAATAAAATTCGTCGGCTAAAGTTAAATAAATAAATGAAAAAAAAACTAAAATCAATAACTATAGCCGATAAATTTTATTAAAATTTGTCGGCTAAAGTTAAATAAAATTTGTCGGCTAAAGTTAAATAAATAAATAAAAAATAGCTATAGCCGACTAAATTTAATAAAATTTCGTCGACTGAGGTCCAAAAATTCGTCGGCTAAAGTCTTGGCCGACGACTTTTTCCCGACGACTTCTTAGCCGACGAAATTTTGTACTTAACAGACAAAAACTTTTTGTTAACTAAAGTACTGATCCTGGTAGTGACATGTATACGTTTTGTAGCTAGATACAGAATACACGGACATTTCTTCTTATACATATTTCTATAAGATCGATCCATGCAGAGCAAACTATTAGAGGAACCTGACTCTAGCTATTTCGGTACTCAAACGATCTTCAAATTAGATAAAACTTTATACAAATGATCTACATACAATATTCTAATCACTAAAATACAGAGTTGTAATAATGTGACCTGAAAATGAGCAATATAAGCACGTACGGATCTATGTTGGAACAAGTGAGGGCTACTGCCCTCGGTGAGTTTTCCTTCTCGCTTTTCTCAAGTAAATATACCTTGAATTTATTCAAATTGTCCTCAGACTTGATGTTTACACCCTCATTTTAGGCCTCTTAAGTTTGCATGAACATTCCAACCTCATATAAAAAAATCATGGGTCCGCTACTACAAATAAGCATATCACACTTTAATTTCATAACGGCGTTGCTCTAGACAACAATTGAAATTGTTGATGTATATACACATCATGTTGTATCATGGAGAGATTTTGTTCGTGTGGTGGTATGAAGCTCAGAGCCTCAGAGCCATCCATGAAATCCAGCTAGAAAATCCTAATGACCATTCTGTATGTATCCAGAAGAGAGAATAATGATTATACGAAGCCATCAAGATGCGCAGAGAAAGTAGTATACATGCATATATACATCGATATAGATATAATCCTATCTAAAAATATGGATAAGGGGACTTCTCAAAGTAAACCAGGATTATTAAGGTCCTACAGAACACCAATGAGATATATAGTTGTAGAATGTAGAGCTGCGCTATTTGTTTAAGGATTGAGACACTATCATTGGACGGATATCATTTTCTATATACTAATAATCAAGATATATATGTGTTGAGGATCCAATTTTATTAATCAGTGAGCTGGTTTTGGAATTTTGGAGTATCTTGATCAGATGGTGATAGCTGATAGCTTAGTATCATGATCGATCATGAAGCCGCCATTACTCAACGTCACTTCTCGATCATGACTACTTGTCGATCAAAACGATCTTGATGAATTTAGTTTCTCCTCTTTTTTGGTCATGATATGCTTGTTGATGGTGATATAACATAGGTTTATAAAAAATTTCAAGAATGAGAGTATTTTATACGATTTACTTCAATCATCAAAAATTTCAGTCACTTATATATATATATATATATATAAGTATATATATTAGAGAGTAGATATCAACTGCATTCAATATTGGTATACTTGACTATCGATCGTTAATCATCTTTTGTCCTTTAACTTTCTATAACTCTTTTGATTTGGTGCACAAATTCTAGATTATTGTTGGTTGGCCGGCAGAGGCTTTATATCTTTGTTTTGCGGTTTCAAAGCTTGATAATGATTTTAAATGACTAAAATATCGATAATCATGAAAATTTTGATTGTTCTGAAAATGAATTTTGAAAATAGGAAGGAATGATTAAATTTTTGAACTTCTGATTATACCCTTGATTTATTAGTTTATATCTAATAATTTAAGAAAACATGGATAAAATAGACAATTCATGTTTTTGGGAATGACATTCATTTTTTATAGAAGAGAAAAAAGTGTAGATAAAATATGAATAAATTTTTAAATTTTTTACATTAAAATCTAAAGAAACAAAACAAAAGATAAAAAAATTAAAAAAATCATACAACAGATTTCACACGCGGATCAGAGTGCTAGTATATTATAATAGGAGGATCATTGTATTTATTTATATATAGATCGGGTGTTAGGTATTTTGTCTCCTGTTACGATATAAAAATTAACCATTTATATAAACCCGGTTGTTACAAACTTACAAAGAACTTTGAAACGTTTATTGATAAGTACACAATTAAGTAACGGTAAAAGAATTGTATTGGACTATATTATATACACCAAACGCTCATTTAATACTAACTTTAAAAATTTATACCCCATTTCAATGATTTTTTTCCTAGGTCCATTCTAATTAAAAGTAACAAAATTATTATTTTGCCCTTAACCTGTCTTATCTATCTCCTCTCCCCTCCACCTTTCATTCCCTCTTATCACTCTCCCTCTCTCTCCGCACTAATCTGTCACAGCGACCTCGCCTCCACCTATTTTCAACGGACCTCGTCTTTGCCTCCACCATCTTCGGTGACATGAAGAGACCTTCATGCCATGCTAGATCTCTCTCATCTCTCTCTCTCTCTCTCCAAATAGGACATGATGACCAAACTCATCATGAGGAGGAGCTCCCCCGCCGTTGCCGTCGTGGAGATTGAACCAGGGCCAGTCCTGTGTGCTAAGAGGCCCCAGTCAAAAAAAATTTCGATACCTCATATTTAATAACCAAACAAAATAAATCGAGACCTCATAATTAATATTCAAACAAATAAAGAAAAAACTAAATCAAAACTAACAATTCTGGAACTCGAACCTGCTCTTGTAGTTGTTATGACAAATTCATACCATTAAAGCAAGTTATACACAATGATATTTAACACCAGATTACATATATTAGGGGCCCTAAAAATTTGAGGCCCCAGACCTGGGCCTGGCTTGTCTTGGCTCAGGGCCGACCCTGGATTAAACCTATGGTTGTCGCCGCTGGTGCTTGAATTCGGTCCAAAAACATATCAGAGACGTCATTGTTTTGTCTTCAACCACGCTTGATCGTTCTTTTTTGGAATATTTCTTCTTCCTTTTCTTTTTCTTTGTTGCCTTTTTAATTATTTTTACAATATATGATAATTAGCTATAATTTATTGGTCAATAAATAATATCTTGATTATTGGAGTAATTAGTCTATTATTAGGAGGTAATAAGTACGATTTAGGCTGGTGGTTGTATGATTTAGTGACCATTGTAATGATATGCATGAATGATGTTGGCATCACGGTGAAGTGAATACGATTTGTTAGTTCTATTTGAAACTGATCACTTTTATATCCAAAATGCTTATTTAATTAATTAATAAAAACACTTGGGTGGTATTGACCGGTTATTAGGGTTATGAACTCAATTACTGTGGGGTCAGTAACTAGAATATTCGAGTTATTGAGTATCAGTAATCGAGTTATTGATGGTTGGGTCATGAACTGATTTACTGGGGGTCAGCAGCTAGAATATCCGAGTTACTGCGTGTTAGTAACTGATTTATTAGTGGTTATTAGAGGTCATGAACTAAGTTACTGAGGGTCAATAATTGGATTATTCGAGTCAATGTGTGTCAGTAACCGATTTAGTTGTGATTACTGGAGGTCTGGAACTCAGTTACTGGGGGTCAGTAAGTGGAATATCGAGTTACTGGGTATTAGACTATCAGTAACCGATTTACCGGTGACCGGAGAAATATGATCACCGAAGTTCGGTGGTGCTCAGACAAAGTCTTCTCTCTTTAGTAAGAAACAAGGGTAAAAATGTCTTGAAAATAATTATTTTAATATAATTTTAATAAAGATTTGTGTTTTTGAGCATAAATAAGTGTATCTTTCATTCAATTAGGTTTCAAAATATTATTTTCATTAAAATGAGGTTTAACTTTTATATTTTTATTCAAATAGGCATTACCCCTATTATATATTAGAAAGTTGTTATTGTAAATATCGGATATATTAACTATTAATTTAAATGTATCATCACCAATCAATTCAAACAGTAAAGCGACGGATGTATTGCGGCTACTCATACATCCACCTGTTATTCTGATGTTAAGCATGGACTACAATTCACAAGCCTGGGTTGACAATAAGAAAAGTTACGCATGCATGACACATAATATTATTAGCTACACAATTATCATCCGCACCCAGATAATTATTTCATTCATAATCTTCCATATGTTAACATCGTTGTGGTGCAGCAGGTAGCCTACAAATCTTGACAAACCGAGTATCCTGCTTCATCATTACACATGAAACTCAAAAGCAAATACTTCAAAGAATTTGCTTTCAATAAACATGTATTTTCCTGGAATACATCAAGTTTGGAATATAGCGAAGAAGTGGGAAATTTGGCCTCATAACCTTTATGTTCCTTTTCTCTGTTATCAATTATTTTCTCACACTTCGCAATATTTTTGTATGGGTAAAATACATTAAAATTGTCTAGACTCTTAAGGGACTGTTAAAATGATAATGAACTTGTAAAGATATCAAAATGATACCTAAACACTTAATTTGTTATCAATAAAATACCTACAATAAATATTCCTTTAATAATATTATGTTTTTTTAGAAAATTACTATGTTAACCTTTTTTTTGTGTATTTTAGTGTTTTCTTTTAAATTTTGACGGAGCATGGTGGGTCTAAGTTTGTGAATTTGTTTATCTAGCATACTGCAAATATAAACTCATCCTCTCAGTCAAAGGTAAACAGTAATTTTTCATCATCAATAGCAAATTTAATAGCTACCCGACTTGATTTATTAGCCTTTGCTAAATTTCTCGCAAAGAATTGTAAGACGAAAAAAGAAAACTAAGAAGATTAATAAAATGCAGAGATAATTTTCCTATAAAAACAAAAAATTACTGGGATATTATCCTCAGAGTTCAGCAAAGAATCAAATGAACTGAAGAACAAATTGAAGTTCTGCAAGAAGTTTTTGATTACGAACAAGCTCTCCTGAACGTTTTGAGTCTCGGTTAGATCCGCCATAGCTGGTATCAGAGCCTGCTTGGCTCAAAAGCAGGCTATCAAGGCTTATACCATAAAGTTGGCTTCTCTTAACCAACAAAAGAGAATCTAAGCTAAAAAATTACCAGTGCTTATGTATTACAAAATGTACTGATAAGTGGCAAAAATGCTTTCATTCAAGGCATATTCAGGAAGATCAATACTCGATAGAGTACATCTGTAGAGTATTAAACACACTCTACAACGATCTTGTCTACCTCCAAAGAGAAGTCGGGGTTGAAGAGCTTGATCCTTCCAGACCAAGCCTAATTGAATACCTAAATCATCTTTCTAGGGACACGACCTAAGACAAGGTTGCATTACAACTTGAGAGATTTCATCTCAAGTTCAAGCAATTTGAAGAGATAAGTTCAACACTTGCCAAGCTTGATTATCTCAAAGAAAAACAATATCTATTGGATATTGAAAAGAAGCTGGTTCGCACTGAGCATCTTGCCGACAACATTTGTCAACAAGCAATCGAGCTAAAATCTTCTCAGGAATCGCTGAAAAAGCTTTTAGAAACTCTAATCACCCTATTAGGATGAATCAAAGAGTTGAACTAAAAGTAAAACAGGAATATGATAAAGCTTTTAGCTTTTTCCTTCCTACAGAAACAATAAATGATAATATCAAAGCAATAATTCAGCAGCAGAACTACAAGATCACTTATCTCCAAGACATGAGTATTGATCTCGAAAATCAATTTCAAGAGTTAACCAACAGGATAGCAAGGCTGCAAACAAGCATAGAAAAAATGAAGATACAAGAAGAAGGGATCAATGAAGAACAACTAGCTCAAAACATAGCAAGTAAAATAATCATACCCCATTTACCAAAACAAGAAAGTGAGTTTAAGTTTAGTGAACCTAAACTCCTTACATGGTCTTCGTCCAAATCTGCATCTTCAACCAGAAGAGACGTAAAAATGCTGAGTAGAATACTCAATAAGAGAAATACTATACATGTACAGCTAATCAACGACAGAATCAAGAGAGAAAAATCTTTGGAAAAGATACAAGAACGGTGATAAAACTGTAGGTCCTCTCCACGACAGACCAGGTTATCAATTCATCGTATCTTATGGAGCAGCTGAAACAAGTCAAGCAACATGTCATGACAGGATAAATCCAGCTGATTGGGATAAAAGTTCAGAACTCTCCTTGAAGAATGAAAGTCAGTCCGAAAAATCTAGGGCTGGGATCGGTACGGGACGGGTCGGGATTTGACCTATCCCGATCCCGAAGTTAATATAATAATCCCGATACCGATCCCGATCCCGAAATTCGATACGGGACGGGTCGGGATTCGGGACATGTCGGGACCAATCCCGATCCTGATCCCGAAAATATGCAATTTTTAGTTCTAAATAGCTACATTTCTACTAAAAATTCGGGACGGGTTCGGGACGGGTTCGGGATCGGGATGGATAGAGCCTATACCGATCCCGACCCATTTAAGAAATTCAGGATCGGGTTCGGTATCGGGACGACGTATCTAAAATTTTTGACCCGTCCCGTTCGGTATCGGTACGGGATGGACGGGTTCGGGATCGGGATTTCGGGTCCAAATTCCCACCCCTAGAAAAATCAAGTGAAGAAGAAGAAAAACTCACTCATGAGTATTTGTTGTATCCAAAAGATACAACCACAACTGACCGGTCTCAGGGTAAAAGACCGCTAGCCCGTCTCAAACGGCAGACAGTAAAGGTATAACAAGTCCGTTAATGGCTGCTGCTTTGCCTAAAAGTAGAATCGCCCCTTTTAGGGCAAATAGATCGCACGTGGTCACTGGAAAGAAAACCGTTCATGGTCAGTCTTTGAAGATTTTTAAAGAACCAGTGTTCTAGACGAAAAGATTGTTAGCGTTCAAGCAAAAGATTATCATAGACAATATTCTTTATGCATTCCATGAAGATCATCTGTTTAGAACTCTTGAAGCACTTACAGAAGAATTGCATGGAATCCATGCAAAAGAAAAAGAAAAATCTAGGGTAGTATACCTAGAAAATCTAGAGAGTGCAAAGATCCCTATGACAACAATGAAACGGTCCGAATGGTTCAAATTTCATGAGCACTTAGGAAAAATACAGTCGCTTCCACCAGCTTTGTCTGTTGTTCCTGGCCCATATTATGGGAGATATTTGGTTAATGCCCAAGCTAAACACCCTCAGAATAAAAACTATGGCTACTGAAAAATGGTTTTGTGCATAATCTTTTGGACAAAGTCTAATTAAGATTTAGAGAGATTCCCTGAATTGATAGTTCAAGCTGTCAAGAACATTAGGCCAGACGGATGTATCCTGAGATTAAAGTTCATATCAACTTCACCAGAATGGATAATGTTGAAAGAGCAAATGAACTATATCTCTCCTTATCATTATGTCAGGATAATTCAAGGTCCGATTAAAGGAGAGAGCATGATGAGCAGAAATGGTAGTCCTAATCAGAGCATTCCATAGATGAAGGCCATGACAATCATGTGTATCAAAAACATGGTACGAAGAGATTATGAGTCAAGCCTTCTGTCAAGTTGAGAAAAGATAATGGTTTCCTGCTATAATCATCCTCCACCTGTGAATTGTGATTTTTTCTCAGCCATTATGAGAAATGAAGTAGACTGCACCCTAACTACTACAAAATGACTTGAAAAAGTGGAGAAGGAAAGAAGATATAAGATTCCTTATCCCTTTCCTTATGATTCAGACTTAGACAATGAAGAAAAAGATGAAAACACATCAGAAGAACAGGAGGGCCAAGATTCGTTGGCTGATTATGATTGCACTGATGAATAATACTACAATACAGTAAACATGATGGAGAAATGAGCGGTGGCCGACGCATCACGACAAAAGACTTTTCTTTTGCTAAAGTTAGTGGGCTCACATGATAGAAAAAATGAACGGTGGCCGACGCATCACGACAAAAGATTTTTCTTTTGTTAAAGTTAATGCGTTTTTCTTTTGCTGCCGACGCATGAAAACAAAGAACTTTACTTTTTGCTAAAGTAAAGTTTGATTCCTCTTGTCCCCCACTTTCTCTTAGATGTGTTTAATTCAGGATTGAAGTTCGAGTGCTATATAAGGAGCTTCAAACTTCAGAGGGAAAGCATCGAAAAACCTGGAGCAAGAATTGGCAATACTCTCAACCTTCCTCTCAAAGTCAGAAAACCAAAATAGTAGTGTGTGTAAATAGTGTCTCTAGTATAAGAATGTGAGTATAAATACGGTGTGAAGATTTCAGACTATTATCATTCTGTGTGATGTGTTTTTATTACAAGTAAGTATCTTATGCTTGTAATTATAATTATGAGTAGCTAAACAGCTTATCCCAAGAGTGAGGCTATGAGTTCTGTATTTATAGTTATGTTATGATAAATGAATTCTAGAGTGTGCCCATAATTCCGTCACAAAAATATTTTTGTTTTAGAATTATTTTACTTTAAGTTGTTAATTTAAATTTTGTATTCAAGATATTTTTGCATACTAAAATCTTTGAATCTTTCAATTTAAAACAGCAGTGATTTTGCCAGTATAGTAACCACCCAAAAAAAATCGTTAGATGAAGTTTTGGCATGTTGAAGGTTAGTTCTTAAATTAAAGGATGAATAGGTTTTAAGGTGTAGAATATCCTAAAATACAATACCAAAAAAATGGTTAATTTTACCTTTTTATCTCTAACAGGTATGTCTTTGATACTAAAAAGAAATTCTAGGTATCATATTGATCATTTTGTAAGTTTAGATACTATATTAAAAGTTGTCTAAAAATTCATACAGTATAGGTGATAAAAACTTTTTTTAGGCCTAGTTGTGTAACGTCCTGATCCATTGCCACTTCGTGTTGTTTGTAACTGATTATTGTGTGAGTTGAGCTCGTTGCATCAAAACTTTCTGATGAGATGCAGTGTGGTATATATGCATAGGGTGCAAATCTTCTGTCACTTTTTTCCTGTCACCTTACCTGTTTCCCATTAGTTTATCGACACGTGTCGTGCCATGTCATCGATTTAACTCCTGCCTGACAGAGTTAAGAGTTAAAATGAATTATGAGAAAAACTGTTATTAACTGATAATAATTAATTAAAACAAAAGCCAAGACAAAACCCGGATTGGGATGAAGAGGAAGACCTGGACGAACCCAGATCAAGGCTTGCTTTCTTAAGATCCCACACAGGTGATAAACCACAGGAAGAGAGAGAAGCTTTAACTTTTTTTCACAAAACCCAGTCCCAGTAAATTCGAAGAAATTCGCCATTTGATTTCGGTTTTTACAAATATGAGTTTGGAGAAGTTGAATCAGAATAGAAGCATTACCCGAAAACCAGATCTAGGAAATTAGGAAACCGGATCTGGAACAGCCGTTTGAATGCTTTGTGGATGAGGATGATGTCGTTCCTCCTCGTCTCTCCGCTTCTAATCTTGCATATCCCCTTCATCTTCTCAGTTAGGCGCGACTGGTGCATATATAGTTTAATAAACCAAACATGGAGCCTGGCAAGTCATATCAATTTTCAAATAAACGAAGGAAAAACACTGAGAATTAGTAATTGAGAATGGAGAAGAAGATAACGAACATGGTCAGAGTGGGTGTAGTATACATTTTTTTTCTTTTTTGATCGGAGAGTATTTTGTCATTTATTAAATTATTAAACATTTTTTTTGTTGTCAAAAGCTTAACTCCGTGGAGTAGCTGTTAAGTGCGCTGACATCATATGACACGTGGCAATTTTTAAACGGGTTACAGGGAGCGAGAGCCAGGAAAGTTGGTGACAGACGATTTTCTCCCATATGCTATCACGTTAAACTTTTGTACGTACGTGATGTCATATATTTGTCATACGTTGGAAAAATAAAATACAGTTTTTCGTGTTTGGTATTTATTCTTTGAAAGGCATGTATGATTCTTTTTCCATGGTTATACTAAACTTTGCGTATGCTACATTGGCCAGCTTGTTGTTGTTCAAATGTAAGGCGTTTCTCGACCATGCAATAAACCTCATGATTTCTTTAGGGTTTCTACCTACAAATTTTCTCAATTATCGATAGGAGTAAAGAGATGTGAAAGGAAGAAAATATCATAACTATGAACCTTAAAGACCCTTTAAACTCACAATTGAGAGCTTCTTTACCAATTTTACACCTGCATTATAGCCATAGGATAATATGTGAGGCATATAGTAGATGCAAATATGGGCTCAATCCTCATACGCAAAGGTATAGAAGTAAAAAGCGTGTACATGAAATAAAAAGAGCCCCTGGAACTTTTTCCAAATGGTCCATAATATCCCATAAATTTCCTTAATTAAACTTTGAGTGGGCCAAAATTTCCATTGCATGGTTTAAACTCTGCCCACATCTGTACATTGCTTCTGAGTTGTGAAAACCTGTGACAGATAATAAATCACATAATTACTTTCCGTTTCATGCAAAGTTACTTTCACTTGAACTGGTTAAGAATCTTTAATTTCTTTCCCCAAAATGCATTGCCCCTCCCGAAATAATGGTATCACTAATCATTTTTAATCATTCCAAACAACACCGAACTATAATCAAAACCCTAAACACGAATCGTCTACCTTTTAAAAGAAAGAGAGAATATGCATTCATTACAAAATTTGACACATTACTTCTCATTACAATTTTTTTTTTAAAAACATCGATCATTTAAACTTTTAAAAGAGATTTTGTGCTTATTAGGTCTAAACTCTTAAAACACTTTTAAGAACCTATATTATTTTAGCACTATTGTACCTCTCACCCCTTAAATATGCTTAGAGAGAGAAAATGCAAGAGAGAGAAGGGTTGACCGGAACCTCATTGACTCCGGTCATCGGTCGCCGCACTCCGGTCACAGGTCAACGGAATCCGATCGTCGACTGTCAAACTCTGGTGACAGGAATCATGTGGCTGAAATTATTGACCCTAGTTAACATTTAATTCCAAAATTACTACCCTTAGTAAACTTACTTATGTTTCAAAAAAACCAGACTCAAAAACCAAAACCAAGTTTACTACTCCTAGTAAACTTACTTCTGTTCTCAAAAACCAGACTCAAAACATCAAAATCAAGTTTACTAGGGTTAGTAAACATTAAAACAAAGTTGGGGACCTAACAAAGTTCCAATGCTCAATTCTCCGAAGGAGGTTGATCAAGCTCTGATCAAGATGTGACTCAAAACACCAAACACACAAACACAAAAGAGAGCTCCTATTTCTTTAGACAAAAAAACCAAGTTTACTAGAAAATCGGTTGCAGACGTCAAGACTCAACAAATCTGAAGGCGGATATCGGAGGAGGTTGTGGTGCGTGGAGGAGGTCGAAGGCGGTGGTGTGTGGCAGAGATCGGCGTGCTTGGCGTCGTCAAGTCTCTCAAAGAGAAAGTGTGTGTGTGTGTGAGAGCTCTGAATGAGAGACGAGAGAGGGAGACGAAAACGAAATAGATTTTAGAGAAGAGTTAGATGATAATTTTGTTGTTAAAATTAGAATGGTCACTTTAAAAATTTGTTAGACTAACAGACCATTTTCCTATTTTTATATAAATGGTCATCAACCCGAAAAGAAAACACTAATTTACACAAAAAAATTCGGAAATATATACTCGATAAAGTGAATTACGGCGAAGTCTATTATGTTTAAAGTTAGGTAAAAATTGCGGTGACGTGGCAGTGTCACGTGCCGGGCTGCACAGTAAAGCTAGAAAAGGCGCCGGAGCCGAATCTAGATCAGACGACCAGATCTTCCCGACAAAGATGGGTCCACGAAACCCCACCGTGGATCCAGATCAGACGGTCACGACTCCCCCTTCTCTCTCTAACCCATAAATAAAATAAAATCAAAGCCCAGAGGCCGGTCCAGTTCTCCAGGCAAACTCTCAAAACTCCCTCTCTTTGTCTCCGTTGAGTTCAGTTAAGGGGTTTGTGTTATCGTGCGCTGGGGAGTGTTGTATGGTTGTTCTTCAGATGTCGCCGCCGGCCTCGAGACTCACAACTCTTGTCATCACCATTTCTCGCTACAGGTGAGTTTTGGTCGGACGGTTGCGGTTGGAGAGAAAGAAAGCGTTACTTTCGAAAATGGACGGTCAGACAAGCCAGGCGAAGCTTACGAGGACCCAGTCTTCGCTCCTGCGCTCCTCCTCCACTATCCGATCCTCCATTCACAGCATGTCCTCCGTCACCGAGGATGACGTCATCACCCCTCGCCACCACCACGTTCACGACGAGGAAGAGCAGAAGCCCAAGACCAGTGGTACCGCAAAGCTGCTCCCAATCCGGGCCGGGTCGACCCGGAGCGCCGGGTACCAGTTCGTGGCCGTGGCGTCGCTCATTCTCTTCACGTTCTGCTTCTTCCTGTTCTTCTTTTACCTCCGGCGGGACGAGATTCCGATGTCGGAGAATCTCCTGCTGGCGCTGGTGTTCGTGGCGGTGACGCTTTTCTTGGCGAACAAGAACAAGTCGCTGATCTACCACGGCGTCTCCGTCATGAAGCACTCGTGGGACGAGAATTCCAAGCGCTTCCGTATCTGCCGGGCCCACCACCACCACAAGCCTGTGCAGTGGTTCATCGGGTCGGACAACCCCAACCCGAAGACCCGGAAAGACCGGCACCACCGCGAAGGCGTGGAGTTCTACAGCAACGGCGATTTGTACGAGGGCGAGTTCCACAAGGGGAAAAGCAACGGCAGTGGCGTTTACAATTACTTCGTGAATGGGAAATACGAAGGGGACTGGATCGATGCTAAGTATGATGGGTATGGAATTGAGAGCTGGGCGAGAGGGAGCAGATACAAGGGTCAGTATAGGCAAGGATCCAGGCACGGTTATGGGGTTTATAGATTCTACACTGGGGATTCCTATTCCGGGGAGTGGTGTAATGGGCAGAGCCATGGGGTTGGAGTTCAGACTTGCTCTGATGGGAGCTGTTATGCTGGGGAGTTCAAGTATGGGGCTAAGCATGGACTTGGCTGCTACCATTTTCGGTAACTTCTTGATTCTAGTAGTGTTATGTTGAAGATTCAATTTTTCTTTTATTTGAATTTGGATATGCAGTGTTTGTTTGTTTCTTGGTTTGGGCTGTTCTTGTTTATAAAACAGTGGAGTTTGTTTTCTGGGTTAGGTAGTTAAGTGATCTTGGGGAAAAATTTTCTGTTGTTGATGCTGTTCTGCTTTTGGATTATTGTGTCAAGAATTTGGATTTGACTTTCTTGATTTATGGGCTTATGTTGCCGAGTAGTTGGGGGTTGATGTGATCGCATTTTTTCTTGTTGCTATGCAATTCAACTCTGCACTTGGTTTGTTTGACATTGGTTTTGAATAGATGCTGCAACTGAATTTGACTGATGAATTTACCTGATCAAGATGGTAAATTTGACTTTGTTGCAGAAATGGAGATAGATATGCAGGGGAGTATTTCGGAGACAAAATCCATGGATTTGGTATCTATTACTTTGCTAATGGCCATTGTTACGAGGGGTCATGGCATGAGGGCCGGAAGCAAGGCTACGGTGTTTATACGTTCCGGAGCGGTGATACAAGATGTGGCATATGGGATGGTGGCACCCTCAAGCACCCTCTTCTGCCACTGAACGATGCAGTTGTCCGAGCTCTTCAGGTATTTAATCCGTCTAATTAGCTCTGGTGGTCGACATGTTTTCAGTTTTCAATTTCTTGTAGCTCATTCTTTTCTTGTTCTTAATTGGCAGGCTGCTAGGAGAGCAGCACAGAATGCTGCTAACCTCCGGCGGGTGGATGAACAGGTGAACAAGGCGGTCATGGCTTCAAATAGAGCTGCCACTGCCGCCAGAGTTGCTGCTGTCAAAGCGGTTCAAAACCGAATGGATGGCAAGTTTTGTGATACAAATGTCTGAAAGACTAGTACTTCTCTTTTTCGGTAGTGTAAATTTTACTAATTCCAAGTGCTTTGGAAATGTCAACCCGGCGAGCACAAGCTCATCGGAGGTTGAGACTCGAGAGAGAGAGAATGAAAGAAAGCAGATGTTCGAGGCTTGGATCATCACACTGTAATTTGTACATACACCATGTATATCAATGGAAGATGAAATTTCAGAAAATTTGCAAGTGTATTTTCTTCTTTCCATGTACTTGAACTCAGTGAGGCAGTAGGGTTGTTATGCACGAAGTATACTATTGTGCTCTGTGCTCTGCAATAATGAGATCCAAGCTAAAAGTGATGATGCCAATGCCAATCTTATCCTCTCCAACCAAAAACGAAAAACCCCATCTTCATTTTTGGAGCCTTACAAGGAATGGAATGTGAAGGTTTGCCCCCACCGCCCCTGCCTTAGGTACCTCCAAATCAGTTTTTATGTAGTGAACAAACACCGGCCAAAAAATAGGGTGAAGTCGAAGTTTCATCATTCAACCTAGAAAGTGTCATTTCTCAAAATCCCACTTTGACAAAGGCCAGTTCAAAACTTCAAACTGCTAATCCGTGCTTACATTCAAAAATCAAATTATATACGATTCATCCGATCACTAATTTAGAACACGACATCAGATATTTGAACTGGTATATAATACAAGTATCCGACCAATTCATGCCATGGCCATATGCCAAAAATGTCAAAAGATAAGTACGGATCCATAAAAATGGTTTTCAGATAGAACTACTTTTCCGGGATCGAGAGCAATATGGATAGGATTACTCCCCATAACATGTTTTTACTTACGGATGATCGAACTAGTGATCTTTTATTATCAAGAGTGTCACTGTCATAAAATTATCGAAAGATAAATAGTAACGTGAGAAGATGGAAAAGATCTCTCTAGGCTCCATTACATGATACTGCCACTCTTCTCCTCCACTATGCCAACACCACCCCACATGATGTAGCCAAAAGTGACCCAATATATGTGACAAATAGGTGACTTTGTCATACAATATGTGACAAATAGGTGACTCCAATATATGAATCGGCTAGGAGCAAACATAATTTACACATCGCTGATAAGCCCAACATGTCGTTGCACTAAACTAATGTCGAAATGTTAAACAGGCATGTGAGAGGTCCTCATCCAATGGGATAATGTTAGAGATTGATCTATATTTCTTTTTAACAAGAATAGCACATCATGTGGAATGGTGGGTGGGGTTCTTGTCCTCCCCCCTCTCAAATCTTTTAGCTTTTATTGCTTGCTGGATCAACAATCTCTGTTGCATCCAGTTTTTAAATCCCAGATGAACTTTCTCTATTCTTTTTTTAGTTTTGAAATCATAGTTTGTATGTGTTTACCTCTGAAATCGGCACTTAGACTTGTTGACGTTTCGGTTTCTAACAGTATTAATAGAAACTCTCTTGCTAATTATGTTATAAGAAAATAGATCGATCTATGAATCAATCCATAGACGCATGTAAAATGCCTGAATTGCACATTACAGCACGTTACCTTACCTATCGAAAAGCACATTGCCTGACTAAAACAATTTCATATATCGAAGTTGTTTGGTGGGAATCCTAACTAAACATTTGACCATTAGACCATTTGCAAGTCCTGTTAAAAAAGGACCATTTGCAAGTGATTTTTTTTTGAATAAAGTTGTTACATTTTCATATAAAAGGATACGATTATGAATTGATTCATTGTCTTCATAATAAGATCAAATGACTCTTGTGCATATAACATCCTCGTTACAAAATTTCAGCCTTCATACTACCAAAATTGAACTTACAGGCAATCAAACAAATCTAACTTATAAGAACATAGACTATAAGCTATTTATTTTTATTTATAATAAATGCAAAAAAGAATGATGAGCTTAACTCATCAATGTGGTGCAGATGGTTGAAGGCACAAGACCTATACCCATTACCCTCTCTCCTCCCTTCACTTATGTTCCTCAGAAAACGAACACATTCCCAATTCCGATGGCTGGCCTCGCCCCTCCACCTTCACGAACATAGACCCCGACCCACCCACCTCCAGCCCCTACACATAAGGCCCAGACCCAAAAAGGTTAGAATCCAACCCTAGCCACAAAACCATATCTCTGTCGTCGTCACATCTCTCCGGCCATGTCAATGCTGCATCTGAACCCATTCGATTCAGATCTGACATTTGGAGAATCACCATTGCAGCTTCATTCCTTGCTAGATCGAGAGTACTATCCTCGCCGACCTCCTCTAAATCCACCAAGGACATAGTACCGCCGCTAGGCATAGCCTCTAATCCAGCCACCACATCCATCTAAGAGACCTCGCTCTTATCGAGCGGCATACCATCTTGAAACCCAATAATCATCATCTCCGACATCAGAACACCACAGAAGCAGTCGCTTGGATCACCCTCTGTCTCAATCCGCGTCGCCCGAAACCATGCCAACCTAGACTGAAACCATGGATCTCTCGGAGATCCCACCTTCTTCACCTTCAAGTTATGCTCAACTCCTCCCTTGTCAGAATGAAAGGACAACAAGAACAAATCTCGATCAATTGCACCAGATCGGGCCACAGAGAAAACAAACTCTACCGCTACAGATGTTGAATCAACTTGCATCCCCACGTTTGGCTTCACCATCCTTAGCGTGGTTATGCACCAAAACCCAACACGATCTGAGAAATCCTCAACAAATCTCCTGCCGTCAAGGCGATCACCATGGAGACACTTCCGCACACCGCCGCCAACACGATCACCGTGGAGTCTCTTCCTCACGCCACCGTAATATTTTGCACGATCATCGCCATCCCTGAGGATACAGCGGCGTTGCCAATTGAGATCTAGGTCTATAGAACCAAGAGAGCTTCGACGGAATCGGAGGCGCTCTCTCATTGTTCTCGCTTTGTTTCTCGTTTTAGGTTTTATCTATCATTTACAAGTGAATTATAAAAAATAATTCTCATGAGAAATTTGGTTAACTTTAATGTATAAGTCCGTATTTTTTATATTTGTATGTGAGATTCTCTTTCTTAATTTCTTTTTTAGTTTTGGTCACAAAGATAATATACCCTTAATATTCAAAAGCTTTACCTACTTAATTTTTCTAACAACCCCCACAATCTCACGTGCAAATTCACAAAAGGAGTGTCCAACAAGAAAAAGGTACGTTGGTCTAGGATTTTCAAGGGTTGTAGGGGGTTAAATAATTGTTACAATCTTTGACCAAATTACTATAAGTAATGTAGGTTTGAACCAAATTAAAATTAGGGGGGACTCACATCAGCCCTGACCTAGCTTTAGGGTTAGTTGTCCCTACCCTACATGCTATACCAGTCTGATTTTCATTAATGGTGGGGATTTGGGAATGCTGTGAAAATTGCAGAATTGGGTTATGATTGTCATTCAATTTGTTGGGTTGTAGATGTCTTGAACTATGCCCTTTCCCATTTAGTATAATAGACTGCTCTTGGTTTGCTGGGGAGGCTTCAATTTCTACCACCATTGCAAATTATTGAATTATTATACATCTCATTCATTTGAATCAACCATTCTAGACTTCTAGCTCTAGCCAATTTTTCTTGGGGTGAATCCCCATTTAATGTCTTGCTGATTTCTAAGAATGCATGGTAGACAAGCTTGGTAGTACATGTTCAGTGATTTTGGATCAAATCAGATTGCTTTTCTGTATTGATGTTAAAATAGACAAAGACATGAAAGCGTGTCTGGTTCAGGCATTGATGATCCATTATCACACTGAGGATTTCTCAATGTCTATGTTCCATTGATCTTCTTCTTCTTCTTTATGTTTGTTCATATATAGCTTATAAAAACACATAAAAATCTTCTGTTATCAATTCCTTATAGTAAAATTTTCAAGAAAACATTTTTCATGGGAATTGTATTCTTCTTCTTTGATTCAGTCAAAGATCAATCAGACAAACAGTGAACTTTGTATGTGATACATATTGCTATGGGACAGTTCATGACATGCAAATAAATGCATTTGATTCCTGGTAGAAAGACAATACATAAATGTTATTTTTGATGGAAAAGTATGACACAAAAGATAGAAGAATTTTCTAGCCAAATAACAAGTTCAAATATGATTTTACGTACTGATAATTTAATCTGGTATTTTAACGTTCAAATTGAACTATGATCAATGGATATATACCATATAGCAACTCAAATCTTTAAAAACCTACAAGAAAAGTCGTTTTAAATTTCTTTTTCTAATGAAATGGATCTATACTCACGACATTTATCATATATGTGCCACACAACCAGAAAAAACACTTCAGCCGACGAAATTACCAAAAACAGGTAGACAAATTTTTTGTTCGTCGACTATACTATACATTAGCAGACGGAAAAAAAGTCGTCTGCTATTATCGAAAAATGTTGTCGGCTATTGTCGAAAAAATTTCACGCCCAAACTTCCCTCTTTTGAAACTCTCATTTCCTTCTCCCTTTCTGCCTCTCTCTCCTCTCTGCTTAAGAACCCCCAAACCTAACCCTAAATCTCGTCACTCTCTCTCTAAAATTAAAAACCCCTCATTCTCTCTCTAAACTTCAACCCAATATCTCTCTCAAGCAGCCATGAACCGTCGTCCACCGCTCCTCCCCCAACTGCTCCTCACCCTTTCTCAAGTTCCTCAAACTCGGAGCCCTAGCCTAAATTCGAGACTCACGAATCAGCAGCTCCAAATATGAGATTCCGTTGGAATTGTGTTTGTCTTTAAGATATATGTAGGAAAGTGTTTAAAAGATGAGTAAGATAGTGTTGAATTTTAGATTTGAATGGTTTGATAATGAAATCATTGGGTGGTAATCGTGTACAACTGAGTCGATTAATTAGAGTTTAAAATCAAGTTAATAACTGATGAGTTTAAGATTAAGAGACGACATGTATACTTTAGCCGATGATATGTATGCTTTAGCTGACGACATGTATACTTTAGTCAATGATATATAAAGACTTCTGTCGGCTAAAGTCCGGTTTGGTCAACCATTTTGACCAGGAGAAGTTTTGTCTGACGAAATTTCGTCGGCAAAAGTCTAAACTTTAGCCGACGTTTGTCACTATTTTCGTCGGTTAAAGTATGGCCGAAGACACTTTAATTGACGAAGTTTTTTCGACTATTACTTTTGCCGACGAAAATGTCTAATAGAAACCAAGTACTGCAAGACGTTCGATGAAGTGGTTATAGCGCAGTGATAAGCGCATCCACTATCTATTGACGAATTCATGGGTTCAAGTCACCACATGGGTAGAAATGAGATCCTTTACTCATCTTAAAAAAAGATGATTACATGATCGACATGTACTATCTAGTTAAGTACAACACTATTATCACATGATCGACAATGACAACAATCTAGCTTAGGAAGCTTCATGTGAAATTTTGCAAAGAAAGAACCCTAAAGCCTTTAGCCTATCTTCCTCTTCTTATTGCCTCCTCAGTCCTCACTATAGCCGTAATTAAACGACATTATTTCCTTCCCAAAATGATGTATAAAGCATACATGTGAAATGTACCATAGTTACCCCTTAAACTCTTTAAGGGGTAAACAACTACAAAACCAAGCATGTATGATTCTCTTTTATTGTTGACTCCAATTTGATCACACCAGTCATGACGATATTGTAATAGGACATTTCGGAATCTTGAGTGGCCAGCTGTGGTGTAATTTCTAAAAAACCATATCACTGATTTTCTTTACTCGAAAGAAAATGTATACATTATAGTCAAAAGCCAGAAATATATGTTAATTCAAGCACGTTTTACACTCTTTTATAAAGAGATGCTTCGAACCTTTCTATGTAAATCGAAATTTAAAAACGCATATCTTATTAATTAAATTTGCATGAACGTGAGATGTGTTAAAGTTGGAAGGAACTGCGGATATGTTTGGTTATTAGTTATGGCAATCGATTACCATTTCAAGCACTTTGATTGCAACAAGCACCGAGTAAAGTCATTTTCAGATTCCAATTCTCGCTAATTACCATTTCGAAATCGTAATGTGCAGCTTATCTATCAACTTAACGCATTAGGAACTTGGGAACATGGGGACGCAATTAGAAGAAAGCAAACCACATTTCACACCTTTGTAACTTTGTGCGCGAGTAATATTCGAACAGAGTACAACGTCGTCTCTTCGTACAAATCTGAGATCAGAATAGTAGTGCTCGATCTGTGCAAACGACTAATGACAAATTCCTGGCCTGTATATCTTTTCTTTCATACACATTTGTTATATGTTAGACATATTTCACTTGAATAATTAACAGTAAAAACAGCCGAGAGCTCAGAGAGGAAAACGTACAAGTTAGCATGCAATATTTGGAGAGTTGGTCACGGGAAGACTAAGAGGGACGTGATGAACTCATCAAGGGAAGACCTGGCCAGAGTTGTTATGCTTGGTTGAATTGCCTTCAAGGTTCAAACACCATAAAGTTTAGCTGACCATATTTGAAGACTTCCCAGTTCCCAGCAGCCCCAGAGAAATCAAATTCGACGTACAGTGAAATTTCAACAGTACCCTACTGCACTCTGATGAGCTACGCCTTAAAATTTCCGAGTTATCATTTATGCAATCATGAAATTTCTTGGTTGTCGACGCGCGGTTTCGAAGTCTTCTATTCCATCCATGTCGCACCTGAAAGTACGTAGTCAAGAAATGAACTAGCCTATAGTTGAATACAAGTAAGGATTTGTATTGATACGGTAGTTATATATGTTCGAAGTATAATAAGCTTTCCTTATTACACTAGAAAATCTACTTTTGCACCAACTGGACAGTTGCTCGATTTCTAGGGTTTGACTCCAAAGTAGTAGAGCATATGTTTTCTGTGTTAATAAAATTTCGACTAAGAAGGAAGAGTTAAAGTTAATCATTCCGTCGATTCCATAAAAAGAAATGTTTGTTTCATAAGACCCCTACTTTATCCTTATTTAGGCAACCTAAAATTTAATTTGACCAATTTCAACCCAACAAGTAACAAATTTATGAAGATGTTGCGACTAAATAAGAAATGTTTTCATCCCCATCTTCATGCCGTACTGAATAAAACTCCCTAAAAATTTGAACCCCCAAAAACAATACTGTATATAATCATTCTCAGAGATCATGGCAGAGACATAAAGAAACGCAAGCAAGAAAGAAAGGTTGCTGAATTACTGTGTACCCCAAAAGCCATCTAGTTTTCATCTCCATTATCAGCAACCTAGCTCCGATCATTTCCATTTTTAGGGAGCACCAAACCATGTCTCTGAGTCCTCCTCGTCCCTGGAACACCTCCCGCTCTCGGCCAATCTACCAGGTCTACTGGTGCTACCAATGCCAACGTCAGGTCAGGATCGCCTCCACACCTGACCCGGTCACCTGCCCGCGCTGCTTCGGGTAGTTCCTCGCCGAAATGGACATCACATTTCGCCCCACTCGCCGCTTCATCGACTACACTGACTTCGACTCCAGCCCAGAAGATCGTTTGCTAGAAGCGCTTTCCCTCATGCTCGTCCCGCCCATCAGTCTTTTCGATAGCGGACTACTTGACCCGGAACCCGAGACCCGACGCTCCCCACCCAGCAGGCGTAGAATGCACCGCAGTTTCGACGATGATCTAGGCCGCGGTGACCCGACCCATCCGAAGCTCGGTACCCGGAACCGGCCCAGAACGTGGATCATAGTCCGACCCGTCAACGACGACCCCATTCAACCCCTTCCTAGATCGAGAGTTGTTACTCAAAAGCGGGTTTTCCTAAAGGTGTGATCGGAATATAACGGTACGAGATTTGATCTATTCTGATATTGATCTTGATTTTTTTTCGATATCAGTATAGGATGAGATGTGTGATTTTAAGGCTTAGTACCGAACCTTTCCGATACTGAAAAATTTAGGACCGATCAGAACATAAGTTTTAAGTAAAGATTTTATATTTATAAATTAAACAATCACTTTTGTACTATATTTATGTAATATTTAACATTTTTTCTTAACATAAATAAACAAACTAACATAATTAGCTTTAAGATGATTAATTCTTCATTATAATACATACTTTTTTTAAAACTAGTAAAATTATAAATTTGAAAGAATTTGGAACAGCAAGGGACATTCGGTATCTATTTAACTCATAATGATCCCGAACTGATTATTAAATTCGAGATTCGGTACTGTTCGAGACAATACTTTATTCACTGTGTCCCGACCCGATCGGGTTCGATACGGGACGGTTAGGATCAGTATTGGGATTTCAGTATCAAACTCCAACCCCTAGTTTTACCGGTTCCACATGGAGCAGATCCGGGGAACTACTTTTTCGGGTCGGGGCTCCGGGGGCTCATAGAGGAACTGACCCAAAACGACCGACCTGGCCAGCCTCAGGTACCCGAACCAGAAATCAACTCAATCCCGACCGTTCAGATTAGCAAGGCACATTTGAGTAATGACTCGAATTGTCCTATTTGCATGGAGTTTAAGGTTGGTGGTGAGGCGAGGGAGCTCCCATGCAAGCATATATACCATGGTGAGTGCATTGTGCCTTGGCTGAGGCTTCACAATTCTTGCCCAGTTTGCCGGGTGGAGATTCCGGTATCAACAGACAAGGAGTCCAAGGGCTCGAATAGTGGGGGAGGGAGGGGGAAGGCGGGGCAGGTGGAGCCGGTTCGGGTCTTTGTGGCCGTTTCAAGGGAGGTGCTGCTGCCGGATTGAACGGCAGGGTGGAAATGATGATGATCATAGTGCTACTTCTAGAGTTGGTTAGTGTTGATTTCAATTACTTCATCGAGTTAAATAAAGAGCTTTAATGGAATGAAAAAAATGAAAAACTGTGAATGATAATGTATTGTTCAAACTATTAGTGTTGTACCTCTAATTGGATGAATGAGTAGTTATTGTGAGTGTTTGGTAGAGATACACATGAAACTTGTTGCACGGTAGTTTTGCTAACTTGATACTGAAATTGAGATGTTTCATTGTAGTTAACCCATGGTGGAGTTCTTGCTCTATTCTTTAGACATTGCATGTTGCTTGCTTCGGTAGCTACGGTACATTCCCCATCACCATGCTACACAGAAAATGATCAGGTACATTAAGTTCTATGCAGGTGTTGTAATTCTAAACTAGAGATTTGCATCATACTGCAGTTGGATAGCAAGACCTTCCGGAAGATATGAAGAGAAGACTACGAACGCTTTGGATGACAGTGCATCCCAGCATGGAATCCTTCCGTGTAGGTTGTATTTTTGAATATCATCTGCAACAAAGATGATAACATGTCTGAATACTTACCATAGTTTATAAGCTTCCCAACAGATGTACACTAATAACAATGTGACAGTAACAGCTTCATCATAGAAAATAAATGACTTGAAAGAAAAACATTATACTTACCACAGAGTTGTGCAACTCTGCAGCTAATTGACTTCTAATTTTCTTCGATACCACTTCTCCAAGTTTTTCTCCATGCTCCTTAAAATTCTTGTCCGTAACCTGTAATGACTTCATTCTGGTTAGCACATCAAAGAAAACGGCTAAAGTTCAAATTGGAGAAAATCAGAGTATTATTGTAACCTCTTTCAACAATAGAGAAGATGTTGAGTCCAGTAAACCATCAACCAGTTTCCCAACATCTGTAATGTTGGCTGGTTTATCCTGGGAATTTTTAGTACTGTCAGATGGCTTAGAGGTGCTTGCTGCATCATGAAAGAAAATTAGACAAGTTAACATCAATAACAATACATGGAAGCCTTTCATTACATACCCATATACCTGAACAAGAAAGTGTAATTTGATCACTAACAGAGTAGATGAAAATCAAAACTATACTTCAAGACATCATATATACCAGGAAAAAACACACAAGTCAATAAGAAAAAGCACAGAAACCTTAGAGTATTGAGATAGAAATCTCCAGACCAAAGACTCGGAGAAGTTTCTGGCCGAAAAGTAAAGAAAATGCACTAAATTACTATACCAACTTGGGTTCAATTCAATTAGATCTCTTCAATTTATGGATATGTATAAAATATTTTCAAGTCTCTTTACACAATAAACCTTTAACCTCACAAAAAAGAATCTGAACATCTTTTTTCACTCACATAAAATCTGCATCTAAGACTTTGCCTCTACTGCTAAGGAGAATTGATTTTGCATGTCAACTCTCATCTATATAATATCAACAACAATCTCATCTACACGATAGTACCTGCACTCGTTGGGGACTTGTTGCTCACAGAAACTTTATTTTCTGTAGGAACTTTTGAAGAAGCTGCTGTCTCCGGGGGATCCGGCAATACTACAGAACTCGATGGAACCAGAGATGCAAGATCAGGAGGTTGGTTCTTCCCAACTGATGGGTTAGCCTATAACAGAAAGATTACGTTAGATGGAACGATGTAATATTCAAAATGAATGCTGATAACAGTATTCTAATCACCTCGAAGTCAACATATGAAGGGTCTCTCTCAATTGACTTGAGAAACTTGTCAAGACCGTTGGTGGTTAATGCTGGGAACAGAAAGATATGTAATGAATAAGTGTTAAACATATCAAAGAAAAATTACACCAGGAATTCAAAATCATTGCATGCCAGACAAAATTCTGAAAAAAAGATGTGGAAGTTCGAACTAATGATAAGGAGCTTGCAATATCATTGTGAATGATAATAATAATAATGATTATAACAGTGCAATTTTCTTTCACAGATGAAGAGAAATTATAAGACATAATGACATCACCAAAGTGTTCAGGTAATTGAAATTAGTGCCTACATAAGCAGAAGTAGTGGTTCCATAATTAGCAAATATCCAAAAACTATTTAATACAGAGGACATAGATAATACAACTCTTCAACACATCATTCCATTCATCAAACCAATATTACTTACAGATAGACATGTCATTCGATAATGGGTGGAAGAAGCAAAACTTCTGACTTTTAAATCTTTGATCCAACAGCAGGGAGACATTGCTACAAGAAAGAGACGGACCGTAAGAGAACTTGGAACAAAGATAATAGATGGGCTGAACTATATCATGCACAGCATAATGAACAGGAACTCAGTTAGGGAGATAAATGTTTCCACCACTTATATCAAGTTTAAAATCAAAACCATGTCAAACTTACGATCTTATTGAGTTAATTGGTTGAAAGTATATTGGATTGTTACGTAGGGATACAGGCATAAATCACATGGTAATAAGTAATTGGTTGAAAGACACAAAACACAATACTTTAAGTTCACATCCAAAAGTTGCAACACACGGATGGAAATTAATGAAGAGAAACAAGTTATATGAATATCTAAATGAAAATGAAAGACAAATACCGGGCAGATTCGTTCACCAGTGATAAAGGAGTAACAGAACCTAGTGGGACCTGGCAAATAAAATGCAAGATACAGCATCAGAAAGAAGATTACAAAGATGCACACACACATAGTTAATATACTTATGATAATTATGAAAGTCATAATTTTTTTGACTACTGAATAGATGTGTAGGATATCCTACTCAGTTTGTTTGAATTGACAGTTCACAGAAAAGTGAATATTAACATTTGCCAACCTGAAGTATTTCTCCCAGTGCTTCTTCAGGAGCCACTCTCAAGCCACCTTTTCCTAAACCAAGCCTCACAGAAAGAACTGCTCAGCTTACAAATAACAAATAGAAGTCATTAACATTCTCGCGATGGCACCTCCAAAGTGCCAAACCATGTTACATTATCAACTAGTTTCTGATGTCTAAACTACAAATTACATTATCAAATGATTCAAATTTGGAAGACTTGCATACCTTTCAAATCTACTTTAGTATCGGCCAAAGCGGAAACAATATAGAACCTACTCTTCTTATCCTGCATTTACACAATGTACAAAATCAACTACTACACAATATGATTGCAGCTCAACAAAAAGTCGGAATGTCATACCTTCAAGAATAAATTCCTACTGAGTCCACCTCCAAGATGTCCAACATATTTTGCCTGATCGAAAAATTACATACTTGCCTCAGATTATCTAAACATCAATCACATTAAAACAAACCACAAGTTTCGATCTTTATTCTCAATGTCTTTACCTGAGCCTCAACAGTCAAAACAACTGGATGATCATACTGGGAAAAATCGATCTCAAGCTCCTGATAAATCCAACACGATGAGTTAGTAACTACACAGATACATTTGTCTACATTGAAGACAGTAAAGCAACAAAAAGGTAAAGACCCTAATGCATTCGTTTGACATCATTCAATCAATAGTTACTAAAAAACTGAGCATCAAGGACATTGGGTATTCTAACTGAGCTCAAACAACGAAAATCTAGAGCAAAAAGATAATTCCCAGATCAACTTAATAGCACAGTCCAATATAGAGAGAGAGAGAGAGATTGAGGTAAAGGTAATACCTTTAAGCGGGCAAGAAGCTGTTGCTTGGAAAGACCCATAATTGGCTTTGCCGAGCGGAGTGAAGGGGTTGATGGAGGACGGCGGTGAGACACTAGACTTGGAACTCTGGGTTGTCAAGGTTAATCGTCTGTGGTTTGTCGGGTTTGAATCGTAGATTAAGCCTATTTATTATGGACACTATAGAATAAGCCCACTTAGCCAATATTGGGCTCGATTTATACCTTTTGAGATGAATATGGTACCGATAAATTCTAAACCGACAGCTTTTAACGACGACTTATATAATGATGGTGTTCATTTGGTCAGCTAGTGACTAAAAAATTTATAATTAATTATCCTTGAATTTAAATCCAATGATGAAGAATATTATCTAAAAGTTAAGCTGTTTTATTCTTCACATTTGGATCTAAATCCAAATGTGATTGACTATAAATCTCTTTATTAATAGCTGATCAGTTGAACACTACTGATGATGACTGGTTGATAATTTATCAATTTATGCATCAATTTTTCAATGTTGTATTTTTGATATCTCATCCATTTAATTTTTAATTGTGTATAAGAAAATTACTTCTGTAAATTTGAGATAAATGGATGATCATGAAGCACCGAATTAGATGAAAAGGTTGATGAAACAATGAAGTCCTTATTATAGAATTCCTTGATCATTATTCATTACAAGGGGCTTCATGTTACCGAATCGTAAAAATAAAAATCAATTAGAATTCCTTTCCTTTTGAAGAAAAAGGTATCTAGCATTTCCAAAAATAGCAACTAGATCCAAGATGTTTAAATTAAACTGAATGCAAATTTATTCGTTAGTGGTACGTTCACATAGTTGCTGACAAATCATAAATCTTGATGGCTTTTCCTAAGAAGAACAAGCTGATCATTAGTTATTACACACCAACAATTAATTAAGAAAACTAGTAGAAAAAAAACCTTAAGCTACAGAACTAAACTGTCACTTAAGACCGATTTTTCATTGCTTAAGAGCTTAAGCGACGGAATGTCCGTCGTCTAAGGCTGGTCGCTTTTCTATATAGCGACAGAAATGAATTTTTCATCACTTAAGACATGTATCTACGTGGCGGGCACATGTACCCATGTGATACAATATTTTCGTCGGTTAAGTGTGTTTTTTTTTCACAAAAAAAATCGTCGATGGAAACAATTTTGTTTTTTTTTTCGGCCAAATGGAAGAACCCATCCTAACCCATCATCAACACCACCTTAGCCCATACTGGCCGGAGTCATAATCAAATCCGGAGTCATCACGGCATAAACCCAAAAAACATCATTTTGACCTAAATTGATGCAGGAGGGAGAGAAGCCTACCCAAACGTTCTAAAAAGAAGAACCACGCTGCTAGAGTGTCAGAAAAGAGCCCAGACACCAATAATGAGAAGCTGCCGGAGTCGCTAGCCTCGTCGAGAAACTCATTGCCTGTACCCAAACTTTTCAAAACATCACCGATCGGAGGAATTAATCATATAGGCTTGTAGAACTCATCAAAGAGACTAAAAATCTTACCACACATAGAGGAAACAGTGGTCAGAGACCACATAAATGTTGCCAGAAAGTTTCGATGCCAAATACGGCGGATATACGGTGGCGTCGGTTCTGGTACGGAGAGGAGGTGAGGGCAGCAGAATTGCAGGAGGAGGATGGTGACAGCCGAGGAAGGAGCAGATGGTGGTGGGTTCGAGTGAGGGTGGCGGTGGTGTTCGAGTGAGGGTGGTGTTGGGTTTATTTAAAACCTTTCTATCAAAATTTTGAGCCGGATTTTAAAATTTTAAAATTCTATGGAAAACTCAATCATGGATTGTGCTTCAGCAGATTCCATGATTGTGTTTTTGTTTATACCTTCAACATCAGAATGATACACCAAAAACTTGTATGCTGCACTATTATTTGCAGGTCCAATATAAATGCAGTCTACTGTTTTTGGTCCAAGTTTAGTTATCTTTGGTAATAGAACTTGAACTTTAGCAAGACAACCCCACACTTTCATCGTTTTTAAAGAAGACAACTTTCCTTTTCACAACTCATAAGTAGATTGATTACTTTGTTTATGAGAAATTCTGTTAAGTATCATATTTGCAGTAAGTAAAGTCTCTCCCCATAGACTAAGAGGTGTTCTCGAACTAATTAACATTGAATTTATTATATTTTTCAATGTTCTATTCTTGGCAACTCCATTCTGTTTGGAGTATATGAGGCTGTAGTTTGATGAACAATATCATGAGCAAAGCAATATTCAGCAAAGACGTTGGATTGGTATTCTCCACCTCTGTCAGACCTTAGAATTTTAATTATTTTCTCAAGTTGATTTTCAACTTCGGCTTTGTATGTTTTGAACATGTTTAAAGCCTCATCTTTGGTATGTATCAAGTATACATAACAATATTTACTGCAATCATCTATGAATAATATATAATAGTTCTTCCCTCCACGAGATGAGGTTGCTTGGTAATCACATAAATCATTATGAATTAAACCAAGCACTTCATTTGATTTTTCTACAGACTTGTGAGGATAACCTGCATATTTTGATTCTATGCAGATTCACACTTAGTCATATTGTTCATAGAACATTTTGGCAACATTTCTAAACTTATCATTCTTTGCAAAGAGCGATAATTAACATGGTCTAATCTAAATGCCATAGAGAAGAGAACTCAACCATGTACATAGAAGCAGTGCTAGTGCCTGCATTATTATTAATAGCAGCATCCATAGTAGGTACAACAGATAGTTTGAAGAGCCCTTCATAAAGGTAGCCCTTCCCTACATACACCCCACCCTTGGTGAGTACAAATTTGTTAGATTCAAATACAAGTTTGAAGCCCTTGTTACTTAGAACATGACCCGAAACTAAATTTTTACAAATTTCAGGCATATGAAGCACATTATTAAGTACAAGATCATTTTCGGAAGTGAGTTTCAGAATCACATTCCCTTGTCCTTCCACTATGACAGAAGTAGCATTCCCCATGAACAGTGGTTCTCCATCGTTGATTGGTTGGTATGAAGAGAACATCTCCCTTTTAGAACAAACATGCCTTGTAGCACCAGTATCCATCCACCAATCAGTTGAATTAGTAACCAGATTTGCTTCAGCAGCAACCACACCAATGAATTGATTTTCAGATCCAACAAGATTTTCTTGGTTTGAATTTCCAGAGCCTCCAGCACCTCCTTGATCTTTCCGAAGGCGACACTTTTTTGCTCTATGTCCTGGTTTGCCACACACCCAACCTCCCATTTGTGGCTTCTTAAAGACCTTGGTCTTTTGTGGGGCGAGGGGATTCTTTCCAGCAATAAGAGTTGGCTTGGCTGCAGCATTGTTGCCTTTGTTTTTCTGAAACTTGGTCTTTGATGGATTCCCTCCAACCATGTTAGCAGTTGGTTCCAAGGAAATAACATCAGCCTTTTCATTCTTTCGGTTATCTTCTTCAACTCGAAGTTTAAGAACCAATTGCTCAAATTTCATATCCTCAGTTAGATGTTTCAGATAAATTTTGAAATCTTTCCATGAAGGTGGTAATTTCTCAATTATAGTACCAACAAGGAAATTCGGGTTAAGACCATACCTTCAACATCTAACTCATGAACAATGACTTGGAGTTCCTCTACTTGCTTGACAACAGACTTAGCATCACTCATTTTGAAATTCAAGAACTTCCCAACGACAAACTTCTTTGAACAAGCAACCTCAGTCCTGTACTTGTTCTCCAATGATTGCCACAAATCCCTTGCCGTTTTGAATGTGGAGTATATATCGTACAGAGAGTCATTCAAGGCATTGAGAATATAGTTCCTACACATGAACTCATTATTCTCCCAAGTCTCTATAACCTTCAGATTTTCAACCTTGACAGCCTCAATTGGAGCGTTTTCTCCTTCTCCTTCCGGCAATGCCGTGGGAGCCTTGATAGTCAGTACGTTAACCACATGAAGGGTTGTCAAATAGAACAATATCTTCTGTTGCCAGCGTTTGAAATCATAACCCTTGAATTTCTCAGGTTTCTCGACATGGTTTTTCACCATCGAAGATACAGATTGATCCATCTCTACACAATTAGAGAATTTTCTGTCTTAGATTGTTAGAACCAATCTATAATCTTCGATGCAAACAATAAATATATAATAATAATTTAATTGAAATCAAAGAACAACAACGAAATTGAAATTAAATTCACTAACTTGATCAGATAGAGGCATGCTTTGCAGTGACCTAAGACAAAAATTCGCCCCCACTCGTGCTGCAGTTTCAGACTTCTATATAGAGGATACAACTATCTGGTTCAAGTTCTTGCACAAGAACTGGACCATGACAATTTTACTTTGTGAGTCTCAGAAATATGTTTTGGGGTGGAAGAAGAAGAGCAAATCGTTTGATGGGAAACAACGACCAAAAGGTCGTCCTTAAATAAAAGTCAATTTGAATAGACGTAACTGTTCGAACAGTTGTAACTGTCCCGAACAGTTATAACTTTTTGAATTTATCCGAATTAAAATTCAAATAATAATAATATTATTATTATTTCAAAATTTTAAAACAGATTTATTTTAATAGAGCCCCCCAAGAGCCTCAAGGCCCAAGGCTCATCTTTGACTTTTAAATAATATATATATATATATATATATATATATATATTTATGTTTTTATTTTTTTATTGAAAACCCAATAGAAAAGCCCACCAAGCCCACACAAGGCATTTAATCCATTTAATACCTCACATGAGTATTTCCTTATAAATGTCTATTGCATTTAATTCTTCTTCAATGTGAGACAAGTTCCAATAACATTGCAGTTGGGATTGGCGGAGACGTGGTTCCATGTCGCGTCCTTGACAATCTGCTCTGCTCGAGGACATGTTTGCTTGTAGAAAATTTTCCTTAGGCTACTACCTACTAGGATGGAGCCAGGATTTGTAAACTGTCTGGGCCTAAATTTTGGAATTTTCTAGGGTACCTACATGTTTGTAGTACATACATTTACCGATATAACAACAAATTTGTTGTCATTTTGATAAATGTAGTTATTATTTAGGTAAGTTTGTGGTAAATTTTACTCATTTAACTACTTATTTTTATTCAATTAATAGTAAATGGATGTATGATATACATCACAGTACCGTAGACAACCCCCTAAATTTTCATCTGATAAAGAATTCGAATAAGTAGTCTCGAGTTTTTTTGGCTTGCTACTGTTGCATTGGATTGAATACATAAATGAAATTAAACATATTTATTATAGATAAAAAACTAAAATAAAAATAAAAGAAAACGATACAGTCAATATAATTATAACTACTTTGTTGGTAGGGATTTTCTGTGGTACCTAGATGTATCTTATACCTTGATTTTATTGAATATTTTAGACCCTTGGATTAGCAATATATCTAATGGCTCTAAATATTCTAGTTTAAGGTAACATGTTTAGCCCTTAGCCTTTCAATTTGTGTGTGTGTGTTTATTACGGGTTCAATTAGAATTGTCTAAGAGAATTTAAATGGCTAAGAAAGAAAAAGAAATAAAAATATTTAAAGCCTTTAGATATATTGTCAAAATAAATTTCTAACCTAACCATTCATTCAAAGAAACTTTTAGAGAAATTATTTAATAATAAATTATATTTGATTATCAATTACCAATTCATCACTACTTGTTTTCCTTTCAAAGAATTCTTTTAAAAAAAACTTCTATCTTTATTTCACTAGATTTTTATTCATTACTAATTAATTTAAATGATACAAATTATTGTCTCTATATAACGGGTAAGTATCATGGTTAATATTTATATTATTTCTATATCAAAATTATAAATATTCTAATCTAGGCATTTAAGAAATTTTTTAGTCAAATTATCTTTAATATAAATTAATTATATCATTAATAGTTTCTTTAATCGATTATTATTATTCTTACATTCCTTTTCAATCAAAAAGACATTCTTACATGCATTTACTACATCTACAACAGCTTGTATCAAATCGAGATAATATTTGTTTACATATAGTAATTACTTCATTTACAACTTGTGATTACTATTTTTTAATAAATGTTACCAACAAGGTTATCAAATAGGTAAATCACTATATTTAGACTCAAATCAAGTACGTCTCATGCATTAATGCTCTTCTTTAGGTGATTTAGTACAATGTTATGGAGATTTTATCGCCAAAGTAGTAATTACCTTTAATCGACATAATTTATCATGAACTACAATATTTGATGTAAAATGAATAATCCATGTTCTAATTGTAGTAGTTACATCACCTATAACCTATGTACTAATGTTTAAATAATTTATAAATGTGACAACAAATATGTTATTAGAGTGGTAAATATTTATGTTTCTAGTATTGGTCATCATTCAACTACTACAATAAACACATATATTATCACATCTAAAAAAATTGATGTAAAAACGGTAACATATGTTCAATTTTTAGTAATTACCCCACTTAATCGAATGTACTATTTCTGGTCGCTTTTGTTGTCATAGTGGTAAATTTTTAGGTTTTTATCATAAATGAAATAGTTATTACTATGACTACATATTTTACCACAACCGATAACAAATGATGTAAAACAATAACTTTGTCAATTTACAGTAATTATCGATCTTAGACTAACATACTACTTTATGGGCAATATAACAAAGACAACAAGTTTGTTGTTAAAGTAGTAAACTACTGTGTTTTTATTATAATGAAATGATTACTACAATGATTACACATTTTACCACAACACACAACTATGCATGTAAAGGTTGTAATTTATTTGCAATTTTTAGTAATTATTTCAACAACTATATCAAGAACTCATTATGTGAAAGAAGTTCTCCACGTGGTAATTAAAGTTCTCAATTTGATAAAAGCTCTCCAAACATGATATTTACATCTTTGACTACTCAATTACAATAACTATAATAATTGTTGTCGTAAGTCGTAATCGTAGTTCACCAAAGTGTAATTTAATATTTAACAATATTGGTAACATGAATATGGACAATATTACCTATCAACAAAGAATTTGTTATAAACATGGTAAATTTAAAATTTAAAAAATGACATATGTCAATTTGTAATTGGGTAACCTGTTCAATAAGTTTCAAATATATTCATTTATATTTAATAAAAAAATTAAAAAAATATATGTATGAGATAGAACAAGGTATCGTAGACGACCCCTTGTCAGTAATCCTAAAGATTTTATTTTAGTTTTTCAATAATTTTCTTGTCTAACTTGATTAAATTTTGTTATTCGACTTTAATTTTAATGTTTGACTTTTATTTTATTTTTGAAAAACGAGTTTGCATGAACTAACGATATAGGAGGAAGTGATTAGCCTATGTAGTTAAACTCGAAGTTAAAAAAACTGTACGGGCTGTAGCCCATGGATAGATACACTATCCTCCGTCCTTGACCACCTAAGCAACCCCCCAGATTGAGGCAAACAAGTATACTGTATACAGACCAACAAGATCAGAGAGCTGATGTTATTAGCTCTCATTTTTCAGAATCTTAATTGAGAAATCCAAACTAGTTGAGTACTTCCTTTCACTAAAGAATATATAAAGCTATTGAATGTAGTTGTGTATAGTTTCTAGCACAAAGTGATCCCCTTTTATACTAGATTTGGCTAGATGGCATCGATCACCTTTCATGCAATTAAGCAATAGATGCGCGATCATGCATATAATTTTATTAATTTCCGTTGATCAAGTCAAACCTAAATAATTCAGATTCAAAATGCTAGCATTAGAAGCACTATAACCTAGCTACTTGCATGCATTGTAAAATCTTATACACAAGTTCCACCAATTTCATGAGGCTGCATGAAACCAGTTGTTGTCTGAATCAGAACTTGATCGATGGCATAGTTAATTAAGCAATTGATGTTTAATGAGTTCCGCGATTCGTGATTACGCTAGGTTTAAGATTGATCTTGTATACATTTATACGTATAAGATCGCACTGATGTTTGGCTGGTCAAACATTTTGTCTGCTTAATCAAAACTATTTAGGCTGACTTGTTAAACAGTTACCTGTCTTGAGCTGCTATATATCAGTTTAGTTTACATTTGATCAAACAGCTTGCCTAAATTAAGGTTAAACCTCAATGGATAAACACCGCGGTTTGAGTCAACTTTCGGAAATGAAGATCGAGACATCGAGTAGGAGCTAGCTGCAAATTATACAATGCAATTGAACAGGTGCAGCATCCCGCTCAAGTCTTCATATATCGATCATCACTTCAAAGTCACTCCATGCATACATAGAAAGAGACAGTCTTCCTAGTTGAAGCCTTATATTCGATGCCAAATTTATATTAAGGTAACTCTATGTTGCACCGATACCAGACACGGCGACACGACACGGCGCGACATGACGACAAGACAAATCTTAAAAACAACAATTCCGACACGACTTCGACACATGAAATAAATAATATACTTATATATTTTTAATATATAAAAACATTTCTCTCTTCCAAAAAATAAAAACATATAAAAAGCCCTAAAAATAATTTAAAAGCTATATATATTGGACTATTGTGACATGTTATTTTTTAACTCTAACACCTAAACGCCTAACATAATAATTAGAAGATCCATAATCTTCATCAAACCCTATCCCAAGGTTGTCCCATCCTCTCTTTGCAACTTCTTCTCCTTCCTCAAACCCTCAAAGCCCCCATCCCATACCAAGTCCCCCTTCACTCAACCCAATTCCTCTCCCTCACTCCACTCAATCCCTCTTTTTCTCTGTTTCTGACTAAACCAGTAAATACACCTATCAATAAACTTATGGGAAGCTGGAGGTTAGTGCCTAGAGATTGGAGATACCTAGAAGTTATCAGAGTTCGTCGGCCTCTGTCTTTTGACTTCGATTAGAGGCTCACGTCTCACTCACATTTCTGTTTGTCTAGTAGAGTTCGACTATGTCTTTTTTTAATAATAATAAAAATCTCTAAAACGGTGACGTAGCATGTCAGAGGCGCGTCAGATGCGTGTCGGGATGACATGGCGTGTTGTCAATGTGTCTAGAAAGACAAAAATTTTGAACACGCCACATGGCGTGTCAGAGGCGTGGTGTATCGGGCCGTGTCCTGGCATGTCGGACACTCCGACACTCAAAGTTTTGACGTGTCCGTGCAACATTAACTCTTGAGGCATCTTAAAGGTTGTTTTCAGCTAGAAGTCAATTTTTCATAAAAATGGTGTTTAGGACTTTTAATGATTAGTAGAGATTAACAACGCGCTAATGAGCTGTGTGCCCTATACAAGAAGGTGAATACCAAGCAAAGCTAGTCATCATCTTCCATGTGAGGTTGGTTGACATAATGTCCTTTGAATCCATCAAAGAATGAAGTAAGAGGTTGACAGTTTCTCCCCCATGCAAGGATTTTATATATCGCAGCTCAGCTGGGCTTAGAAACTCAGAAGATCGAGGCCTAGGAGAAATGTACAGAAGAACATCAAAACCATGAGGCTCCTGAGCAATACAAATTGCAGCCGAAGTTTACAGAGCAGCCTCGTTTTCGAACATGACCGGATATCGTTTCCGGCTTCCCAGTGGCACTTGTTAATTAGGGTACGATGTGTTAATGCATTTTCTCTTAAATGGATAGGAACCCGTTAACTTTGTTTTTTTTTTCTGAGTTTTTGTCTAGTGCTCAAAAGTTGTCTCAGACAGTGAGCATCCAAACATAGAAAGGAGCCATATGAATCAAATAATCGAAATCAAAAGCTAAAATATAATTGTACATGTATAAGCCGCCATATGTAGTTCATCTGATTATAATAAAAGACATTGTTGTAACAATCATCAATCTGCCTTTGTTTTAAGGGTTTGGAACCCAACCTAGCTAGGAGGCTCAATTTCACGCTCGAATTTTATTATAAATTTAAAATAAGAAAAATTACATAGTACGAATAAAAAATAAAACGAAAGAAAAACTAAAAAAAGATGGAGATAACACAACTCCATATGTGAAGCAAAGAAACACCATAGTCCTAAGACAACATTATGCGCGGAGTAAGAGAATCTTTCTGCATCCATTTGCAAGTATGAAGAGATCTCAGGAGGAGGAAATGCATGCCAAATCAATGAAGAAGAAGCCAAGCCCAAGT
This sequence comes from Comarum palustre, assembly GCA_951800085.1. Taxonomy (NCBI): domain Eukaryota; kingdom Viridiplantae; phylum Streptophyta; class Magnoliopsida; order Rosales; family Rosaceae; genus Comarum; species Comarum palustre. The sequence goes on from OX637583.1 coordinate 17,998,090, forward strand.
TAGTTAACTTATCTGCAACTGAGTTGCCTTCACGAAGAATATGAGTGTAGTGAAATGTTATTAACCGAATGTGAGATAAACAGTTTAACCAAGCAATGCGCAACGACCAATGAGGAGCAAAAGAGGAAGAAGTGATACAAGCTAGGACACTTGTTGAATCACACTCCAACCATAAACAATGCCAACCCATTTGAAAAACAATCTCAATCTCTATGATAACCCCCATTAAGTCAGCAAAGAAAGTGGATTGATGACCCAAACCTAGATAGTAAGTTAGTAACCTCCAAAATAATGGCCGTTACCAACTCAAAAACACCACCACAAACTATAGGACCGGGATTACCTTTAGCTAACCCATCAGTGTTGAGCTTAATCCATGAAAAAACCAGTGGGTGTCAAATGACTAACCATTGAGCAACAACTTTATAAGAAACTGGTTGGATTCCTAAGCTCAACAATAATTGAGAATCCAAAATACCACGAGAATAGCTAGGGAGACGAGGACCAAAAAACCGCAACCAAGATTTAATAGATCGAAAAACACGCATAAGAGAAGGCTTCGTATTATCAAAACAGAGCTTATTACGTGTTCTCCAAATAGCCATAAAATCAAAAAGGTAACCCGCAAGCCAAACATTTTTTAATTGAGGAGAGAAAGATTTACCAACGATAACATGTCATAAGTCATCAATTGAGTCTTGAGATGGTAAAGAAGTACCAAAATAACAAGACAACCATTGCCATACATGCTGAGCAAATAAGTAACAAATACATGAGTAGAATCCTTCACAACATAAAAAGAGCAAAGTTGACATACCGAAACTAAAGGAATGCCTCACCGTTGGAGGTGAACATATGTTGGCAACTTGTCATGTAGAAGGCGTCAAACAAGAATGGAGAATCTTGACGGAATAAAGTGTTGCCAAACCTTAACATGCAAATCATTAGGATCATAACGTGGACGAACAAGATTATAACCCTCAGAAAAAGAAAACAGCCCATTACTAGATTCTTTTCAAATCAAGAGGTCATCTTGAGGGTCAATAGGAGGTCATCAATCTGCCTTGATTTTGTGAGGCCAAGCTTAAATCATTGAGCTCATGATCAGTGTTGGATCTGAAAGTTTGATCGACTTAACATGCATCTGGCTCTACATATAAATAATCAGTGCATCACCCTTAACTTCAATAACCATAATATCAAGTTGTTAAAGCCAATCACCAAATCAGAAAATAATTCTCAATTTTCCCTGAAAACCAAATAATAGAGAACCCACATATAATCAAACAAATCAATCCCACCAAAGTCCCCATTATAATGTATTTCCATCAATCCTGGACTCCTGGCCTTTCAATTCCAAAACCATGATTAATCATTAGAAAAACCCATTAGCATATTTCCAAAGGGATACTATACCAAATACAACAAAACTCGCTTACCAAACATCAAACCTTAGGAGTATCAACAAAAATAGAGCAATAATATAGATTACAGGAACATGGAAATTTGTGATTAGTTGAACCCTTGGAGCTGAGATCACATGCTGTGTCTTCAATTGTAGTAATTTAGGGAATTGTCATTTAGGGATGTCATGTGCTTAAAAAATAATGAAAATGAGAGTGTACCTTGAAGGGTAATCCTATGTTGGCTGGCTCTTCTGAGAGGGCCCAAAGTGCCCATATTTCTCAATAAAGGAGGCCCTTATTAACCAAAACACAGAGGTTTCCTGAAATGAGAATGGCCCATGGAGAAGATGGAAGAAGGTTGAAGAAGACCAAATGCAGTGTAAGCTGTAAAGGAAAGGGAAACAAAGGAGAATGGGACCCCATGCCATGCTCTCAGCCATTGCAGCTTTGAGGACAGATCATGTTCTTGGCTTCAACAAGTTCTTCAAACACTTGACCAGATTCAAATGCTTGCTCACAAACTGTCACTCATTGATTCTTCTGTAAAAAAAGTACATGATTAGACATAGCATTTCTTTTGTTTTGACACAGAAAACAAAAGCATAAGCATATTTCATTTTTGGTAAGTAATGTTCTCCCTGCGTTTTCAAGATATGGCATGATATTATGCGAGAATACCAAGTCGAAACTACATGTTCGTATGACACGATCAATCCAAACTATGTTGTGAAATAACTTTTATGTAGTTCACCTAGCATTGCTCTTTTACAGTTCGGATCTTGGGTTGAAGGGTTTCAATTTCATTTCTTTTGTGCTTGCCTAATACATGTAGGACGAGGTAGATTGTCTTTTTAATTCACAAGTCTCTGGTACCAAATGAGGCATGTACAAGGTAGGAAGAAACTACAACGACCTCTTAGCAGGTTGTGCTGGTGTAAATCCTACTGATCTTATTTTGATTGGGTCTAATGCAAGTCTCTGTTGTTCTCTTTCATTAAAATTGATTTTCCCAATGAAGAAGAAATTAAACATCTGAGAAACATTGTTCCTTGAGATGAAAACAAATTCAGATGGTTTCAAGTTTCCACAACCCTCCTCATGTTCCTCCTGGTCTTTGTTCCAAGTGAGATTGACATCTCTGACATCTCCCCATACACAATAAGTGAGTCTCAGACTCTTCACATGAGACAAGAGCCATACATAACATGGGACATAAAATGAAACTGTTGAAAACAAAATTCCCCATTTCTCTTATTCAATTACAATGTAAGACCATTTATATTAATAACATTGCATAATATTACACACTTTTGCAGTTAACAATACATATCAATAATTCTAGAAACTCACATGAGAGAGTCCAAAAAGGTGTCTCTTCATCTCCATGTGAATTTCTTCACCTATCATATACGGAATGTAAAAGAATTTGGGTCACTGTCAGTAATATCTTCAAGTAATTTCCTGAAGATGATTGAATGAATATGAATTGGATTAAAAGAATATGCTGTGGCTCTCCAAGTGCTGGATGATTTGCCTCAGGCCTCAGCAGAAGCTCCACAAGCGAATATCGCTTTCTTCATAAAAGTCATAATTCATAGGTGGATCCAACAAGGCACCAGTGAATAAATCATCAAAGTTGTTCCATAATTCCATGGTGCACATTGGTGCTTCATAGTCTGCCTGTGGGTTTTGATCATAAGTAGCAGGAATATAGGACCCTAATGAGCCCATCAGTGAGGACATGTGATCGTCAACGAGATTAATCGACGGCGAGGATGCTGACATTGATGGGGATGAGACCAGTGATGAAGATGAAGAAGAAACTTCATTAGGAGGGGGTGATGGTCGAGATGAGGCTGTGATGGTGGTGGCATTGTCATGATTGAAGCTATTAGCAGCAGCTGCAGCTGCTCTCTGAATGGCCTTGGGGCACATAATGGAATTTTCATGGGGAACAAACTTTGAGGAGGCGCTGCTTGGGAAGTTGAGATTGGCTGAGGAGCCTTTGAGGCATAAGAGAGCAGCATCATAGGCTCTGGCTGCTGCTTCTGCTGTTGAGTATGAGCCTAGCCATATTCTTGTCTTCTGGTTTGGGGCTCTAATCTCCGAAACCCAGGAGCCCCAGCTCCTCATCCTCACTCCCTTATACTTCCTCTTCTTGTCCCTTGATGCTGTTTTCGACGAAGTCATTACTGCTTTCAATGGGGTCTCAGAAGCCAGCTGAATTATCTGCTCTGTCTTCACCATAGCTAACGAAATGAGATGACAGTATCCTTAAGTTGATGAACAAAGGGTGGTGTTGATTGCTGAAGAAGCCTTGAAGCCTTGAAAGGGTGTGACTGGTTGTGTGTCTTTGATCTCTAGGTAGGTATCTTCTCTGGTAGCTCTTGTGTCCAAGTGAAGAAATGAATGAGATTGGGAACTCAATGTGATGGTGAAAGGGTTACTATATATAGACGTGTTGAGCTAACACACAGCTAGCCAGCAGATATCTCTAGTACTCCAGTCAATAAAAAACAGTATGGCTATGAAAGTAACTCAATGACTATAAAATTGGGTGCTTGACAGATAATTTCAAGTTGATTTGCATAAAATAGAAACCAGATAGCTATATATAATCAAGAAAATATATATCCTTATATTTACTTTCTTTTCCTATCAAACATCTATTTAACTTCAAAACTTCTCTTTTTTTTTTTTTTTTTTCTTGAGCTGGTAAATTACTGACCTCTGTGATCTTGAAGAAATGGATTACCTTTTCAATAGAGTGACAGTTGCATAACTTAAAGAAACAAGCAATCGACTCAAAAGTGTGAATCTTTTTGATTGTCAACAGAATATTTCAACATGGGATCTATATGGCTCTAATCACAGACCAGCATGGAAAGTTTTGATTTATCAAAGTAAATAATGTTCCTGAGTTTTTGACTTAGACAACAAGTCACTGAAGACAAACCTCCCCAGTTGACACCCAACACAAAATGAGAAAACCTAGAGGACAAATTAGTAACCTTGCAAATATACTTTTCATATTTGGCCCATCATATTCTTTCAGGAAGTGATGTTATTGCTTATGAAATTGATGCTTTCAATAATGCATAGGAGTACTAGTATGGAGATATATCACTGAGAGAGAAGAAACATAGGATTCCAAAGTCTTCATTGGAGGCAGCTTCCTGCAGGGTGATGCTAGCCTAAGCTTAATAAAGGTTTTTCACAAACCAAACCACAACCAAAACAAAACAAAACACTCAAAATTAAAGCGCATTCAACTACAGTAAGCCAAAAAAAATATACTCACAGCTGGCGATTGTCTGTCTCGCAGAGGGAGCTCAGAAACCGCGTCCCATCTTCTTCGTCTTCTTCTCTCACTGTCAGGCATATCATCAAACAGGTGGCGGGCGCCTAGCTTCGATCACTAGCAGCGCACACTCTTTCTTTGTACAAGTTTAAGTGCAATTGAATAATATGCTAAAGTAGCAACTGTGATGGGAAATCTTGGGTTTGCTCAGTACCGGGCTTGGGCTAAAGCTGGTAAAGTTTGTGGTTTAGCCCCCAATTTCAAGAGCCCCACAAAATTATGATATATATATATAGTAAAAAATGTGGGCATTATGCTGAACTCTGCTCTCCGTCTCTACCTACAAAAACAGTTTACATGCGTTGGGAGAAGCTTTTCAAAATTAAAGTTAATCAAATCTTATTTTTAAAATTAAAGTTGATCAAATCTTATTTTCGATCAACTATGTCATAAGAAAGACTAAATGGTTTGACTATATTATCGATTGAAAATGAGTTGGCAAAAAAACTTGAGCGTTCGTGTTTAATTGATACTTTTACTTCTAAGAATGTAAGGACAGTTTTTAAGTAACAGGTACTGATATTTGTAATTTTCATATTTTTGTTTCAAACATTATAATATTTTATTATTATTGAAAGTTTTATCGCTATGTTTTATTGTTTCAAAAAAAATTGACAGGGGCCCTATTTTTTTTCTTCGCTTTAAACCCGAAAATTACAGAACCGGCCCTGGGTTTGGTTACGCCTGCATGTCTTGACTTTAGCTGTGGCTATTGTTGGATGCATGGATTCTCATTCTTTCTTCTTTTTTTAGCTTTGGGAGAAAATGGCAGCACAAAAAGACGAACATGCATGGTGCATGGCATGGAGTGTGAGGAAACACGCTTTTTTCTTCTGAAACAAAGTTGGACCCTAGTTTTCATTTTTCGCTTTAGACTACGTGGGTGTATTGTATTTGGATATTTATGGTATTTGAAATATTTTTGTGGATTTTAAGAGTTTGAGGGTATTTAATTAGATTTTTTTTAAAAAGATTTTAAATTCAAAAAAAATTGAGGGTATTCAATTAAGATTTTAAATTCATAAAAGTCTGAAGTTATTCATTAAACACACGAATTGTTAAAGATTTATTAAATGATGAATTTGCACGGATTGTATAGTGTAAATTATAAAAGAAAACAATATGACCTTTAGATACAAAAGTTGCGTGTATTTATAATTTTTTCTAATTTTACTCGTTCATTCCCTCCTTTTCTCATATAAATTTTTACACATCTCATTTCTTTTTGACATTAGCTAATCATCTTTAGACCTCTTAATTTTTATACATTTTTCTAAGACATCTATATTCCACAATTTTTTTATCTTGTGTGTATAGTTTATTTTTTTGCTTCATACTATTATAACTCTTATATTGAATTGTTTCAACTCTTTTAGACCTCTTAATTTTATATGTCAAGTTATACCTCTTTTATTCCACAATTATCTTTTTATCTTATGTATGGATCCCTCTCTCCCTCCCTCTTTCATATATATATTTACACATCTCTTTTCTTTTTGACATTAGTAAATATTTTTTTGACCTCTTAAGTTTTATGTGTCACAATTATCCTTTTATAAATATTCTTTTACTTCATACTATTATAATTCTTATATTAAACTGTTTCAATTATATCAATAAGTGTAACATAGACGATCCATCGTTTTGACATGAGCTTTTCAAAATGATTTCTTATGGATAAAAATTCTTTATTCATTCTACATTATATCTCTAAAGATTTGATACACATAGAGCTTAACTTGAGAGTTTTCATGTTATAACTTTTTATCTACTGATAGCTTATAAAATTTTTATTAAATTCTACGAGAATCCACACTAGTTTATCATTTGTTTTTAAAAATCCTTAAAAGTTTAGTTTTAAAAAAATATATAAATCCATAAGATTTTATAAATCTTCATAAATCTAAGAATTCTTTTTAAATCCATCACTTAAAAAAATCTCAAAAAATCTAAACACAATACAACATGCAATGAGATTACGAGAGTAATAATTGTGTTAGTAAAACTTTGGGGATGATCTTCGATTGCAATCAAAAAATTCACATGTCTAAAACCTCTCTTGCTAGATGCAATGAAAGGGTTCTAGAGCAATATTGGAGCAAACATCCCAAGTCAAAATCAGGGGGCAATATTGTTATGATGAGCTAGGGTGTTTAACTACCCAACACCCATGTGTAACACTAACCCCAACAACATCGATCATCTAGATAAGCTATGTGAACAAGGTCTGCAACATTTTCCATACCCACAACCTGTCCATGTGATTAAAGACTAGCTCTACAACTTATCCAGCTGCTTTTCTCATCTGCAGAAGCATCCATGACAAAGTTATTGCCTGCAAATTTTCCCAACTACTACTTCAAATCCCAGATTCTCAAAATTTCTTCAAGAACTTTCTCATTCAAACATGAATTATTATCACGCACATTAGCAGCCATTAAAATATAAACACACGCAGAGAAAAGAGAGAACCAGAGAGGCCATAACCCCTATGGCTAAGCTTTATTGGATGATGAGCAGAGAATTTGCATCCCCAATGACATTACATGTGTCTGAAAAGAATAGTGTCGTCAATCCGTACGAGTCCATCTCCCTCCTCCCTCCATCATAATTCCCCCGTTTCTGTTCGAGTCTTTCACACTCTTTAAACATAATGTTAAGCATTTTCTTCTGATCTTTCTTAAATTAGTACAGCAGCATTGTTGTATTTGTACACAATTAATCGCAAAATAAATATGTTTTTCGATTCCATACATACAGTTTTTCCTATCAGGCGGCTGACAGTATGATTCGTAATGAAATAATGTGGAATTATTTTAAGACAAATCTCACATGCTAAGCCACACTGTAATCCTTTTATTTTATTTTCGATTTGTCAGAAATCCTGGAATCCAAGCTATAGACTTGTTCGTTTCATGGAAACTATAAGGAAATTTCATTAGTATATATTCCATCACCTAATTTGATTCACCTATAACATAGTAAATTAAGCATGTATATTTGAATGTCAAATGGTAAATTTCTTTGACTTATTGAATGAGCTGGTAATGAGAATGCAAAAACCAGAACTGGCCGGGTCTTATATAATTACTTATTTTTAGAACTCCCAAGTAGGCACGGCCTCATGTTTGTTTTTATGATTTGACCACGTTATTCATTCCAAAGTCTCACAAGTGGTTTTGGGAACTGAGAAAAATTACTAGTTTTGTGAAGAACACACAGAATGGGAGTTTCACAAGTAACAAAATGCTATAGCGCCTTGAAAAAAAGCCTGAAAGGGCTTCTCTTACTTGGAAGCTGCCTATATGTGAAACCAACGTCTCATATTTATTGTGTTGGTCTGGATATGAGTTGTATTCATCATCACTTCAAAATAAGCATGCAGGGATCATAATCAAATAGACACATCACTTTCCAATTCAATTTCTTCATGTTAATTTTCTTCTAGGGTTATGAAGTATCAGTACATTACTGTTGGAACTTGACATTTTGACACCCAAAGAACGAGCAGGAGCACCTTAGTCAATATGGTATATTCACACGAGACAACTAAACAGCGTCTAAAGTCTATGCAATATTTTTGAGTTTATGCAACTATTCGAGTTTAGAATAGTCGACTCGCTTCCATTAAATCACGCATACATACGCTCATTTCGGTTATTTGTTTTCAAAATCATAAACCTCTCTAGACTAATAATACTGAAATTCTGATATACCATGTTAAACAACCGACGGAACCATAATCTTAATCACTTTGAACCAAACTTAGTATATCAAGTCAAACTCAACTAAGAGATTCAATTCAAGTCCAATCATGCACATCAAGGAAGATTCATTGCTACTTCTCAAGTGTCTCATCTAATCCTACATAATTAAAAACCAGTATCCACACAAGTGATTCTGTATCGAGCTCTTAACTGGCAAGCACCGTACCAGTGAGCTTTGTCCATCCGTACTATGCATATCAGTAGTAGGTGAGAAGGACACGTCCAATTGAATAATGCAAGTCCGGATTAAATGGATGCCGGTCGAGCCCCGAGGAGGTCATGAGGCCAAATGCCAAAGAGAAACAACAAGCAAACTTGACGTCGAACCAGATTCTAACTGAAATAAACAAAAAAATCAAAAAGAAATAAACTGCGTTACATTAAAAAAATGATTTGAATATCAGATGTAGAACGACATTCTAGCTGAAATCAACAAAGAATCTCGAAAATAAGGAAACGACGTCACATTAAGAAAAATGATTTGAATATCAGAAATTAGTATTCAAATAGGTTTCTTAATGATAGAATTAATCATAAGTTATTCTGTTGGATTTATCGGATTTGTCGAGCAAAAATACAGATCCTTTGTTATTCTAGGATTTCTAGTTCATATAGGTTTTATTATTTTAGTTCTATTCTAAATAGGTTTTAGTCATGTGTTAGGGCCTATATAAAGACATCTCTATGTTGTATTGGATACGCATCGTTATTATTCAATCAAATTATTACAATTAAGAGTTTTTCTCTTATTTTCTGGTAATTTTTAGACTTCTATCAAGGAGTTTAACACTGGTTAACTCTCAATCTTTTATAGGGCTTAACGCTGGTTAGTCTCCCATTTTTCCCGATGCGTTAGGTGGTATCAGAGCGGGTCTCTCCTGCCTCTTTTATCTACTTAATTATTCATGGCAATTATAAGAGCATATTTGGATTGCCTTTTCGCTTAGATAACTGAAACCATTGAAACTTTTCAAGCTCAGATTGGAGGATTTTTGACAAACAACAACAACTGCAAGAGAGATGGAGGAAGAGGATCCATAGTGCAATATCACTTTGATAATCAAAATTTCTTATCTATTGCAGAAATTTCAAAATTCTCCGGTTTCATGCACGTGGATGATTTTTTGGATTGGTTGGATGACGTGGATAGATTCTTTGAGATGATAAAGGTTCCTGAAGACAAGCAAAATGTTGTTTCTTCCAGACTTAAAAACATTGCTGCTGATTGGTGGGATGAATTTCAAAGAGGTAGAAAGTTGCAAGGTAAAGAACTTGTTCGAACATGGAGGAAGATGAGAGGTATTCTTAGAGGAAAATTTCTACCTAGAGATTTTTCTACAGTTTGCTTGGCCCGTTGAGAATAATATTTTAACTGAAGAAAAGCCAAAAGAAATTCCAATTGTAGAAGTTTTACCAAACATTATACATGAATATCCGACGGAAGAAGCTACACCATAAAAGCTCCACAAGAGATTATTCAAGAACTTCAGAAGGAAGAAATTCCTCAAGAAATCATCCAAGAACAGGTTATAGAAGAAATTGCATGTGTTGACAAGGTTGAAGAAAGCTTGCAGCATCAAGTAAATAATTCGGAACCAGATGACATTATGCAATCTTGAGTGTCCAAAAGAATCTGACTAAGTTGTCTATGATAAACTCATATTTGGCGTGGAGTTTAAGATTGTGCCGCGAAAGTATGCAGAAGATCATGTCAATAATCCACACGTTCTATTATCCAAATCATTAGAGATTTTGTCTACAAACTCTTGTCTTTCATTCAAGATGAATTCGAGGGCAAGTTATTTCCAAGTGGAGGAAACTGATATAGGACGAGATTCTAGCCGAAATTAACAAAGAATCTCGAAAAGAAAGAAACAGCGTCACATTAAGAAAAATGATTTGAATATCAGAAATTAGTATTCAAATAGGCTTCTTAATGATAGAATTAATCATAAGTTATTCTGTTGGATTTATCGGATTTGTCGAGCAAAAAGACAGATTCTTTGTTATTCTAGGATTTCTAGTTCATATAGGTTTTATTATTTTAGTTCTATTCTAAATAGGTTTTAGTCATGTGTTGGGGCCTATATAAAGACATCTCTATGTTGTATTGGATAAGCATCGTTATTATTCAATCAAATTATTACAATTAAGAGCTTTTTTCTTATTTTCTGATAAATTCCAGACTTCTATCAAAAAGTTTTTTATAGGATTTAACGCTGGTTAGCCCCCGTTTTTCTCACTATATTAAAACTAATAAAGTTTGGCTTAAACAAAGGAAGAGATTGGGTTTGTGATATGGGCGAAAGAGCAGTGAAGCAGCTTAGGGTTTCCAAGTTGTTGGATGATGAAGGGGCAAGATCCATGTGGGTACACAAGGGTCTATATACTATGATATTTGATATGAAATGAATAAGAATCAAATCTCTGGTTTCGTAATCATAGAAACTTCCCGGAAAAAGTTCATGGTATCTAGCAAAGAACCATATCCAATATCGTTGCTCAAAGGTGAGGCATATATGTATTGGCCTGGTTTTGAGGGCAGGACGAACTTGTTGACCGCAACAGTGAATAATACCACAGCTAGCAGCTTAGTTACCACCTTCACGGGGTATATGTTATCCAACAAATAGTGTTATCCTCAATCTTATATTGACTGTTCATGATAACAAATGATTCTAGCTTATGCTGTGATAAGTTCCCTAGACCTTACTTCTCTGAATCTCTTTAACACGCATAAATTGGAATGCCCGTAATATGTGCGTTAGCTTGATAAACATTGTACTCTTCTCAGGTATACATGTATTGCAACTGCTAACATATAGAGGGGTACATTTGGCCAGAGACTATAACCCAGAGACTATAACCCATAAGTTCAGAAATACGGTTCATCTTTTAAGTTGAATTGAACAATTACTTGTTTATATTTAGTAAAACCGTTGTTACAACAGAGTAAGTAATTAGAGATATTGAATAATTCATATTCCATGTTAAATGCATTCATTATGTGAATGTAGTGAGAAGTTCTAAAGAAGATAACTGAAACAAATGATAGTAATTGCAAATATTAATAAGATATAAAGACCTTTTATGGGAAGACTTTGTATTATAATGCTCTCACAGTCTCACTATAAATATTAGGTCATTGTACTCTCTTTACATTGAGCTATTCAGTTCCTGTCTCATAGAAAGATAACTAACAAAAGAAACATGCAGAAGGTCGGTATTTTGAGATGGCTTCATGGATTCCAACATGTACACATTGATATATTGTTTCTATTATGTATACTTGTGTGTTTATGGATGCAACTGTGTTTATGTTTTGTATGCAATTGATTGAGTGCTTCATATTTACGCTTTCAATTGGTATCAGAGCCAATTGCATACTTCATAAACCAATTCAGATGTGTTGTAATTTACTTGATAAGGTTCCATACGTTTTCTTCAAAAATCAAATTCTAACCAAATAATATATATATATATATATATATATATATATATATATAAAAGACCTTTCTATTGAGGGATCCCTATTTTTAGTTTATTTATAGGGATAGACATTTGACAAACTTTTTGATCACATAACAACATCTCCACCGTTCAATATGTAGATGCATATATATAGATCATTTATGCAAAATTTCATCAAATTTGGTGATCGTTAAGGCTTTAAATAATTGAAATAATTTGACGGATCAAATCTGCCAAACCTGAACCGTTACTGCCTATAATTTTGATTCGTAGTTTTGAACATCTTAGCGATCACCGATTTGGATGAAATTTTACAGAGATGATCTATATATTAGGACCTAAGAATTGAACATTAAGATTGAAAAATGTGATTGAAAAGTTTATCGAATGTCTATCCTTATAAATAAACTAAAAATATGAGTCCCTTAGTAGAAAGACTATATATATAGAGGTTGTTGTCAAGGCGTGAGCCTTGTTTTAAATTAAGGCGCATGTTGCTTTTATGCCCAAACTTTTCACAAACAACTAGCACATCGCATATGCGTGCAAACAAAAATTAAACGACCTCGAGTGGCTGTTCTCAGTTCCTATCTTTAGTATTTCGAGAATTGGAAATTAGGGTTCTAGAATTAAAATTAAATTGTTCTTGGGTGATTTCGCACTACTGGGACAAATCAGTGTGATTTATAAACTCCAAAGTACTGCATATGTCTATCTTGTTTCAATTATCTAAATTGCAGTGCAATTGAACACTAGAGGCATTCATGGCGTGCATCTAAGTTGGAGTAGATGGTGTCCATATGAAATTTACTTTAGTATGACTAATATTAAATTTTGGAATTGTTTGATTTTCTGAATGATCAATTGTCTGCCCTTTGAGTTATAATTGATTTATATATACATGCGTATGTATCTGTTTATCTTGAATTGTTGACACTGACAAGTTAATCTCCCAATTTTCATAAGCTTGATCATTGAGATTCATTGATAAACAAGTTATTATCTTTATTTGGTTTTAATTTGGCTTACTTGCTGCGTTAAAAATTAAAAGATAATAATAACTGGTTCTGGGTTGCAAGATGATTTTTTGATACATGTTGTATACATCAATCTGTCAATATATTATTTTGGAATCATTTGGATATATACTAGGAAATTGTGTCTTTAGTTTTTAGAATATGATTGTATCTTCAACATAAGGATCGACTCTTATGTTCTTAAAGGTAAAACAGTGCTTCATGAAATATTAAAAACTGAATTAAGTGAATTGGACATTTTCTTCTTGTTATACATATGTTGACTGTTCCAGGGATATCTTAGTTTTTAGTATTTTGGTTTTTCAAATAAGACACTTAAGCAATAACATATTCTTTTTCCATACATGTAAGATTTGTTATTGAAAACTAATATGCATCTTTTGGAGATTCTGATTACCATAATTCTGTTATGACCTCGAGTTATTTTGATGAGACTTGATTTCTTTAGTGTTCGTAGTTTTCTGAAATTGTTTTGACTAAAACTAAGGAAGAAAACTAAAACTTTATTTTATTTTTCCTCCCCAGTTTTGAGCACCTCAGCATTTTCCATTGCAACCATTGAACCTCTCAATGGTTGTAACTTTAAGAAGTGGAAGCAATCCATAGAGCTTTACCTTGGCCTTCAGGGAATTGAATGGTGCTTGACTGAGACTGAACCAGTGATAGATGACAATTCATTTGACCTAGAAACTGTGAAACACAACGACTAGACTAGAGCCAACATGATGACCAAGCTTATTCTTAAGCAAACCATGACTGATGTGGTTAGGTGAAGTATTGCTGACAAGGATACATCCACTGAGTTTGTGGCTGCTATTACCTTGAAGTTCTGTGAGAATGAGAAGGCAGGAATTTCTCTCTTGCTGGATCAGTTGATGGGGGTCAAATATGATTTCTCTAAGGGTGTCTGTGAGCATATCATGAGGATTATTGACATCACCACTAGACTTGGAGATCTAGAGATACCCTTCACTACCGAAACAACTACTTTAGCCGACGAAATTTTTTCGTCGGCTAAACCCTAAAATTCGTCGGCTAAAGTCTTAGCCGACGAAACGTCGTCGGGAAAAAACCGTCGGCTAAGACTTTAGCCGATGAAATTAGTGTTCATCGTCGGCTAAAGTCATTTATTTAGCTGACGAAGAAATTTTTCGTCTCTTAATTTCTGGACTTTAGCCGACGAATTTTTGGACCTTAGCTATTATTTCGTCGGCTATAGCTATTATTTTTATTAAATTTCGTCGGCAATAGCTATTATTTTTATTTATTTAACTTTAGACGACGAATTTAATAAAATTCGTCGGCTAAAGTTATTATTATTAATTTTTTTTAAACTTTAGCTGACGAATTTTAGGGTAATTCATCGGCTATAGTTATTATTATTTTTCTTTTATTTCCTTGTATTTTTGATTAAATTTTTTTTGCTTCTTTTTCGTTTCTACACCGATGATGGAGAAGGAGAAGAGAAGGAGGAGAAAAGGAGGATCGGAGGAGAAGAGGAGGAGCAAGGCTAGGAGGAGGAGAGAGAAGCTAGCTAGGGGAGGAGGAGAAGACTAGGAAAGGGAGAGGAGAAGGAGGAGAAGAAGAAGGCTAGGAGTTGAATTTTTTCCTATAGACATATTTCAACATAATGATCATATCAGACGGTCAGAATTTTGTTTCTCGAGTTTGATCATCGGAATCACAACATGCCTACTAATGTTGTATAACTTGTTTACAAAGCTTTAAGTAAATGTTCCGTTTCTAAAACAAACTTTACGTAGAAACTTCAAACGCAAAAAAGTCATGAAATAAGATATTACCGGAATGGTGAAATATGTCTACGGTTGAAAAATCACGTAATTCCGGTAAAGTCTTGGTGCCGATAGTTGCGGTCAATACAATTTAGGGGTTTGACTTACGGGATTGACCGTCCGGATGAAGCCCTTAAATTTATCGGATCAAGTTGAATTTTTTACCATAGACATATTTCAACATATTGATAATATCTGACGGTCGTATTTTTGTTTGTGAATTTTATGACCGGAATCACAACATGCCTACTATTTACCATTATTTATCTATATGGGGAGCCCTATCATAGAGGGGTAAATGTCTCAAAATTTTTAGATGGACAGTTACGTCTCATTATGGTGAGTGTTTGTTGTGTTAAAGGTTCGACCAAAATACCTCATATAGGTGTAGATATGGGCATTTTCGTGTGTTAAGTGTTTAGGAAAAACGTCATTTTGAAGCCTTAAACGAACTCGGATGGCCAAAAAAGCTTATACATCATGGCATTAGCCATGAGTTTGACTCATAAGTCCGTTCTGCTTCTAGATTGGTATCACAATAGTCAATCGGGCACCGAAACACCCGTAGTGCAATTTTGTAACTAAAAGGTACTTTAGCCGACGAAATACCCTAATTTTGTCTGCTAAAGTTCATAGACTATAGCTGACGAAAAAATCACTTTAACCGACGAAAAAAAATTTCGTTGACCTGTTTTTGGTTATTTCGTCGGCTAAAGTCTTTTTTCTGGTAGAGTTTATAGTGTATCAGTCCCTTAGAACCCTGCCTGCTTCTTTTGTTCAGCTGAAGACCACCTATTTACTCTGAAGGATAAGTGGGATCTGAATGAGTTGATAGCGATATGTGTGCAAGAGGAGGATAGGATTAAGATGGATGATCAGGTTGTTGTGAATCTGGTCTCAAAGCTGAAATGGAAGGGAAAAAGCAAAGCCGGTGAAGGAAAAGTTTTTGTCTCTGGTGCAGCTGGTTCTGGAGAAGGTACCAATGGGACTAAGCCTACAAACTTGGTCCCAAGAAAACTGTGATTACCAAGGGTAAGAAACCTGGAGTCTTTAAATGTTTTTTCAGTAAAAAGGAAGAACATATGAAGACGAATTGTCAGAGATTCAAAGATTGGATGACAAAGAAGGGTAAATCACTACAAATTGTTTTCTCGATTGAGGTTAACTTAGTTGATTTCTCTTCTAAATCTTGGTAGTTAGATACCGGCTCACCGATTCATATTACTAATTTGTTACAGAGTTTTCTAAGTAAGAGAGCTCCAAGAAGAAATGAGGTGCAAGTAGCAGTTTGGAATGGCTTGGGAGTGAGTGTGAAGGCTATAGGCACAGTCAGTTTAGTGCTAGGGTCTGACACTTATCTTGATTTAAATAATGTTTACTATATTCCTTCTATGAAAAAGGAATTTAATTTCGGTGTCCTAGTTAGTGAAACAAGGATGTACCTTTTTCATCGACTCTTATGGAATAAAAATTTTCTCTTGATTCCCGCAATATTGGCTCAGCTTGTTTGTTGAATGATTATTGGTCTCTTGAATGTTCTTATTCTAAGGAAGTGTTGTTGATTGAGAGTGCACAGAAAGATATAAGTAAAATAAGAAAACATAGTGAGAACTCAGCTTATCTTTGGCATCGAAGACTTTCACACATATCCAAAGAAAGATTGTAGAGAATGGTGAAAGAAAACTTGCTGCCAGAATTAGATTGGTCTGATTTTGATACTTGCATTGAATGTGTTAAGGGGAAATTGACCGAGACTAGAAACAAGGGATCCGATAGTAGAACTGAACCTTTGCAACTTGTCTACAAAGATATTTGTGGACCTTTTGCACACCAGACCATATGTGGTAATAAGTATTTTATTATCTTCATAGATGATTACACCCGATATTGTACCTTGTTTCTCATCTCTGAAAAATCTCAAGGCTTGAAAAAATTTAAAATTTTTCAAAAACTGCAGCTGAAAAGGAGCTGGGAAGGCAAATTAAGGCGGTGATGTCATGCCCCGGCCCAAGTTTACCTCTCTAAACCCGGGATAGGACGTGCGGGACTCATCCTAAGAGAGAGATTTACTTGAAATCTCTCTTGAGAAGAGATAACCCTTTTTACCAAATATATTTTCAACAATCCAAACGATGCCAGAATAGACCTCACAACCGGAAGCAATCTCGATTTTCGCATTTGGATTTCATACTAATTATTTTAGAAGACCTAGAGTTCTAATAGTATTTGTGACTGCACCTGAATCCCGGTCAGGCTGCCTACGTACTCTGTACTTAGGGATCAAGCCACACATAGCTCTTATTTAAATAACGCTCTAACCGGGTGAATCCCGCTTTTCTATTTATCGGTCGATAAACTAAAATGGATAGCGTACGACTAAGACCATTCCGGAGTTTAACCTCTCCGTTGGGGTACTCAAATACTACCCATCTAACGGTAATAATACAAACATTCAACCATTTTGATCCACGGCATCCAAACATACAAACACACAAATATATAAAGACAACCACATAAATATAGTCAACACCCCCACATAAATATATAATATAGGGGCATCCACATAAATAATAAATCCATTGAGGTTATATTAGTCAACTTATTCTCAAATGACACTCTTGTAAATACATTAAACTACCAAGGACAGTATTATCAATTCAACCTAAATGACATCCCTGTAATTATATAAAACTGCTGAGGGCAGTATCGTCTTTTTAGCCTCAGTGACAGTCTTGTAATTTCACAAATTAGCCAAGGACATTTCTGGGATTTCAATCCCAATGGCAGTTTCACAAATCAGCCAAGGACATTTCTAGGATTTCAATCCCAATGACAGTCATGTAATTAACTCAAACTACCAGGGGTATTTCCAGAATTTCTGCCCTGATGGCACCCCTGCAATTACTCCAAACTGTCAGGGGGCAATTCCGACCTTACACACCTACGATAAATGGTAAAATACCAGATCTACCGTGGTAAAAACCTGAGGATTTACCCCTTTTACCCTAGGACTGCCCCCGATCGGCCTGCCGAATGATCCCAGCCATTTCCGGCTGTCCTATCCCTTTCTTCTCCCATTCAGCCACCAAGCAACAAAAAAACAGGAACTACAACAATACACAACAACACAGCAAATTCCAGGAATCACCACTCACCTTTGCTCTGCCCAAACCCGAAACCAGCAGCTCCAAAGCTCCCCTAGGCTCCACACAAGCTTTCATGACTCACTAAAACCTGAGGAAAACGCCTAGAGCTCAAGGAACATCCTCACCGGAGGAGGAACCGAAACCCAGTGAAAAACAGTGAAAAGGGGATTTTCAACTTAGGACTCGAATTGATCATACAAACACATAGAAAGAAAGAAAGAAGAAGAAGAGAGAAGAAGAAACATACCATCCACGCGCCGCCACGCTGCCTGGATTGTCAGAATTTCACTGTTGACCGCCGAGCACAGTGTTGGACGATCTCCTGGCTCAGCGACTGTTTGGGTGCTCTGAGGGCAGGGCTAGGTAGAGGAGAAGGAGGAGAACGTTTTGGGGGTGGTGTGCCGGCATGGGGCGGCCGGACGCGGCGAGCGCCGCTGAGGAGCTTGTCGGAGACGAGAGCTCGGTGTTGACCCGACGTGGGAGGTTTGATCGAGTCAAACCTCTCACTTGTATTTATAGGAAAATGGATGGTCCAGATTCAATCTGAGATCGATCCAACGGTCCCGATTTAAATATTAAAAGTTACCTTGAGTAGTAAAAAGATATTTTACCATTTACTTTTACTAAGCAGTAACTATACAATATCCCAAATAACTTTCGCATACGAACTCCGTTTGATTCATATAACATACCCACAAGTTCGTATTAACGTCCTTTACAACTTTCACGAAGGGAGTTTCTCTAAATTCTCGACTTATCGCAAAGTCATCTTTTTATGGTAAAGTAAATAACTTTTATTACTTCCATAAACTAAATAAATCCATATTAAACAGTCTGTAGCTCCGAAAAATATTTCAGACATACCGGTGGACTCGTATTAACATAATCTACCACATCGGGGCATTAATTTTATCTTCCCCCAGTATCGAGAATATCTCGATATTAAACTTGAATAGTAGTTCAGAGAAGACTAACTGCATGGTTACAACCCTCTGTAACCTGCCTAATCTCGGTAAAAAGGTAAATTTCGAAACGGAGTGTTACTGGTGAGGTCAGATAGAGGAAGGGAGTATTATGGCAGATATTTTGAAGTCAGGCAGCATAAAGGTCCTTTTGCTTTGTATTTACAGGAGCATGACATAGAAGCTCAGTACACAACTCCAGGTTCACCTGAATCAAATGGCGTGTCAGAGAGGAAAAATAGAACTCTTCACAACATGGTGAGGAGTATGATGTGCACCTCAGGCTTGCCGAAATTCTTATGGGGGAGGCTCTTAAAACAACGAATTACATTACTAATAGGACTCCAAGCAAAGCTGTGGCTAAAACCTCGTTTGAGTTATAGAAAAATATAAAACCAAGTGCGAATCATGTGTATGTCGTCCATACAATCCTAAAGAAGGGAAATTAGATCCAAAGACTATTTTAGCCTATTTTATCGGATATCTAGAAAATTTCAGGGGCTCGAGGGGCATTCCGAGTAATGAGGAGGTCACATTGAGTTCTGTGAGTGGAGCTTTGTTCAGGAAGGTGGGTTGCTCCCCTTCCGTAAGCCCCTATGTTATGTCGGCTGAAATCAGAGTTATACTGATTAAATTTAGAATGCATTGTTTTATGGTCATAGTTTTGAGGAAGGTCGGGAAACCGTGCCTTATGCATGAGATGCATGTTTTAATTTACGGTGGATGAGTCATATAATAATGACTTTTCGTATTTGCTTGTTTTCTTCACCATGAAGGGTCGTCATATATATAAATATGCTAGCTAGCCATACGGCCCCCTCACTTTAGAAGTGGAGTGGGGCAATAGTAGCCCTAGAGGGTTCTGACTCTAGCTTGAGAGGCTCATTGTCGCTGTAGAATCTCTCCGCCATGAAGGGTCATCATATTACTTAGTAGCCTTAAAGGTTCCGACCTTAGTCTAGGAGACTCTCCGTCATGGTGAAACCTCTTCCCCTAATTTTAAATACTGATTTTTAAGCCAATGAGATTGGCAAGTGATGTTTGTTTTCAAAAAGATGATTTGAGATTCTTTCCCGATGAGGCATGCATATGGATTTTCTGGGAATTCAAAAGGAGAACATAAATTGATTATTTTCACACCCTTGGATATTCTTTTTGTCCACTCACTCTAACGTTGTGTTTTTAAAAGTTTTCCCTTAGGCCCTTCGTTTTCAAATGCCCAGTGTTGCAGGGTTGCGGAGAGGAGGTCATTTGTACTGAAGATGAGGCATAGTCAAATCATTCTGCTGTCATTATTTAGTATAGTTAGGTTTTGTTTCCACATAGAATTCTCTGATTACCCTAGTATAGTGTTTAGTTGTATTCGATTGTGGAAGTGTTTCATTGGTTAACCGGTAGGGTTGTCCATTTTAAAAGGGAGTTTCTGGTAAGAATTTTCCTTGAGGTGGACCCCGTAGGGTTTACTTCAGATTAAAGGGGTTAACCCGAGGTGGGTATAGACAGAAAATCATAGGCCAATTGGTTGTAAGTGGGTTTTCAAAACCAAAAGGTGTGCTATTGGATCAGTTGAGAGATTTAAAGCTAGACTAATGAGAAAAGGGTTAACATAGTAAGAAGGAATACATTATAATGAAGCCTTTTCTTTCTAAAAATTTTGACATAAAGGATCTTGGAGATGCTTCATATGTATTAGGGATTGAGATCAGCAGGGATAGATCTAGAAATCTTCGAGGTTTGTCTCAGCAGGCCTACATTTCAAAAGTGTTCAAGAGGTTTGAAATGCACAACTATTCACCTGGACATGCACCTATGTCTAAAGGTGACAAGTTGAACAAAAATCAGTGTCCCAAGAATGAGTTGGAGAAGCACCACATGAAAAACAAACCTTATTCTAGGTTGGTGGGAAACTTGATGTATGCACAAGTGTGCACTAGGCCTTATTTAGCCTATACAATGGATATGTTGGCGAGGTTTCAGTCAAATCCAGGACATGAGCACTGGATTGCTGGAAAGAAAGTATTAAGATATCTTTAGAAAACCAAGGGTTATAGTTTGAAGTAAAAGGGTATTCAGATGCTGATTTTGCTGGACAATTTCCATTTTCATCAAAGTCGACATCATACAATCCGAGGGTGTTATCGCTTGGAAGTGTCATACAAACCCAGATTGCAACCTCTACCATTATGGAAGAATTCACTGCTGTTAATGAGGTTGTATGTCAGGGTTTATGGCTGAAAATTTTCTTATACAGACCAACCTGGTTGATAGCATCGTTTCAAGACCTTTAAAGATTTACCGTGACAACTCCGGGACAGTTTGTTTTGCTAAGAAAAACAAGAGGTCAGCTAGCTCCAAGCATATTGACTTGAAGTATCTTAGTGTCTGAGAGAGAGAGAGAGAGTGAAGCGTAGAGAGTTGATCATTGCCAAAGTCAATACCTTGAACCAATTAGCAGATCATTTCACTAAGTCATTAACTATTGCAGCTTTTCAAAAGCATACTGAGAAAATAGACATTCTGCCTAATTTAGATGGTTGATTTTAGTGGGAGCTTGATTGCTAGGTTCAATGGGAGTTAGTGTTCATACAATAAAGCTGGAAATTTTTATTAAATATAAGTTTAAGTTTTTCTTTTGATTATGTTTTGAGATCTCATTGAGCTGTGAGTTTTGTGAACTGATTTACAATAAAATTCATCTTTTACTGGATTGAAGTTGTTTACCTTTTATTACTGCAATATTTGATTTGTTCCTGTGATTCTTATAAATAGTTGTTTCATAGTTGCATACATTTTCAGTCTTTGAGTTATTTTTGAATCTTTTCATTCCAGTCTTGATCTGGATAACACATTCAGAAGTTGCAGGAGCAATTATGTGTTTAGGTTCAGGCATATGGAACCATTAAGAGGACCATATACATATGTTTTGGAAGGTTTGTTAAACCTACATTGTATATATTAAGTGATATCTTGTGTCTCATGTGGCTCATGGTTGTGATGTTTTTGTGATTGTAGAGTAGCTATGCTTTTAAGTGCAACCTTTTATGCAGTTCTTCATCATGATTATAAATTGACAGAGATATGATTAGAAACTTGAATGCTTTTTTCTTAGGTGCACACTTTAGATTAATTACTATGTCTGGAACTATAGTATTCTTGTTGTATAAACTTGTAAATGTTCAAGTGAGAGATTCTTGTCTGTAAATGTTTATAAACTTATAAACAACTACATATTTATATTTAGTACAACAGTTGCTGTTACAACAGAGTAAGTAATTAGAGATATTGAGTAATTCATATTCCATGTTAAATGCATTCATTATGTGAATGTAGCGGGAAGTTCTAAAGAAGATAACTGAAACAAATGATAGTGATTGCAAACATTAATAAGATATAAAGACCTTTTATGGGAGAGCTTTGTAATATGATGCTCTCATTATAAATACTAGATCCATGTACTCTATTTGCATTGAGCTATGCAGTTCTTGCCCTATAGAAATATAACTAACAAAAGAGACATGTAGAAGATCAGTGTTCTGAGATGGCTTCATCGATTCCAATAGGTACACATTGATATATATTGTTTCTATTATGTATACTTGTGCGTTTATGGATGCAACTCTGTTTATGTTTTGTATGCAATTGATTGAGTGTTTCATATTTACATTTTCACATCTCTGACTGTCTGACATATAGAGGGTACATTTTCGATATGAGGTTCTATCCCATAACATGGCAAAAAGATATCGGCTAGAGCATTGGAACTAGATCTAATCAAATGTTAAAAGAGGAATATTAACTTGATCGAACTGAGACAAGTGTGGCCCGAGGATCACCATTATACCGATATTGTCCAAACTTAACCACCTTTAAAGTGTTGAGTTTTAACTACAAAAGGTTTTGGTACAATTAGGTATGATCCATCCACATATATGTTGTATTTTATTTATCATTTTTCTGATGTGAGACATTTCCACTCCAACACTCCCTCTCACGGTGTAACATAATTTTTTTGTTAGGTCTGTACGTGTACGTAATTCATTTATTCAGGATTTAGGCAGATTCATGATTTTATTTGTGATTTGAGCGAATTCATGTCTGGTTGTGGTGCTAGGAAATATAATTGAAGAGATACCCGCTCTGATACCAATTTGAAATGTGACAAGCGTGACCCGTGGATCACCATTGTACCGATGCTGTCTCAACTTAACCACATTTAAGGTGTTAGGTTTTAACTACAAAATACCTCGATACAATTAGGTATGATCCACACACATATATGTTATATTTTATTTATCATTTCTGATGTGTGATCTTTCTTCTCCAACACATTATACAGAAAGAGTTCGCTTCTGACCTGATCGAAGGACGACAAGTGCCAAAAATCGTAGTCCTTGTAACCCTCTTTAGTCATTACAATACCTGAGCGTTTGGATCATCAAGTGGAACCCTAGAGTTCACAGGTACATACTAATAGAGGGACAATTAAAGCAGAGATGAGAAATGAGCAACAGCTACAGTTAGATTTGCCTTTAGCTTATGCATATGCAATGTCGATTTGCAATTTGGTGTACGTACTATTGTGAAAGCTGATACGTTAACTTGTCTAACCTGGTTTTACAATGTCATATCCTTGATCAAAGCATGGGCCGCTTATTCTAAGACATGGCAGGAACCTTACATTGGCGTAAGGTTCTATGACTCCTATCTAAAACTACAATTTTTTTTTCTTGGTATCTAAAACTACAATTTGAAGTCTTTAATCAATCATTCGTTCATTTGCTTCTTGATTAAATCCAAGGCCAGGATGACATGATGAAAAATTTATGCACATAATAGGGCTGGAATGCAAACGACGGTTCAATCAAAACTACCTTATGTATTTGCATTGAATGTGATTCGAGTACATGACTACAAATTACATATCCCAATCTCTATATCTATTCGTTTCTGGTCCATGAAACTTAATCAAATGCATCATTATTACAAGGAATTTACAATAATTTCACTAGAGTAAGACACAATGCCAGCAACAAAAGGTCCAATGCAACTACTCCCCAATCCTGGATTTTTCTTCAGTGTGGATGATTTATTATGCATGTACGAAGCTTAACGGGGACAATGTATGAAAATTTGTAAAACTGATGAAGCATATTAAACCAAACAATCACATCCTTGGAATCTACCTGAGTGTCAGTGCAACAAGGCCAGTATAATGGTGAGTTCCCAAGCTTAATACTGATGGGAGTGATGGCATCTTATGGATCACCCCTCAAAGGAACTTAAGGCACTGATTATAGATTCATATACTTTGATGCCTTTCAAGAATATGGTATCTTTTAAGAACTGCAAAAGAGACATAAGGGAGTCAGGAAAAGAATTTGAAGGTAACTGCAAGTTGAAAGGACTGTAACATATCAAACCTCATTATGTTCATGAAGTAAGATTGGAGTATTTGTCATTGGGGAGAAACCAAGAGTAGGAATGCCTTGCTGTCTCATGAACCGTGCATCGGTGGTAGAAGCTAAGATTTCAGGCTTTGCAAGTTTCCCACCAGCTGCTGCGACAGATTGCTTGAAAACAGACCACCATGGATTGGAATCATTGGTTGGGGTCATTAGAGCTCGGCCCATGTAGTCTCTAGTAGGTCCTTTCTCAATAAGCTGCCATGTAAAGGAAAGAAGTCCATGAGCCATTTCTGACTTATACTCCCTTTGATTGCAAAGAAAAAAGAGGAAATGAAGATGCTTTTTAAACTTTGAACTCAGGAGTCTGGTGAAGCATATAAATCTGGTATCCTAACTTCCTAAGAGATCATATAAGAAGGACCAAAATCACATATCCAGAATCTGAGAACTGCATATATCGTCTTTGCAGCTATATGGAAGGCAGAAGCTTTTGGTAAAAGACAAATACTTGCTCAAATGGCCAATTCAAATCCATATAATGGCACACTTTGGTCTCATGGTATAGACCTGAGCCACATTTTTTGAATATCACTCATTGATGACTACGTATGAATTACTTGAATTCCACAACTAACAAATGGTTTAAAGTGAACCACAAGAAAAGAGTGTAACCACATAACAAAAAAACACAAACAAAAGGTCTCACATAAAGCATCAGCCCTACTGCAGCTTCGTTTCAAAGATCACAAAGTTCAGAATAGATACGTTTTCATGGATCTTTTATCCTAGAAGTGTAACCCTCACAAAATTTTTACCCGGACAAATTTATCATGGTAATGCTGCACATAAACCATCATAAGTTTCTTGAATATGAGTTCAGCAGTACCTTCTAACTTATATGAAATAGAGAGAATAAGTGATGCAAATTTTACATATAACAACACATGTATAAACACCCGAGTTGAGGAGATGGAAACAGCTAGCATATAGCACTCTATTTTACAATCAGATTATTCCTAGCTTTATCAGCAAAACAACAAACCTATGTACATTGAGCAAATTTGTCTTTGAAGGACAAAAATCACATATCCAGAATCTGAGAACATACTCTCTTTGAAGCTCATACATGGAATGCAGCAGATTTTGGTAATAGGCTCAGAAGACAATTGCTTGCTTAAATGGCTACTTTAAAATCCATATGATAGGCTCAGACAAGCCACTGAATAGTTGTAATATTGATATGCAATTATGCATTACAGTGAAATAAATAATAGGGACTTCAACCGGCCATTCTCCCATCGCAAAGTTAACCACCTCCTATAATGTGACGACTAACTTTGGTCACTAACTGATGACTGCATATAAAACATTTGAATTTCATAATGTGAATGTATTCAGAGCACAAAGTTCACAATGTTCTCTACAGACAAGTTTTATCCTAGAAGTGTAACCCTCATCAAATGAATTTAATCTGGACAAACTAAGTTTATTGGATACAATCTCAGGAGTACCTTAGCATATAAGCCAAGTATCTAATATTCTAGGATCAACCACCTTGCGAATAGTGACTGTTCAATGGGACACCAGTCACACCACCAACTTCTAACTTCTATGAAACATAGAAAATATGTGACGCAGATTTTACACATTCATAACTATAAACACATATAAGCACCAAAATGAGGTAATGAAACAACAAGTGTATCGCATATTGTTGAGAGTATTGGAGAATAATAGATCTCACA
Organism: Comarum palustre; assembly: GCA_951800085.1. Taxonomy (NCBI): domain Eukaryota; kingdom Viridiplantae; phylum Streptophyta; class Magnoliopsida; order Rosales; family Rosaceae; genus Comarum; species Comarum palustre. Next base: position 18,024,183 of record OX637583.1, read on the forward strand.
TCAGAAAAGTGATAAATAAAATATAACTAATAAGTGGGTGATCATTCCTAACTGTACCGAGGCCTTTTGTGGTTAAAACTCAACACCTTAAAGGTGGTTAAGTTGGGATAGTATCGGTACACGGATGATCTACGAGCCACGCTTGTCACCGTTAAACTTGGTATCAGAGCGGGTCTCTCTCCAATTACTTCTCTGATTTTCCTGGGCTATGTCTCGCCCAGTTCACTTATGGGCCCGATGTGAGTTCCTTATCTTCGCCTGATATGGGCTTATATAGCCATCGGAAAGTTTCGATTGAATTGTCACTAAGTGTCTCTTGGTTTGTTCTGTCCCATTTCATCACGTGCAAGCCTTGAGTCAGGTTGCATGTGAGGGGGCGTGTTGAGAGTATTAGAGAGTAATATATCTCACATCTGAAAAGTGATAAATAAAATATAACTAATAAGTGGGTGGATCATTCTTAATTGTACCGAGACTTTTTGTGGTTAAGTTGTGACAGTATCGGTACACGAATGATCTAGGAGCCACGCCTGTCACCGTTTAACGGTAAACAACAGAGCTATGCGCTTTGAGCAAAATTGTTTAATCACATGGCGGACCTGTATAAAGCCTAGTTTGACCAAGCTCACTCTAATATGGTTCACATTGTACTTAATCAACACAACTGTCAGTGGAAGTAAACACAGCGAAAAATGTACCTGGTAAGTCATGTTCCTAGCTTTGGGCGCCCATTCCTGGGCAATTCTCTTTCTAACAAGCTCCGGGTCTACAGTAGGCGGAATTCTTATATTGAACCCTGCTTCAGCCTCGGAAGGTTGCATATTCATTGCATATCCCTATATACACAGACAATCAAAACACCTTAATTTCAAGCTCAATTACACACAATAACAATCAGTAAGCTACAAAACCACAAGACTCACATCACCAGAAACAATCCCGGCCTTCAAATAAACCGGATTAACGGAAATGACCTCGGAATGAGCAGCATTCCCGGCCTTGACCTCATCGAACTGCGCCTCCCTAAACCTAGTCATAACCTCGATGCTCTTCATCAGATTCTCCATGGCGCTGTTATCGAACATTCTAGAACCATGCCCCGGCATCCCCTTCGCCCTGACGATCAAATCCCACGGCGTCCGATCAGCGTAAAACACCCGAAACTCATCTCCAGGATTGGCCTGACCCTCGTCCAGAACAAACCCGACCTTCAGCTCCTTGAACTCGTCGGAGAACGCGAACTTCGCGGCGCCGTCGACGCCGCCGATCTCCTCGTCGGGGACGTAGGACACGTGGACGGTGCGGATGGGAAGGAAGTTAGCGGCGATGAGGTTGCGGATGGCCTCGAGGTACTGGACGGCGATGCACTTGTCGTCCTGGGCGCCGCGGGCGAAGATGAGTCCGTCGGGGGTGCGGTGGGCCGAGAAGGGAGGGTGGGCCCACTTGGAGGGCTCGGCGGGGACGGAGTCGAGGTGGGAGTTGAGGAGGAGGGAAGGGAGGGTCGGGTCGGATCCGGCCCAAGTTACGAGGAGGAGAGGCTTGTTCGGGGCGAAGTGGAGAGTCCGGGTTTTGAGGCCGATGGATTCGGAGAGGGATTTGAGGTAGGACACGGCCGAGGCGTAGTCCGGGTTCGGGTGGGCCGTTTTGATCCGGAGGTAGGTCTGGAATCGGGTCACGGATTCGGGTTGCGACGGGTGGGCCCCGGTGAAGAGGAGGAGTGTGGAGAAGAAAAGGAGGATGGAGCTGGGAGGAGGAGAAGCACACATGGCGGGCTACTAAGCAAGTTCAGTGGCATTATTCGCTTTTATTTTTTATCTTTTGTTGGCGGGACCCTCTAGCCCGAACAGGCGCGCAGGCGTGGTTGGGCTCCGCCTAGGCCCGCATAAACCCGATTGCTTTACGTTTCGCGTAGGCTCAATTTGATATTTGGGCCTTTCATTTTATTATCTTTTTAATTGGTTTCTTTTCTCCCTATTTTTTATGGCTCGCAGCTAGTGTTCTGGAGAATTTCAGCTCCATTTTTGTTGTACTACGGAAGCATGTATGTATGCTGGAAATGTCGATGTGTTAGAAGTAGGCAGTAATGGTTCAAGTTTGTATATATGGTATTCCTACTTGTAACAATTACCATTCCATTTGCTTGAACTCAATCAGATGTTTTGATACAACTTAATACTAATGGAGGATAGGTCCAGACACATCAATTGGAGAGCAAGGTTTTACTTACACAGTATTGTTAAAAAGTTAAGACCTCATAGAGAAAGAAAAATGGAAGCAATTTTCTTTTTTCTACACATAATTCCAACATCACTTCAGAAATTACATATCATCCCCTTCACCAAACTAGTAAAATATTTAAGATAGCAGAAACTCATAACATATGGTATCGAAATGCGGACTCAAATATGGAAGTACGTTGTAGAAACTGCATCTTATGTGATACATTCAACAAATGACCATCGATCGATAAACTAATTCATATACAGTGCGACAAATCAGATGTAAGATGAACTTTCTAAAATACTATTATAATCTTTCTTGATAATAAGTGAAGATCTATGTCTAGGCGTGAAGATTAAAAAACGATTTTTAAGAATATCGATAATGATATAGTGATGATCAAACCAGAAAATGTCTTTACATATCCTGCTTAAATGTCTTTAAGCTGCAAGATATTCTGCTTATTTGAATCTGCAAACTTAGATTTAAACCTAGTCCACATCTCCTGAGCTGTTTTGGTGTCTATTGCCACATTTCTAGCACCAAGACTCAGAGTGTGGCCTATCATTCTGACAAGGGCAGCTATGTACTCACTTACCTAAATGTATGTTAGACACACTCAATCAAGTGACAAGATTTTATTTGCTAAGTGATTAAAGTAGTCAAAATCTCTCTATCCTCACATGCATACATATTTTCCCCATTTTAACCTTTGTATCTACTCAATAGTTTCAGTCAAATCTTTAACCTTCAGCCAAAACTCCGAAACTCTAACTTTTTTCAGTCAAATCTTCAACTAGCAAGAATTTTTTGAAACGGATGCTCCCGAATTAAGTGAAGCTATTTTCATTTGGGCACAATCCATTCACAACACAATAACATCAAGCATATGATGATATATTGCCATCAAAATCTAAGTTGGGATTTAACTAAAATATGTAAGAATCGTAGGATTTCAATGCTACCCGAAAAAATTAAACCCAAAATAATGAAAATCAAATCAAAAACCAAAAATTTCCCAAATTATTCCATTATATCAATCATGAATATTGAGGAAGATCAGATCCCCTTCTTATCCTCCCTCGTTTTCTTCTTCTCACCTTTCTATCTTTTTTGGGTTGTTTCTCAATTGAAGGACTTCAATCTAGATAAACACCTTGTTCTTCATCATCATGGATTACCTATCACCTTGATGATCCCATTCTTCATGAGAGCATCGTCGGATCCAATAATCAGAACTTTGACGTCATAACTTTGTACCGTAGGAGAGAGGGTGAATCTGGGCTTCCCGCTTGGGACTGATCATAGCCACTATTTCATCTGTTTGTCTCACATTAGATAGGGTGAATCTGGGCTTTCTCACAGAGGGTAAACTTGACAGAAAAAAATGCATGTGAGGATAGAGAGATTTTGTATGCTTTAATCACTTAGTAGATAAGAATTTGCCACTTGGCTGGGTGTCTATAATACTCGTTCAGGTGAGTGTGTATATAGCATTTCTCTATTGACAAATAATAACCATGAAATTCTTGTAAATGTCAGTGAATTTAGTCGAACAATCAAAAAAAATTTAATTTAATGACTCTCAAGAGCCCTATAGATATAACTTCACATATGTCTACATGTCAAGAATGAAAAACAATATGTATGAAGATTAGCAAAGAATGATTAGATTTTAAGCCCTATAGACCCTTCATTAGGGGATTGTTGATCAATACGTATATGCTGCCTAACAATAACTCACAAATTTGACTTTCAAGAATAATAGTACCAAAAATTTTTTTTTAACAAGGTCAGGGACATTTTCCTCTCTAAACACCGAGGGTTTCTCTCTCTTTGGCTACCCTTTTCGTCCGGCGGCTCACCCCATCGGCTTGGGTCTCCGCCCTCATCGGTGTGTGGGGCGTGTAGCTGGGCGGGCGCTGTTTTGATGTGGTTCTTGGTGGCTGGTTATAGAGGCCATGGTTTGGCCTGTGGCCTTTCTAATCTAGGTCGGATTCGATCTAATTTCAGATTGGGTGGGTTTGAGGGAGGAAATGGAGATGAGGATTATGGTGGTTAGTTGTGTTTCGCTTCATTCTTGCATGGATAATCGGAGGGGTGGTAGGCTACCACGGATCCGGAGGTGGGCTGTTAGGGACGAGATCATATCTCTTTGGCGTAGATCGATCAAGATCACCTTGATCTAGCTTATTTCTTTTACGTCCAATCTGGCCACTGGTACAGACTATGTCGTGGCCTCTAGGAGGAGCGATGTGGTTGACAGGCTTAGGAAGGTGACGGCTCGGCTGTGGTGGTGTGGTGGTGGCGATTCAATGGAAAGGCCTTTGAAGGTGGCAGTAGGTTTGATGAGGCGGCGGCCGAGTATGTGTGATCCCTGCTCCCTTAAGGTTGTTGTCTGGGCTTGGTTTCCTTTTTTAGGCCTAGCTTGGACTGTTACTTTTATTTTTTGTTATGGCTTTAGTATAATAAGTTGGGGTTGGTTAACTAGTTGTGGCTTCATGCTGTCAATAGTTCTATGTAATTTAGGGCGATATGGGTTATGTCCCGACAAGTGCACAGAGTGTGCTATGATTGCTCTAATGAGGAAGCGAGGTCCTTACTTAGTCAAACGGTCGCAACCTCCTTACAGCAGAGTGGAATCCTCGCATAATGAGAAAGTGGATATACTTAGTTTTTTATGGCTCACTATGAGTTTTAGCTTTCCGTTATGTCGACATGTTTTATGCAACAAATAGAGTTGTTATTGATGAACTCTTTATTAATTGGTTTTTGTATGAATGCATAGGTTGTGAAGGGTCTCCTGAGTTTAGGTGTTCTTACATTATATAGTTTAGGCTTTATGTCCTCCTTTGTATTATGCGGTTTCAGTAATAGTAACGGCATGAGGGCTGCCTTATAACTCTTAGATTAAAAAAATAACTCACACATATAGTTTCGGTAAATTATATATAGGAACAAATCTTATGAGTAAATCTTACTCTTAGTCACACAAAATTTCGGCAGCTGGAGCTAATTTTACTGTAATTAAGAATCATCGTGGCATTTAGGTAATTCATCGAAAAAAATAGATAATTCAATTCACGAAAGATGTGTTCGTATTTGTTTTATAATTAGGTTTAATATGATTCTCCTTAGTTGACCCCAACAAACAAATGTTATCTTTCTCGTTATCGATCGTTCTTCCAGCTACTCTGATTGCATCCAGATGAACATGCCGGAAATAATTCCCCCCAGCTGTTGCAGAGGAATCGGATCTTTATACGTGCAATATGTGTATATATATTGCTGATCGAGGATGGGCAAGTAGAACTTATATTTGTACCACAACATAATTAAAGTCGTACGTTGTCTTGATAGGGAAACAATGAAGTAATAATTATAATATATGTATCATACATTCAAACTCCTCTATATATAAACTTCTAGCTAGCCATGAACAATTCATCAAACTAAGAGCTTTTGTTTTGTGATGTGTCCAAGATGTGGTCACAAACACTAGTCATCAAAGACCTTCCTCCTTCAACTCATCTCCTCCTCTTAATCCTAGCGTTTATCGTTTGGATACTTTGGAAGAAATATCTAGGCAGAAGCCAAGTCCTCCACAAGTCACCCCCAGGGCCATGGAAGCTGCCTATTCTAGGAAACTTGCTTCAGTTAGCTGCAGGTCATCCACTGCCACACTACGCATTAAGAGATCTAGCCAAGAAACATGGACCCATTATGGATCTGAAACTAGGTCAGTTGGAGGCTTTTATAATCTCATCCCCCAAAGCAGCCGTAGAAGTGTTTAAGACGCATGAGATCAATTTTGCTCAGAGGCCTCTGGTTTTGTACCTTAAGCTTTGGCCGAGGAAGCATCGGCTTTGCTCCTCATGGCGACTACTGGAGAGAGGTGCGCAAGATTATTGTTACTGAATTATTAAGCTCTAAGCATGTACAGGCATATCGGTTCATAAGAGAAGCAGAGGTAAACAGCTTCGTTGCATCCATTTCCTCTTCATCAAAATCATCATCTGTAAAAATATGAAGAAAATTGTGCAAAATTTGATCAGATATTATGGTTTAAGAAAGTGTAAGGTTGGCTCTGATACCAACTGTTATAATATATAAATACCAAGAAACCAAACACATATTCATAAACACATACATAACAACCATATGATCATGAAAACAATAACGTTATTGAGATATTAGTATTGAGTACCTTGTTCAATCATTCCAGCAGTAGCAGCCATTTAGTATAGAAAAATAGATAAAAGAAATCTTCTGTGCAGCACTCTCCTTATGTCAGGCACAATGGAATGCAAAACTGATTGACGTATCTAGAGTGTGCACAGGGACTCCTTTAAATACAACTTAAGTTATAACTCAAAACCTTATCCATCATAGAGTTAGAGTTATTATCAACTTCAACTTAAGTCTATCTCTCATATCTTAATAATAAGATAATTAATTGTATTTCAAATATAATATCTATCCAATTCAAGTAGATATTATTAACATGATCTTTGTGATATATTATTCTCACTTTATTTATTCTGATAAACGTAGGAAGTTGTTATTATCCTTATAACACTAAATGTAGAGTCCAATCTAACATTCTCCCACTTGGACCTACATTTAGGTTGATAACAAGAATCCATACTCAACTCAGATGTAATAAAGTTCCTTTGTGCACTTTGAGAAAAATATTCACAGGCAATACAATATCATTGATCTGTCACTGTATATGAAAATGTGGAACCTTAAGTGAATAGCACCCAACGAATGCAGACAACATAAGATCACTCACACATTCAAAATGCAGCACATGATCAACCAAGAGATAACAAATTGCAAAGTATAATTCAAATGAATTGGTAATATACAAATGCAATTCAGTCCTCCTTATGATTCTGTATACAAGAATCCAAATACCTGCTCTCAATATATGAGAACATTTAACAGTATTCCTTTATTCTGCAAATAATAAGAATGCAGCCGATATGGACATATGTACAATATATATAAAATCAAAGTTCCATAATATCTTCATTGAAACACAGCTATCAATTCATTAACTTCCGGAAATTAAATTGTAACTGAATGACAAAAATTGAATGCCAATACTTTTATTTCAATCCATTGAAAATGGCGAAGTGCCAAAAACTTTCCATATCAAGATGATTACATGGAACCAACAAAAACAGAAAACAGCAAACAAAACAAACTCCCACTGTTCCTTAATTATCTCAAATATCCAGATCAGGTAAAATACCAATAGCTATGGCATGCTGTTTAAAAACTTCTGTTGTCAATGCCTTGGTGAAGGGATCAGCCAGCTGAGACAATGTCCCAATTTTTATGACTTCAATCTCACCATGCTTAACCTTCTCTCTAACACTATAATACTTGAGAGCTAAATGTTTTGAATTTTCAGACCTCTTATTGTTCTTGCTGAAAAACACAGCAGCTGCATTGTCACAAAAATACCTCATAGGTCTTGATAAAATAGAATCAAAGAGACTAGTCTGAATCAAGAAATTCTTAATCCAGACACCCTCACACACTGCATCATATATAGCAATGAATTCTGCCTGCATTGTGGAAGTGGAGATCAAACTTTGTTTCACACTTCTCCAAGTCACAGCTCCTCCAGCCATAAGGAAGACATATCCAGTAACAGATTTATTTTCAGCCGGATAATTAGAAGCAAAATCAGCATCACAATAAGCTACAATGTCTAATTGTTTCACTCTTCTATAAACTAACATGTGAGACTTGGTTCTCTGCAAATATCTCAAAACTTTCTTAGCTCCAACCCAGTGTTCATAACCTGGATTAGATTGAAATCTAGACAAAACTCCAACTGCATAAGATATGTCAGGCCTAGTGCACACTTGTGCATACATTAAACTGCCAATGAGTTCAGCATAGGGTTTTTCTTTCATCATCATCTTTTCTTTATCAGTTTTCGGACATTGGTCTTTTGTTAGCTTATTCCCTTTTACCATTGGAACTTGACCATCTGCACAATCCTGCATCTGAAATCTCTTAAGCACTGTGTTCACATAACTCTCTTGAGACAGACCTAGAACCTTCTTAGTTCTATCCCTTTTCAATTCAATGCCAAGGATATATCTAGCCTCACCTAAGTCCTTCATATCAAAATGCTTTGATAAAAAGGCTTTGGTGCTTTTCAATAATTTCAAACCAGTGGATGCAAGCAAAATATCATCTACATATAGAATCAAGAAAATAAAGTCTTTACCCTCAGTTTTCATGTAAACACATTCATCTACCAAATTCTCCTTAAAACCAAACTTCACAATGACTGAGTCAAACTTTAAGTACCACTGCCTAGAGGCCTGTTTGAGACCATAAATTGATCTTTTCAGCTTACACACCATATTTTCAGTTCCAGGTTCTATAAACCCCTCCGGTTGCTTCATAAAAATCTCCTCCTCAAGTTCACCATTCAAGAAGGCTGTTCTTACATCCATTTGATGTAGCTCCATATCTAAATGAGCTACAAGTGCCATCACAATTCTAAAAGCATCTTTAGTAGACACTGGGGAAAAGGTTTCATTAAAGTCTACTCCCTCTTGTTGAGTAAAACCTTTAGCTACAAGTCTAGCTTTAAATCTCTCAACACTGCCATCTGCATTTAACTTGGTTTTATATACCCATTTACACCCTATGGCCTTCTTATTCTGAGGTAATGCCACAAGTGACCACACATCATTGGTTTGCATTGATTTTAGCTCACAGACCATTGCCTCCTCCCATTGGTGAGATTCTTTGCTTTCAATGGCCTGCCTAAAGGTTTTAGGATCAATAATCTCACCAATGTCATAATCAGCTTCTTGTATGTAAATCTGAAAATCTTTTGCTAAATTTTCTAAAGCTGACTTTCTCTCTCTATTTGATCTTCTTAAGGGCTGAGCTGGTACTATAGGTTCAGGTCCAACCTCAATTGTATGTCCTGTTGCATTTTCAGTTGCTACTGGTGGCACTACTTCAGCAAAAAACTCATTATTATCTCGGAGAACAGCATTGTCATTTACTGGAATTACAGGTACATTAACAACTGGTTCAGACATAACATGCATATCAGTGTCACACAAAACATTTTCAGGCATTTCATCAAACTCAAAATCTTCAAATTTATCAGTAAAGTCCATCTCATTAAAGAAGACAGCCTTATTGGTTTCAATAATTCTACTGGTATGGTGAGGACAGTAGAATCTGAATCCCTTTGAATGCTCAGGATATCCAATAAAATAAGCTGAGATGGTTCTGGAATCTAACTTTGACTCATCCGGATTATAAGCTCTTGCCTCAGCCTTACACCCCCAAACATGAGTGTGATGAACACTAGGTTTTCTACCTTTCCATAATTCAAAAGGTGTTTTAGGGACAGCTTTGGTTGGTGTTCTGTTGGTAATGTAATTGGCTGTTTTGAGTGCATCTCCCCATAAAAATCTTGGTAACCCTGAAGTACACATCATACATCTAACCATAGTCAAAAAGGTTCTATTCCTTCTCTCTGCAACTCCATTCTGTTCAGGTGTGCCAGGGGTAGTGTAATGTGCCTTAATGCCATTTTCTTCCAAAAACAAAGCAAAAGAACCCTTGTGTTGTCCTTTTTCAGTGTATCTACCAAAATACTCTCCCCCTCTGTCAGACCTTACCACTTTTATTTCTGCATTTAATTCTTTTTCTACTTCAGCCTTAAAGATTTTAAACTTATCTAAGGCTTGAGATTTTTCTGAAATCAGATACACATAACAGAAACGGGTAAAATCATCTATAAAGGTGATAAAGTATCTATTTCCACAGATGGTTTCAGTTGCAAAAGGTCCACATATATCAGTATGAATAAGCTCTAAAATTCCAGAACTCCCAATTGCAGTTTTATTTTTCTGCTTAATATATTTTCCTTTCACACATTCCACACAATCTGACAGATCACTGAAAACAAGTGTAGGTAAAATCCCTTGCTTGATTAATAGCTGTAATCTTTCTCTAGATGCATGTCCTAGTCTCCTGTGCCACAAGTAGGCAGAATTTTCTGAAAATTTTCTCTTTACACCAGTCACATTTTTACTCAACCCATTTTCAATCATCAAAATATCAGAAGAAGCAGTAGAAGAGGCAGACAAATCATTCAGAAACCAGTAATCATTAACCAAATTTGCTGAGCCAATAAACTGAGAATTATGAGAGATTTTTATTCCAGAAGAATCAATGGAGAAACAATACTGTTCTTGGACTAAACTTTTAACTGAAACTAAATTCCTTCTCATTGAGGGAATATAGTACACATTATTTAAGACAATGAAAAAACCAGGTCTAACTTCTAATCTAACTGTCCCTATGTCTCGGACAGCCACTCTCATTCCATTTCCTACATGGATCCTAGCCTCATTTCTTCTTGGCTCCCTGCTGCTTTGGAACCCCTGTAAAGAGTTACAAATATGTATTGGTGAGCCAGTGTCAATACACCAAGAACTAGATTTAATATCTACCAAATTAACCTCAATAGAAAAAGCTAATTGGTTACCTTGTTTGGCCTTCCAGTTCTTAAAAACCTCACAGTCCTTTTTCATGTGACCATTTCTTTTGCAAAAATAACACTGGAAGTTCTTGTTTCCATTGAAATTTCCATTTCCATTTCCCTGGAAGTTTTTATTCCCATTGTTCCACTTCTGTTTCATGTTTTCTGGTCTCTTATGTAGATTTGGCTTATACTGACCCCCAGGTTTATTGTGTTTCCACTGTGGTTTGGTTACTAGATTTACAGCAGTAGGTGTAGTCTTGACCCTTTTCAGCCGCTCATGTTCTTGCACACAAACAGCAATAAGCTGATCCAGACTCCATTTCTCTGTCTGAGTATGATAAGTCATACAGAGATTATCAAAATGGGAAGGTAGTGAATTCAGGACCTGGTATACCATAAAACCATCATCTAGAGGCATCCCTATGTCACTAAGCTGAGCTGATATACTGATCATATGCAGGATATGTTCTCTCATATTCTGATTCATCTCAAATTTGGCATTGTGCAGTTTCATCATAAGCATACTGGCTTCTATCTTATCATTGACTTGGAACTTGTCTGTGATACACTGTAAGTAGTCTACAGCATTAGGCATATCAGGGATAGCTCCTCTAACAATATCAGACAATGTTTTCTTAATGGTCAGGATGCACTGTTTGTTGCCTCTAACCCATTTCCTGTGTTCCTCAATCTGCTCTACAGTGGATCCTTCAACCAACACAGGTTGAGGAGTACTAAAAATCCAATCAATCCCTTGATTCAAAAAAGACAGCTCAATTTCCCCTCTCCATTTTTTAAAATTACTACCATTCAGTTGGACAACAGTCCCCATATTGAGCACTGAAAAAACAAAAAACAACAAGAAGAAACTAAGTTGCAGCCTTAAGTCTTTATACACATATATATATATATACATTCAAAAAACAGATATTTGTATATAATCTTTCACACAGTAAATGTACTTTATTACATGTCAGTTTACTCACTGCTTACAACAAATTAATTATAATAACCATTGTATCATATCTGTTTCAGCAAAAACATATACAAAAGTATATTACTAATAGAATGATATTTCTTTATGCATACATATCATTCTCAATAACTTGACTACCTGTATGGCAAAGTACTAGTTATTCCTTTATCCTTTAATGTACTACCATACAAAAAACATGTTTTATAACTAAGATAAATCAATACCTGTAGGCAAAAGAAAATATCCAGTTATATATATCCTTATACGTTTTTCATATGACATACAAAACCATAAATCTGTTTTAGAATTCACTTCGTTTAAATCCATCTGTAGATGATACTAAAGCATTCTAATGCAGTTTATGCAAAAACCTGTTTTAGTTCCTTCATAATCAATTTGAGTACTTAAATAGCTATGCTGTATGCATTATGAAACTTAACATACTCAATTTGATTCTAAAACAGCAACTGATATCATTAAGATAAACCAGTCTCATGCTTAAGTTTATTTAGAGATATGAAAAGAAATTTTATTTAAACAAGTGGGATCAAGTTTACTGTCAGTTCATATCTGAAAAACATATAAGCATACATATAATCCCAATCAAAAAATCATACCAGAATCAATTTCATGTCCATTTAGCAATCCAAAATCAGAAAACACATTCCATTCTAAGATCACAGTAGTATAATTACACCACAAAAAATTATCACACTCAAGAAATCATATTGATTCATGATTATCCAACTTAATTCTATCACACAAGTTTCATCTGGGCATCTATCCTAGAACTTAAGCACCCCCCAGGAGAGCATCTAGGGTTCTGTAATGATTCAAAAGAAAAATTGCAGAAAAAAAACCCAAAAACATGTAATCACATACCAGATCGCTCCCGCGCTGCAAAACAGAGGTTATTCCAGAAAAATACATTGATTTTCTTGTTCAAAAACATGATAAAACAATATTTCATTAGAGATAGTACCTTAAAATCGCAAACATAACAGCACCCAATCGAAAAAACCAGGGAACTCATCCGCCCCAAAATCTCGTTCTTCAGAAAACGATATTTTTTTTTTTATTCGTGTTTTGCTTAAAAGGGATCCGTTTTCGCGAATCCGGATCAAATAGGATCCGCATGTTTTTCCTTTTGTCGGGTCGGTATTTTCGATCGGGTTTGATAGAAAACTTACGGGTTAAGTTACTCAAGAACCCTAATTTTACATACATCTATATGTTCATTCTTCATACAATTGCGGAAGAAAAATATGAAGAAAATTGTGCAAAATTTGATCAGATATTATGGTTTAAGAAAGTGTAAGGTTGGCTCTGATACCAACTGTTATAATATATAAATACCAAGAAACCAAACACATATTCATAAACACATACATAACAACCATATGATCATGAAAACAATAACGTTATTGAGATATTAGTATTGAGTACCTTGTTCAATCATTCCAGCAGTAGCAGCCATTTAGTATAGAAAAATAGATAAAAGAAATCTTCTGTGCAGCACTCTCCTTATGTCAGGCACAATGGAATGCAAAACTGATTGACGTATCTAGAGTGTGCACAGGGACTCCTTTAAATACAACTTAAGTTATAACTCAAAACCTTATCCATCATAGAGTTAGAGTTATTATCAACTTCAACTTAAGTCTATCTCTCATATCTTAATAATAAGATAATTAATTGTATTTCAAATATAATATCTATCCAATTCAAGTAGATATTATTAACATGATCTTTGTGATATATTATTCTCACTTTATTTATTCTGATAAACGTAGGAAGTTGTTATTATCCTTATAACACTAAATGTAGAGTCCAATCTAACACATAAGAGAAGCAGAGGTAAACAGCTTCGTTGCATCCATTTCCTCTTCATCAAAATCATCATCTGTAAATTTCACCAAGGAGAGCATGCTCTTGACAAGCGGCATAATATCGAGGGCAATATTCGGAAACAAGTGCAAATATCAAAAGGAGTTCCTAGCAGTGCTCAATGAAGCACTCAAACTCAGTGGCGGATGTGAAATAGCTGATGTGTTTCCCTCACTTCGATTTCTTAGTTTCGTTACTGGGGCCATACCAGCGATGAGAAAGATACGAGACAAGCTTGGGGAGGTACTTGACAATATCATCGATGATCATAAGAGGAAAAGATCATTGAAGGATGATAAATCAGCACGAGTACTTGATCATCATCATTGTGATCAAGAGGAGGATCTAGTCGACGTACTTCTAAAACTCCACGAGTCAAATAAGAAGCTTGATTTCAAATTGACAACTGGTCAGATCAAAGATCTCATCACGGTATGTAGCCTTAGATATGAATTGTTAGCTTGATATACATGCATGCATGATATATATGCATGTTACTGCATTAACAACCTAGCCATCGCTCGTTAAAATGATCCTCAAATATATATGCATGGTTTATTTATCCTTCTATTCTGAATAGTTTGTTAAGCTCTATGAGCAGGTTCCTTATATATACTCAGATATCTATTATGCAGGATATCTTCGGTGGGGGAAGTGAGACAACAGGTACAACCCTAAATTGGGTAATGTCAGAGTTAATGAAAAACCCGAGAGTAATGAAGAAGGCCCAAGCTGAGGTACGGCAATCAGTACTTCTTAGAAATGAAGATACCGCTTCGGGCAATGCACAGCACAAAATGGATTACGTCAAGGCAATTGTGAAAGAAACTCTGCGGTTGCACCCTCCTACCCCCTTGCTTGTAAGAGAATCAAAAGAAAGATGTGAAATAGATGGATATGTATTGCCTGCGAAATCCAAAGTACTCATCAACGCATGGGCACTGGCTAGAGATCCGGAACAATGGGGAGATGATGCTGATTCGTTCAAGCCAGAGAGGTTCCTCCATGACTCGATGACTGCCAAAATCGAATTTAGAGGGAGTGACTTTGAGCTCCTTCCCTTCGGGTCCGGTCGAAGAATGTGTCCCGGCATGTCATTTGCCAATGCAATGATTGAGCTCTCTCTCTTCCAGTTGCTCTTCCACTTTGATTGGGAACTGGCTGATGGGATCAAACCAGATGATCTAGACATGACTGAGAGATGGGGAGCAACATGTAGGAGAAGGGATGATTTGCACGTCATTGCAACCCCTCATTTCCTTGATTCAATGACCCAGTCCTAACCTCCTAGCTAGGATAGGAGCCGATATGGCTCTTGAGCCGGTTCTTAGGGTTTCTGGTGTGAGTGTCCCTTAAGCTGCATGAGTGTCTCCTTCAATAAACTGGGACAAGTCCTTGAAAACTTTGCCATACATATTCAGATTTCCATTTATCTAAAATCTTCATCCTGTCAAGTTCAGGGTTCTATACTTACACTCTTATGAACCAGAATTTATGGAACATGAGAAAATGGGCCTCATTTTGATTTTTGAGAACACAATTCATCTGACAAATTACCGAAGATATTCCTATATAAAACAATAATACAAAGTTTGGACGGATCATGAAAGAATTACATCTATTTTATCCTTTAACGATCCCTTCCTTTCGATTTCAGTTCAGATAGCGCGCAATGACCCTGATCATGATATATATCAAATCTCTTCTTTTGTAATCATAGAAAGTTCCCGGAAAAAGTTCATGGTATCAAACAGCAAAGAATAGGAAAAGAACCATATCCAATATCATTGCTCAAAATGGCCTCACGTCACTGTGAATTGATGTTTGGTGGCATAAGATATATGTATTGCCTGGTTTTGAGGGCAGGGCGAACTTGCAGCTTAGTTACAACCTTCACGAGGTATATGATACCCAACAAATATTGTGTTGCATTTGTTATCCTCGATCTTACATTGACTGATCACGATAACAACTAATGCTTATGCTTGTGATAAAAAGTTCCCTAGGCCTTACTTCTCTGAATCTCTTCGCAACCATAAATCGGCAAAGATGATTGTTTTATTAAATCTGACAAGTAGAAACATTGATGTCAATGTTTTATTAAATCTGACAAGTAGCATGTTCAAAAATAAAAATAAAAAATCTGACAAGTACAAACATTGACGTCAATGATGCAAGTGTAGCGACGGCGTTTGGAGAAAAGCCCTACTTTGATTATGATTCAAATCATCTCCAAAACTGGCCATTGTTCTAATTGATAATTTGCTGCAAGTTCTACAGACTCTTCTCAACTTCTCTTAGTTGTTATTTCTTGCTTCCCACACATTCTCGTGATAATTAGAGAAAAACCTAAAAATCCACAATCTTTTAAGATAAACTCATTCACTTTTTGTTTTTAAATTTACACCCAATACAATAATTTAGTCTGTCTTATAAATTTTACAATAATTGACCACATAGTACTAATTATAGGGATTGATATGTCATTCCAATGAAAACATATTTGACCTGTCTATTCCACTTTATCATAATACAATTACACTTTTACCCTTAATCTAAATATATATTTCTCTCCTCTCATCTGCCTCTCATTTTTTCTCCCAGCACCTATCTTCTCTCTCTCTCGCCGGTGAAGTACGACTATGTGAAGACATCGGTAGCTTGTACCCGTCGCTGACGAGGTTAGATCCATCACGTCAGTCATCGTCACCTTCAGATCTAACTGACTAGATCTCCTCCTCCCTCTCCGATTTCCCGCCGGAGTCTCTTCCTCCCTCGACCAGATTTCCTCTTCCTTCAAGTCTTCGACCAAATCTCCTCCTCCCTCAAGTCTCTTACCAAATCTCCTACCCATTAAAGTTTACTAAAGGTAGTAAATTTTGTTTTTTACATGTAAGTTGATTTTTCACTGTTTTTAATGTGTATAATGGGTGTTGGAGACAGTGTTCGAAAAATCGGCCTAGGCGGCGCCTAGGCGCTGGAAGGTGGCAGGCCGACCCGATTTTGCCCAAAAACGTGAAAAAATCGGAGTTGGCTTTTTATCGAAAAATCGGGTGCCTAGGCGGGCTGGGCGGCGGGCTAGGCGGGCTGGGCGCCTGGGCGGGTTTAAGAAAAAATTGATCTGTCGTTGCACTTTTTTAGATTTAGACTTCATTCGACACTTTTTTTAGGTTTAGGCGACACTGCGACAGTCTCTCGAATTCTCGAATTCTCAAAAACCCAGCGCCTCTCGAATTCTCTCTCTCGTAAAAACCCACCAGCGCCGCCACCCATCGGCCCAGCCACCTTCGGCGTCGCGTCCCAGCAGCCCTGCGAGTCTCCGCGACGGCGTTTTGACCCACCTGCCTCGCGAGCTTCGGCCTCCACGTGCTCCACCGGCGATTCCTATCGGTAATTCTTCAGATCGAGAAGTTACGAAGTTTCTGTTTGAAGTTTCTGTTGATTCCTATCGATTCCTCAGGCTCAGCGACGCCTCAAGGCCATTAACGGCCACCTCATCTCCGACGTAACCGAGTCCGAGTCCATACTCTGCCCCAACTCCACTGCCGGCGAGTTCGTTTCCGGTCCGCTTCTCCTCTCTCTCTCTCTCTCTCTCTCTTATTTTTCTGCTCTATGTTGTTTATGTGGTGTGGCAGCTCAATTTTGTTTTCTGTTTGAGTCTGTTGAAGTTTGTTTTAGAATCGATTGTCTGTTTCAGTGTATTCAGAAGTTTGTTTGAGTCTGTATGAAGTTTCTGTTTCAGAATCGATCGTCTGTTTCAGTAATTCAGTGTATTCAGAATCGATCGTCTATGAAGTTTATTTTTCTGCTCTATGTTGTTTATGTGGTGTGGCAGCTCAATTTTGTTTTCGTGGCAGCTCAGTGTATTCAAGTTTCTGTTTGAGTCTCTGTTGAAGTTTCTGTTTGAGTCTCTGATCAAGTTTCTGTTTGAGTCTGTTGAAGTTTGTTTTCTGCTCTATGAAGTTTCTGTTTCAAGTTTCTGTTTCAGTGTATTCAGAATCGATCAGTCTCTGTTGAAGTTTGTTTTGTTCTCTATGAAGTTTCTGTTTCAAGTTTCTGTTTCAGTGTTTTCTGCAATCATTTTTCAGGTCTCTAATGGCTGCGAATGAATCTTCTGGAGCATCTAATTCAATGACATCTTCAGATAATTCATTGAAGCGTAATTCAAGTGATGTGGGGTGGGAGTTTGCGGTATTGGCGGATCCTACTAATCCGGATAAGTTAAAGTGTAAGTTTTGCATGAAAGTGGTTAGTGGTGGAATATATAGAATGAAGCAACACATAGCCAATATCAAGGGAAATGTATCCTCATGTTCAATGTGTACGGAGGAGGCTAAAGCCAAATGCAAAGCGGCAATAGAAGAAGCAAAAAGCAAAAAGGAGTCTTGGAGGGCTTTCAAGAAGAGATAGATGCCTAAGTTTTCAATTGCTATGTTTGTTTTTGTTGTAATATATGCTAGACACTTTTATTTTGTGGTAGTAGTACTTGATTGTCTTTGCATGGGTTTAGACACTTTTATTTTGTGGTAGTAGTACTTGATTGTCTTTGCATGTTTGAGTTTATATGTATGTTTTTATGATCAGTTTTCGTTTTAGAGTTGTTTGGAAGCTCTTGTATTATTATTTGATTGTTGATGGATCAATTTGGTTGTTGGTAAATGTCTATTTCAGTTAAAAAAGGTAAAACCGCCTAGGCGCTTTGGGCGCTAGAAGGTGGCTGACCGCCCGACTAGCGCCTAGCGTTTTTTTGAACACTGGTTGGAGATACTATTTTGCAAGTGCTCTGATAAAGTTTACTATGGGTAGTAAACTAATGATTTACTATCAATGTCTCAGGTTTGTTCATCTGCTCGAGTTTACTACCCCAGTAAAAGTTTACTAAGGGTAGTAAACTTTATTTTTCATATCTAAGTTGATTTTTCTCTTCTGATCTCCTCTCTCTCTAACTGTCACTCACATATCCTTGCCTCCATCATCTTCGACGAGCTCATCCTTCCCTTCACCTAATCTCCGCCTTGTCCTCTTCGGTTGCTGCAACAATGAGTGAAGAACAACGTCAAATACAGATCTGGTCATGTCGTCTGCACACCGACGCTAGGAAACGTCGATACTGGGGTTAGTAGACTTGGATTGGATGAAATACTGGGGTTAGTAGACTTGGCTTTGAAGTATATTGGGGTTAGTAAACTTGATTTTGATGTATACAATGCGTTATTAGATTTGGTTTGGAGTATACTAGGGTTAGTACGTACATTTAGTTTTGTAGTATACTAGAGTTATTAGACTTGGATTTGAAGTATACTGGGGTTAGTAAACTTGGATTTGATGTAGATGTCGCCCACTTTCTGTAAAAGTTTATTGCCCCTAGTAGAAAAAAAAATCCGACGAAATTCCGGCTACCAGTAATTTTCCGGCGTCCGGTGACAGGAGCCCGTGGTTGGTGACCAGAGATCGGAGTCCGGCGACCGGAGATGCTCCGGCAAAAATATTCTCTTTCCTTTTTTTCTCTAAGTGTATAAGGAACAAGGGTAAAATTGTCTCAAATAATATTACTTTATTATAAATTTAATAAAGATTTGTGTATTTGGGCATTAGTAAATACACCTTGTATTGGAATGAGCATTTGACTTTTTAATTCATTGGTATGAGGTTTGACTTTTATTATTTTGTGCAAATGGTCATTCTCCCTAGATTTTATTTCAGAAATTTAAATTTATTTCAAATTTTCCACTATCATTTTTGCCTTTTTAATGTGTATTTTGTTTTCTACCTTTAAGATAGGTTACAAATAGATGAATTAAATTTTGGGTTTATGGTTTTAGATTAAGGGTTATGGTTTAGGGTTTATGGATGAATTGGGTTTTGGGTATAGGGTTTTAGGGTTTAGGGTTTATGGTTTACGGTTTAGGATTTGTGGAGGAATTGGGTTTTGTGTATAGGGTTTAGGGTTTCAGGGTTTATAGTTTAGTGACAAATCTTGCAATTTTATTTTTGAACAGGTTTTATTTTTACGATTAAATATAAATAGATTTTTTTTCTTTAATAAATCAACCTAATTAATAGGTGAGTGTATTTTAAAAGTGTGAAAATATGTAAATTTAATCTAAAATATGTATAATAAATTAGGTGTATTGTCAAATATCCCAACAATCTCTCACCGACTCAATAGAACCGTGGGCTAATTAAGGTGGAAATGTCCAGTCTCCGGATGGATCCGACCCGGCCCGCTAAACGAGTCGCATTTTTACTTCTGCCGCATTTTGCAGAGGTTCCAGTAGATGACCATGGCCATTGCACTGATTGCAGCAGCAACATTGGCTCTGGCCAGACCAGCCTCGACGGCTTTGCTATCAACAACACACAGGGCCAACCGGGTCTTCACTCCTTTTGCTCTTTCTCATTCTTCTGCTGCCTCTAAGCCTTCAAGAGCTCTCTTTCTCTACTCCAAGCCCGGCTGCTGTTTATGTGATGGCCTCAAGGAGAAGCTTCAGGCGGCTTTCTTGCTCTCCGGCCCTGATTCCATTCACGACGTTGATTTACATGTAAAGCCCAGTTCAGTGTTTGTGTTTTCTCCGAGTTTCAAGCTTCAAGCTTTGTCTCTGTTTTTAGTGAAGTTTGTTGTGTTGGGTTTTGTTCAGATAAGGGATATTACAAGCAACCCTGAGTGGGAGAAAGCTTACCAGTATGAGATACCTGTTTTGGCTAGAGTGTTATCTGATGGCACTGAGGTTAGTTTCAGCATCAATTTATGTAATGTGTTGGTTTTTGCATTTGGGGAATTTTTGAGTTTGATTAATTTTCAGCTCTAGACAGATTTCTAAGCTTTATGAATGCAATTGTGATCAGTCTTTCATAATGAAGTTAATGACTTTATGTGTCATATTGGGACACTCTTGAAAGTGTTAGGCTGAAAGGTATAGGATATAGAGGTGTCAATGCAGTGACAAATACAAAGGAAAGTGAAAGAATGTGGTTCTCTTATCATCTATGACAACCTTTGGTTATGTGATACAAGTCATAGAACTAGTATTCCTGGAACAACCATCTAATTATTGAGACAAGGCCAGGATGATGTTCCTGTTTTAACCAAGAAATTGCAACCTTGAAACTTATGATCAACTATTCGCCAGAAATAGTTTATAGGACATGCTGTAGTCCAGATTTAGTAAGATATTGCTTCACCTAGGGATGCAAATTGGGCTAGGTATTCTGCCAAAGCCTTTATTTGGACTCTGGTTGGAATCTTACAACTTGGTGCTGAGTTTTGTTTTAATAATCCCTGCTACAATTACTTTGGGCTGAACTCTGAGGTGAAGTACCTGCACTCAAGCCTGATCAATGACCAAACATGTGGTCTTGTTCCAAAACCCACATTTCTCGTATAAAACTGCTTTCATTTATATATGATTCATACTGAGCAATGATTGTATTCATTTCATTTGGTTATTTAACTTTTTTATGATCCTTCATTTTATTTTTATTTCTCATACAATTAAAAATTTTCAGATGTAAATATAAAATCTCTTGCAATAATTGATATTGATACGCTTTTTGGATTGATCATATGATTCATATCCTTTATATTATCTTTTGCTCTGTCAGCATTGTCAAATTTGATATCTTTTTTTGTTAAAGTGATAGCTGGTTTGAATCTTTAAAGAAGATTCTATATTATTGGTGGGCTCTATAGTGCAGTCAATTTAGAGGCAACAAAGAGCCATCAGTAGGATGATGCTAGTCTCTGGATGTTGGCATTGAATGGTTTTGGTTGATCAATCATAATAAAATAGGTCTTTAGTATCCTAGGACTTACACAAATATTGGAAGTCACAGTAAAGACTAGATTCCATTAAATTATACTGTAAAGTTACTAGGTGAACAGTGTCCTACATAAATCAATTGTGTCACAACTTGTGATTGTGAACACTGAGGTGATTTTAATAATTGATGCAAATGCTTGAGTGAGTTTGTGTTGATATCTGAGTAGGGGGTAAATGTAAACGCTACTTACGTTTTTTCTTTTTTGGCATATGGATCCAATTGACCGGTTTGGTTGTCATTTGAGTTCAATTCAAGAGGAATCAGTTATCTGTCGTTGAGTGATCTGACTATGTAAATGTTTTTGTTATCCTCTGATATTGGACTTACTTTTGAATCAATGTGTTTATGCGTCCGTTTCCAACTTTGTTATGGTTGGAGGCCCCTTACTATGTGTTAAATTTTATATTAATTCTAATGGAATATTTTTCGAATTCCATTCTTCTTCATTAGTTACTTTTTTTTTTCTTTTCTCCTGTTACTGTGACCTATCTTCTGTGAACATAAGATTCTTATTCCTGAGTGCCTGCTGATGGATGCAGATCCTCTTTGCATGTCTAATGTTTCTCAGTTATTTAATTAGCTTATGGTATCCATGATCAAGTTCCCCAGTCATACATCTCTGATTGAGTTTACTTTTATTGCTGTGCATGATTGCAAGAATATGGATCTTGTTGCTAGTCTATTTATTTTATTTTTGGAGGTGCTGCCAAGGTATCAAGAAGTATTTCTCATTAGATGATGGAACTATAGCTCCATGCTCAAATGAGCAGTCAACTTGAAGCATTCAAGTTTTCTGACCCTGTTTGTTGTCTTTAACAAGAACGGAGTTGTTTGTAGATTATAGATGGCATAAGACTCGTACTCTTTCCTGATCCTGTAGTTTTATGAGCATGTTATAAAACATTCTTTTAGCAGACTTAAAGAATTTAGATTTTTATTGTTTTCATGGGACACGTGTGTAGTTTCATCTAATGCAAATATCACTGTCTGGTCCAGGAGACTCTACCTAGATTATCTCCTCGTCTTGGAGTGGAAATGGTTCAGAAGAAAATAGATGCAGCCTTGAAACATTAGTGGGTTCTGGATTCTCTTGTGATCAAAGTTAAGTATTCTTCTCTGTAATGTAGGTCTTGAATTGTAAGGAAAAATATTTTGGAGTATTCAACTCAACCTTGTAGCCAATACTTTAATCGAACAGTCAGACAAATTGTTTTTCTTTGTTTTCCCGTTACCTTTTGTTTTCTTTCCATTGAATAGAGTTCTTCAATGAAAAGTCTGGCTAAACTTCCATCTCTTCTTATGCAAGACCAACACTCTTCCTACAGATTCCAAAAGTCCCTAACCTTTTTTGAAGCAGACAGCTCTGTAGTATGGTTCTTTTGTTGCTGTGATAATGCATACCAATTGCAGGTCTTCCTTCCGTGCCATATTTTTCATATAGCTTTAAAGAAAACAGCTACTCTTTTGAAACAATTATCCCATTTTGAACTACCACTTCTGAGCATTATTGAAAAACTACAATACATACAAAGTTCTCTCCACTAGTTTCTCCTCTTGTTAGCTTTGTTGTAGGAAGACAGATTTTCCTCTCTTCTTTTTCCTTGATATTTCCCATCTGTATAATATGCATCTTTTTCTACAACATTACAAGGATCATATTGTCATCATCTTCAATCAGACAAATTTAAAGTTCATTCTTTTTCAGTGGATAATTAAAGTGGAATTGCTTTACATACCACTTCAATAATTCGACATAGAAAACTTGCCAATAAATTATTTGTATTAGAAAGTTGAGGAATATTTTTTGGACAAAAGTTGTTGCTCAAGTTCTGGCAATTTTACCCTCAAAAGCTTCATTAGTTGTTCTTTTTTGCATGCATGCATTTCATAGTTTGGATGATATGCATATTGGTGTAAGCTACTGATATAGAGAAATCAAACAGATTTGGTTCAACCAAATGAAAGTTTCTATTATGAACAATCAATAATATTACTTGCATATACAATTGGCTAGTGTCCAACTGGGCTGGCTGTACAACAAGAGCATTATGTTTATTTCAAAGACATAACTAAAGGAAACAATCATTGATTTCGTTGCTTACTAGTAGCTGATTGATCCCTCTACTTTGCCATGGGCACCACAAAAAGATCAAGAAAAGGAGATTGATTACACACAAAGGTACTCTTTCTTCTGCATTATGCAGAGGCCAGGATGGTTGCATGGTTTAAGACTAAGTTATAGATCACTTCACCTTCAAAACAAAAGTAATGGAAGATGATATATCTTTGACCGAGTCTTTAAAGTGAACACAGCAATGGTGCTTCCCTTTATCTCGTACTTTTTCCTGAAATTGATTTGTGATTTCAATAATTCACAAGATGATTAGCCATTAGCTATAGGATGCAGTCTATGATTCATATATCCCTTTCTCCGTCTTTAAACATGATAAGTCAATGTCGGACTTTGCTCTCTTTTAGTTTTTGCACGCTATTCTCAGTATTCTGATATGAAATTGTTGGTACGCAAAAAAATATATATATAAATATATGTATACATATATATATATATATATGAAAAAAAAGGAGTCAATTTAAATAAAAAAAGGGAAAGGCAGATAAAGAAAAAAATGAATGAGTCCTTATCAAGGTACTATACTCCTACACAAAGGCTATTTGAGTTTACCTATAACTCATACAAGTTACTTATCCTATTGTGACTCATCTACCACAACCCTATACAATATAAAAGGGGGACACACGCCAAAAATAAGATGAACAGACGCAAGAAAGCAGAAGAAGACGCAGGAAAAGCAAAGAAAACAAGAATAACCCTAGAGGTACAGCTGATTCTCTCATCCTCTCATGTTCTTGGTGACTATGTTCTCTGGCCCTTGTTACTGGTGACTATGTTCTCTGGCCCTTGTTATTGGTGACTATGTTTTCTGGATACTATGGTTACTGTGATTCCTGGCTCTGGTTCTATGGTTACTGTGGTTACTCAAATCCTTTGTGGATTCTTGGTTCTGGTTCTATGGTTACTCAAATCCCTTGTGGATACTTGGCTCTGGTTCTACGGTTCCTTGGTTACTTAAATCCCTCCTGGTTACTATGGCTCTATGTTACTGTGCTCTGATGGTGATTATGCTCTTAATCTTGGTTACTTAAACCCCACATGAATCAACCTAGTTACTATGGCTTTACCTAATCCTGGTTACTATGTTTTCTGGATGCTACTATGTTCTCTGGTCCTACAGTTACTTTGCTACTAACTGTGTTCTGTAACTTACTGCCTCAACCCTCCAAATCCAAATACCAAACCCATGACACAGTTCCTTGACCAAAAGAAAAGAACCAGAAACCTATGATCTGTGTCAATCTTGATCAAAGATCAAATCAAACAGGGGACATCAACTACCAATTCGGCTAACCAGGATGCTAAAATACTTGGTGCTTTCATGAACAAACAATTGAAAATCCAGGCAGTAAGTGTTCTAAACAAACCTCTCAAAGAGAAGACAAACTTAAACTCACCTTCTCGGTAGGCTCCTGCAAATGTGTCCCCAATTCCCAATCAAATGGTCACCTTCTCGGAGAAGATTTATCCTGCCCAACACAGAAAGCACAAGCTCTCAGTTTCTGTTTTTCCTCACAAATTAAAGAACAGAAGAAAGTGAGTTTTCACCTGCTTGGCGCATTCGAAACCTCAGGGCAGACTCTAATCCTCTCGAAAATACAATGCATTTGAAACTCTAATTCCGGCCTGGACTTGGTCTGCGAATCCATCTTCAACTCGATTTCAAACTCCAAATTCATTTTCGACAGTAACAAGGACAAGGCGAAGGAGAAACTGAATCAGTTTGAAAAAAAAAAGAAACATAAACCTTCGAAATCAAACCAAGAAATTATCCTTACCCAATCAGTGCCGAAATCCTCAAATTGCAGGCCTCAATCTGTAGAAGCTCTTATTCAACTGGGTAGAAGCACCCTTCTCTGTTTCTGAGTTGCAAATCGGGGCAAGCCAAGTGCTGTTAGAAGAGGAATTAAATGGAGGCTTTCATAAATCGAATAGAGGAGTGAAGTGCGAACTATGAAGAAAAGATTGCGAACCTTACCCAATCGGTGCAGAAATCCCCAAAATTGCAAGCTCCGAATTGGACCTCTTCTCCCAATCGAACACCCGTGATTCTTCTCTCACTAAGTTTCGACTCTCGGAGCGCCTTCTGGGCTCCAATCGCCATGGCAACAGACGGACAAAGCGGAGGAGGAAGACGAAGAAGTGAAACGTGAAGGAGGAAGACCCTAATACTGACTCCATCTCCGATGTGTTTCACACCCAAATCTGTCCTGGGTTTCGAAGGGAGAACAAACATAAGAAGAAGGAAAGAGAAATGGTGAGAGAGGAAGACGAAGAGGAAAAAGATAAGGGACCGAAGTATTGGGCCTCCGATCCGGGCCTCCAACTTGGGCCTCCGAACTGGGCCCCCGAATCAATTGGGCCTGCCAAGGAAAAAGCCTGGTAACAAAGCTTCAACAAAAAAAAAAAGAGACATATGGGCCTCCGAAATGGGCCCCCAAATTGGGCCTATACCGGGTGCCTAATTAAAAAGCTTGCCTCTTGAAGTCTTGGGCCCCCAAATTGGGCCTATACCGGATGTCCAACTTGAAGTCATGGGCCTTCAACAAAAAAAAAGGGGCATATGGGCTTCGGTCACCTTCCTAATGGGTCCTCGACAAAAGGAAAAGGGAAACAAGCCCACTTCACAGGCCCATCATCAATACAAGACCAACTCCACAAATCTTTCAGTATGAAGCCCGATCCAAGTCCCAAGGCCCGAATCAAAGATCTTAGGGCCTCTTGCAAATAAAATGAAAACAGGCCCACTTTGCTAAAGACAGCAGTACAAAAGCCCGGTTTAAATTCCAAGGCCCAACAACAAAATACGATGGGTGCCCAAATCAAATAAAATAACTCCAAGGAAAATCTATGGGCCTCTCACAAATGAAAGGGAAAAAGCCCACAAAAGTCATTATCAATGCAAGTTCGGTCTCACTAAATTACAGGCCGAGCACACGTCCAAATGCAGCAATGTAAAAGCCCACTCCAAGTCTCAGGGCCCAACTGCAAAGCCAAGAAAATGAGCCCACACAAGTCATTATCAAATTACATGTCGAGTTCAAATCCAGATGCAGCAGTGTAAAAAGCCCACTTCAAGTCTCAAGGCCCAACTGCAAAGCCCAGGATGATGGGTGTCCAAATCAAATCAGTTGGCACTCTACCAAATGAAGTATCGACAAGAAATACAATTGATGGATTCAAAATATGTACATCTGTCAAAACCAAATCCGGGCGTGAACTACAGTGGTTTGATTCCCACAAGGGATATGTAGGCAGTCCGGATTTAAATCTGGATACAACCATGGCTAAAACCAAATCCTGGTTCTTTTCAAAGCCAATTTCCTAAACACAAAATCAAATCCCTGACTCTTTCAGTCAAATTCTCAAATCCACTCTAAATTTCGAACTACACCGGTTTGATCCCTTCACAGGGTATGTAGGCAGTCTAGATTTAAATCTGGATGCAACCACAACTTCAAATAAATTCTCGGATCTCCTGAAGCCTCGCTCCATAGCTCATACACCTTCAGATACAAATCCCAAACACTACTCTCATTTCAAAATCAAAGCCCTCCAATAGGTCATTCACTTGTTGGGAATCCTGAACTACGAATGGTTTGATCCCTCCCAGGGTACGTAGGCAACCCATTCGGGTGCAGTCGTAATACCAAATAAACTCACATTGGTTTCTTCATAAATCGAATCAAGGGGTGTTCCCTTGTAATGAGGGATTGTAATTAAGAGACACGTTCTGTCTTGAATGAGTTGAACCAGACATAATTAAAATTCTATTTTAACCAATAAAATAGAGTAAAATTACGTTGGGTGACATTTTACATTTTTGTGCACATTTTTACCCAACAGAAATCTACCAAAACTTTCGATAGATGTATCCATCGTGCCTTTTATAAAGATTATGCAGCATCAATCTGAGTGAATGCATCCGAAATTTAGGGTATGTACTTGATTTGTTATTCATCAAGAAATGTTCGAAAGTTGGAGATGAAGTATAAGCTTAGTTCCAATTGTTGTTGGCTATGGTCATTGGTCCAGAAACTAATCAAACTATACTCTCTTACAAGGCATTGTTGAGGACAGTTGTATTTGCAAATATTATTAACCGAGTAATATTCACCTCGTGTTTCTTGTTCTTACTGAAATTACTGCTATAACTTGTCTGTTAGAATACACTGATTGCAAGAGGATTAAGTGTATCAGAGCAAAGAAACAATATGGATGAATGATTCACTTATTCGAAAAACAAGGACTGGCTTATAAAGCCTACAAGACTATCTTCGGAGCTACAAACTCTCAACCACTCCGAGATCATCCTCCAAGAAACAAGCAACTGGTTTGGAAAAGATCAAACCCTAACAAACACTAAAGAACAGGTAAAACCCTAACAGAACCTAATTAATAGGACTTTATTTTAACAAACTAAGACCAAGTGAAACATGACACTTGGCCTAAACTGAAATCAACCCTAACAAACCCTCCCTTAAACTTACTACACCAGTAGTTAGTTTACATCAGCAACATCACAGACTCCAATCTCTTCCCTGAGCTTCCGAAAAGAATCCAATCTCAAGGGCTTTGTCATAAGATCTGCTAGTTGTTCATGTGTGCCACAATGAACCAACTCGATAGTTCCTTCATTTGTAAGCTCCCTAAGAAAATGAAACCTTACATGAATGTGTTTGCTCCTACCATGCATTACTGGATTTTTTGACAACTTGATGGTGGAACTGTTGTCGCACATTATCACGATCTTGCCTTGAGTTGTTTGTCCAAACTGCTCCAGAACTCGGTTCAGCCAAATTGCTTGAGTTGCACAGCTTGCAGCAGCTACAAATTCAGCTTCTGTTGTGGATAAGGCAACTATTGGTTGCTTCTTTGATAACCATGATACAGCTCCAGAGCTTAGAAGAAACACCTGCCCTGAAGTACTCTTCCGATCCTCCAAGTCACCAGCATAATCACTGTCTGCATATGCAAGCAATTTCCTTGATCCCTCCCTTTTGTAGAGAATTCCAAAACTAACAGTACCTTTTAAGTATCTCAAGATCCGTTTGGCAGCTTGGAGATGCATCTCAGTAGGTTTACTCATGTATCTGCTAATTAAACTCACACTGTACATTAAATCTGGCCTGGTTGCAGTAAGATACATTAAACTTCCCACAATCTGCTTGTAGTAACCTTCATCAACCCTTACTCCAACCTCATCCTTATGCATTTTGAAACCGGGAATGATTGGACTTCCAACTGGCTTACTCTCAGTCATTCCAAAACGGTTCAAGACTTCTGAGGCATACTTTGTTTGACTGATGTATATACCTTCAGGCTGCTGTGACACTTCTATCCCAAGGAAAAACTTCATCTCCCCCATATCAGTCATATCAAATGTACTCATCATGGATTTCTTAAATGACAGCATCATATCTTCATCATCACCAGTGAAAATTAGATCATCAACATAAACACTTACAATTAGCACTTTACCTCCAGTACTCCTTTTGCTAAACAGGGTTTGTTCATTTGGACAAAGATCAAAGCCTTCACTGATGAAGAAGGCTTCTATTCGGCTGAACCATGCTCGCGGTGCTTGTTTTAGTCCATAGAGGGCTTTGCTCAGCTTGTAGACTTTGTCTTCACTGCCCTTCTTCACATAACCTTGAGGTTGCTCCACATATACTTCTTCACTGAGTTCTCCATGTAAGAATGCCGATTTGACATCCAATTGAAAGATCTTCCATTCCTTTTGAGCAGCAAATGCTATGATCATTCGGACTGTTTCCATCCTAGCCACAGGAGCAAATACCTCAGTGTAATCAATTCCATGTTCTTGAGAATATCCCTTTGCAACCAGCCGAGCCTTGTATTTGTCCACCTCTCCATGTTCATTGAGCTTGGTCTTATAAATCCATTTGACTCCAATGACCTTGTGTTCAGCTGGCAGATCAACTAAAGTCCAGGTTTGGTTCTTCACAATGGCATTGATCTCGGCATCCATTGCTTGTCTCCATCTTTCATCTTGTGCAGCTTCTTCGTATCTAATAGGATCAGTGGAGCTCACAATAGCCATGTTTGCTTCTATTTCTTCTTCGGATAAGCCTTCTCCAGTTGTATAATCCTCCAAGTACCTAGGAGTTCGCCTGATTCTGTCAGAGGTTGTGCGACTGACTTGTGGTTCATTGTTGCCTTCATCTTCAAGTAATTCATTTTCATTGATTGGTGGTTCAGTCAATTCATCATCTTCCTCTTCACTTGAGTCATCATCTAGATCACCCCAAGTAAGATCTTTCTTGGCTTCATTGTCATTCCAACTCCAACACTTGTGTTCTTCGAAAAACCACATCTCTGCTGACCATAATTCTTTCCTTTATGGGATCATACAGTCTGTAACCTTTGGATTCCTCACTTACTCCCATCAGTACACATGGATGACTCTTATCTTCAAGCTTGGTCCTCTTCTTATCTGGAACATGCACATGACACAAGCATCCAAATACTCTAAAATGGCTTACCGAAGGCTTCACTCCTGACCAGACCTCCTCCGGTGTTGCATCCTTTACTGCCAAGGTGGGACTTCGATTGAGGACATAGGTTGTCCACTTCACTGCCTCTGGCCAGAACGGCTTTGGAACTTCTTTCTCTGACAGCATGGATCGCACCAAGTTCATGATGGTACGATTCTTTCTTTCAGCTACACCGTTTTGTTGAGGAGTGTAGGCATTTGTAAGCTGTCTCTTAATACCATAATCCTTGCAGAATTGGTTGAACTCGTTTGAATTGAATTCACCTCCTCTATCAGTGCGCAAACACTTGATACTCATTCCAGACTCCTTCTCAACCATACTTTTGAAACTTTTGAAATAACTAAAGGCTTCTGACTTCTCAACAAGAAAATATGTCCATGTCTTCCTACTAAAATCATCAATGAGACATAACACATACCTCTTTCCACTGTTTGATTCAGGAGTCACAGGTCCACACAAATCAGCATGAAGCAATTGTAGCTTGTGAGTGGCTCTCCATGTGCTTTTCTTAGGAATTGGATCCCTATGTTGTTTTCCGACCAGACAATGTACACACACAGCTGCTGGGGAGCCAAGTTTGGGAAGACCATGCACCATATTCTTTGCTTGGAGAGTATGCAGCCCTTTTTGTCCCAGATGTGCAAATCGACAGTGCCACAAGGTGGTGAGCTCTTGAGTACTTGTATGGAAGCATCTTCCATCATATGTGCTTGCAACCAGCACAAACATTCTGTTGGCAGTCATGGTTGTTTCGATGATAAGTCCTTTCTCTGGATGGTATACTTTACACATTCCTTTGTGCATGAGAACTGCAAGTCCTTTCTCTTGCAATTGACCAACACTAAGAAGGTTGTTGGTTAAACCTGGGACATAGAAGACATCGGTGACAGTGTGATTAACTCCATGAACATTCAATCTGACTCTACCTTTGCCTTGAACCATCATCCTGTAATTGTTCCCCAACTTCACATGTTGTCGGAACTGATCATCCATTTCACTGAATTTGGAGAGATCACCACTCATGTGGTTTGAACAACCAGAATCTAAGAACCACACATCCTCCCTTTTACCTTCAACGAAGTCCACATGAGCCATAAGCAACATCTCTTCTTGATCATCGAGCTCCACATAGTTTGCTTCCCAAGTTGGACACTCATATTGAAAATGTCCAAGCTTGTGACATTTATAACACTGTATTGTTGCTTTGTTAAAGGCTTGTCGTCCTCTTCCACGCCCTCGACCTCTGAAAGCATCTCTCCCTCTTCCTCGGCCCCTTGCTCCACTCCTTTCTCCAAAGTTCACATTCAGCACTTGATCATCCTCTCTGTTGTGTCTTTGAAACTTTTGTTCATGAACCACAAGTGTGCTTTGCAATTCATCAACAGACATACTCTCAATATCTTTAGATTCCTCAATTGAGATAACAACATATGTATACCTTTCAGTGAGGGTTCTCAGAATCTTTTCAACCACCTGTGTATCTGACATAGCTTCCCCATTGCTGCGCATTCTGTTAGCTACTGCCATCACCCGAACAAAGTATGCTGCGATACCTTCACTCGGCTTCATCTCCAAGACTTCAAATTCTCTCCTTAAAGATTGGCGAAGAGACCTCTTGACACGATCATTTCCACCAAACTTCGCTTTCAGCGAGTCCCACACAATCTTGGATGTACGTCGGTCCAAGATCTGCTCAAACACTTCTCGATCGATCGCCTGAAAGAGGTAGTTCTTCACTGTGTGATCCTTTGTTCTTGCATTCTCCAACAGCTCCCTCTGTGCATCAGTTAACACTGCTTCTGTGGTTGGCTCCTCGAAACCATTCTCCACCAAACTCCATAATCCTTTGGCTCTTAACAGGTTTTCCATCAGCTCACTCCAATGGTCATAATGACCATCGAAGTGTGGAAGTTTGGTAAGGCCCTTCTCTTCACTCATCGTCTCCTTCTTTGTGAATCACCCGAAAGACTGCTGCTCCCTTTAATCTCAGGCTCCAGTGGGGAGCTCTGATACCAGATTGTTAGAATACACTGATTGCAAGAGGATTAAGTGTATCAGAGCAAAGAAACAATATGGATGAATGATTCACTTATTCGAAAAACAAGGACTGGCTTATAAAGCCTACAAGACTATCTTCGGAGCTACAAACTCTCAACCACTCCGAGATCATCCTCCAAGAAACAAGCAACTGGTTTGGAAAAGATCAAACCCTAACAAACACTAAAGAACAGGTAAAACCCTAACAGAACCTAATTAATAGGACTTTATTTTAACAAACTAAGACCAAGTGAAACATGACACTTGGCCTAAACTGAAATCAACCCTAACATTGTCCCCTATGAAGTAATGAGGGAGTCTGCTGAATTGATCTCCCATTTCGATAGCAAGGCAGAATCCCCAGAGAAAATGTTCCCTTCATTTCCATTTTGGGCAAATCATGCTCTCATCGTCAACAAAAATAATGGAGTTTTCTCTAATTGTTGATATAAATTCACTAGTTTTGTGTAAATGATTGAATGCCTGGTTCTTTGATGATAAGGATTTCGAGCCTCAGAAAAGTATTTAGAATCAAAATAAATATATCCAAATAATGCTACTCTTAAAAAGCTTAATCGGTTAATGAAGGAGCATGCATTAGAGAAATGTCATAATCATGCTTGCTGAATGGGAAACAACTATATATACGTATATCTAGATATATAATCCTTATTTGGAGCGAAGCCTCCCTCTGAAATTAAAATGTGTGGCTCTTTAATTATTTGACTCACTTTCAGATCAGATTTTCACATCTTCACCGTAAAGTATCTAAATTACAGTGTGTATAACATATCTACAAATTTTCATGTAATTTGGAGATCATTTGGCTATCGAATTAGATAAAATAAGTTAATAGTATAAAATCTGTTCAAGCAGAACCGTTCGTGTAAATCATGATTATAGATAGGGGTGGACGTTTTGCACCTAAAATACCGTTATCAACCCAAACCGCACAGAAAAACACGATTCGGTAACCGCATCGAATTAAAATGGTGTCGTTTTATGGTCGAACCGCACCAAACCACATTTTTTTTTAATTTTTCATTAATGAAATTTGATTTGTAATATATAAAAAATTATTTATGATTGTAGTTTACAAGTTGTTGTGTTTGCATGATAGTTGGTATATGTTGATTTATTAAGTTATCAAATATGGAAGCTCAAATGATGTTTAAATTGGATGAAACTTGACAGAAATCATCTACACATTGTGTTCTAGACATTGAAATGCGGAGTTGTGGAAATCTGACCCCGAAAGTAAGCCAAATAAGGGGCCCCACACTTTAATTTCAGAACGGGGCTCAGCTCTAGATAGGGACTGTATGTATATGTATATGTATATGTATATGTATATGTATATGTATATGTGACCCTTTCACTAAGAGATCCCTCATTGTGACTTATATGAGGGATTGAGCATTAGACCAACTTTTCGATCATATTTTTCAATCTCCACCATTCAACCTCTAGGTATATATGAGTAGATCATTTCTGAAAATTTTCAGCAAATTTGGTGGTCGTTAAGACTTCAAACTAGCTTAACGGACGGTTTAAATCTGCCAAATCTAAACCGTTCATGAATATCGCAGTTTTGAGCACCTTAACAATCACTAATTTGGATGAAATTTTACAGAAGTGATTTACATATTATGACCAAAAACAGAATGGTGGATATTAAAAAATTTGATCAAAAAGTTGGTCAAATGCTCATTCTCTCATATAAGTCATCATAAGGCATCTCTCATTGGAATGACCATATATATATAGAGAGAGGTTGTGAGGCGGACGTCTACAACCCAAAAAAGTGTCGACATCCCTCTTTTTGCTCCGATCAAACACCGTCGACGATGCTCCTCTTGTCGGGTGGACACCAGACCTCAATCGTGGGCTTCTAATTACCAGTGGCCTCGTTGAAAACCAGTTTTCAGCCGTCATTGATCTTGTTTGAAGTTTTGGGTGGAACTCGCTGCCCTGACCTTCAAATTTGATCGTCATGGCCTTCATAGTTATGCTAAAGTCGTCAACGATGCCTCTGCTGTCCATCCAACAAGAGAACACCGTCGTCGGTGTTTTGTCAAAGCAACAACAGGGACGTCCACACTTTTTCTAAGTTACGGACGTCCGCCTCACGTCCTATATATGTTTATATGTTTCCACAGAAAAATTATATATGTGAAGAGCTAGCATCACTTTTGATCAGAACCATGAGTTGGAAAACTTATAAAATTAAGTTGAGCTCAAGATTGTTATCCAAATCATAGTTGTTTAAACACCATACGTAGAGCTGTACTCAGTTTCATACTAAAGTTATCTAGCTTGATCCATTGTAGCAAAACCATGTCATGGAAAATTGACTAGCATTTGGTGTCGTGCTAATGTAATGAGAATTACAGCCACATGATTTTAGTTTCCTTTGCCTTTGCATTATAAAATCTAAAGCAAAACATGAGATTAAACAGCGTCAGATCTTACAACTCTAGTGATTGGGGCTTTGCGAGTATTTCATTATCTATCTCCATGGTCTGGTCATTTTTTTGTTAATGATGGCAAGTAAGTGTTTTAAAAATCGGCGCCCAATATCGCCTAAGTTGCGCCTAAGCGTTGGGCCGCAGGTTTAAAAATCGACCGCCTAGTCGGGCTTGGCGGCACCTAGGCGGCGCAAAAATCGGCCGCTTGGGCGGGGGGCGACGCCTAAACAGCCTGATTAGTTTTTTTTAAATATATATATGAAATACAAAAAACCTATAAACAATTAGTAAAATTAAACACGAAAAATACAATATTCTACTTTAAAGTCTAAACGAATTACACAATATTTTTTATTATTATTTTTATGAACATTGTTGTTTTATTTTGTCTATTTTTGAAGTATTTTTATTATTTTAGAACATAAGTGTTTTATATAAATTTTATTTATATAATTATATTTATTAAATAAATAATAATATGTAAAGTACAAAACTGCACGCTAGACGCTGGCAGTCCGCTCTGATAGCGCCTAGAGTTTTTAGAACCTTGCCTGGGATTGAAGAAACATCTTCAGTTAGTGCTACGTACGTACTCATCAATTTTCTCTCTTTCAATTTACTAATCATTCCTATTTAACAATACAGATCTCCTTCTCTCTTTTACCAAATGAGATCATATGTAAGGAGAACTTGTAGCCTTCAAACCTATCCCATGAAGTAGAAGCTTCATAAGTATCGTTCTTAATTGAGTCGTCAAAAACATATGAGACTCATATATTGGCTATTTCATATTGAACGTACGGTTGAACCAATAAACTAGAACACATGAATGATGAATCAGCAACATATATTTTGGTTTGTTCAGGTCTGTTTAGGATGCAGTTCCTACTTAGAGAAATGAGACAGTGGACACTACTGGAACTACACAAGGAAAAAAGAATACCTAAAGCAATTAAGTACAGCAGCTACGTATACGACTACACGTTTGCTGATCAATGACCAAAGCAAGCACAAGTTAACATTATTATTTTCTTTTCTGGAATCTCTGTTCAAAGAAGATGAGACCTTTATGTTGAAGTGGATTTTATCATATCATACTGGATATCTAGCTTTCTTTGCTTTCTTTGATCCCTATATATAAGAGAGCTACTGCATTGCTCCTCTCAATTAGTTTCATCCCCAAACAGTACCAGCTAGCTAGCTACCACTTCCAGTTTTTCTGATCACCTTCAGATCGACTTTATACTGTTAGAGACAGAAAATGTCAACTAGTATGTGGAAGAAGGCAAAACCGTATGATCTGACTATTGGTTTGCAATTTGGAAGTGCGGGGATGTACATCATAAGCACTGCGACTCAACCATGGCATGAATCGATATGTTCTCATTGTGTATCGCAATGCTATTGCGGCTCTCGTTCTGCTTCCTTTTGCTTTGGTTCTTGAAAGGTTGGCAATAATCTAAAAATAACAGAAATGATTGCGTTTTGTATATTTCATTTATAAGTTGTCCCTTTTGTTCTGATATACATATTTCCATTTGTTTCTTCTTCTTCTTCTTCTTCTTCTTCTTCTTCTTCTTTTACAGGTAAACAAGGCCCAAAATGACGCTTTCAATCTTTTTTCACATAATGGTGCTGGGATTTCTAGAGTAAACATCTATCACTCGCTGCAAAATCTAATGATCTGTTAAATTCTGATATATAAAAATGAAGCCCTTATACAATCGTGTACATAATTAACCAGTAAATACCTATGGTAGAGTAGTTTTCCCTGTGGAAATTGTGATTTCATGACAGCAAGGAGTAGTAAACATAAATAGGAGATTGAAGCTAGGACAGTAGAAGCATATAATTAATATCCTGATTAACTAACTGTGATTAGAAAATTGGCCTAATTAACCAGACCATTCTCATAACTAGGGCTGGTTTTTTGGACCGAAACCCGGACCGGTGTGGCCCGAACCCGGACCGATCGGGTCAGGGTTTGAAACTAAATTTTTTGGGTCGGGCTAAACCCAGACCGAATTAAAAACTACCGGGTCAGGTTTCATATCTTAAAACCCGGACTGGCCTGAAAATCCGAAATGTAGGTATTGCTAGCTTAGGTGTTGTATTCCTATTAGGTTACTACTAGCTAATAAATAGTAAAAAAAACTCTATTTCTTCACTCTTGAATTGAGAATGAATCGAATCGGAAAAAAGAGGAATTGGTTGACTTACAACATTATCGAGAGCGACGACGTTAAGAAAAGTAAAGGCGCGGTGAGTGGAAGGGGCGGTGGAGATATCGTCAAATTAAACATCCAACTCATGCTCACTTCTTCACCATAAAAACATCCAATTAAACCCGTTTTATAATATAAAAAACGTATTCCGCAAACCTTATTTATTAGTAAACTTGGATTTGAACTTTGAAATTTTTTTGACCTGAAAACCCTGAAACCCGGCCCGAACCGGCTCAAAAACCCGTGGGTTTCACTTGAAAAAACCTGACCTACCTGAAAATTCCGAGTTCGGGTTCGGGTTTCGTTTTTTCTAACCCGGCCCGAAAACAGCCCTACTCATAACATTTACTTAACTACATGTGCAGGCCGGTCCTTGATCACGGCTTTGCTTACTTGGG
Source organism: Comarum palustre (assembly GCA_951800085.1). NCBI lineage: Eukaryota > Viridiplantae > Streptophyta > Magnoliopsida > Rosales > Rosaceae > Comarum > Comarum palustre. The sequence goes on from OX637583.1 coordinate 18,061,412, forward strand.
AATGAACTATACTTCGGCATCATTCACTTCTGCCATCATGAATGCCGTTCCCTCTGTTACCTTTGTAATTTCCGTCATTTTCCGGTAAGAATTTATCTTCATAACTAACACAACAAGAACGCCAAGTAGTTTTACTTCTACACGTCCGAAATTGAAGGAGCTAGCTAATTGGACCATACTACACTATGCCTTTGATGATCTGCATTAACAAAAGAAAGTGATAATGACTTCATCATCTAATGTTCAGATGACATCAGTTAATTCCAATAAGCAGATACTAATTCTATATTATGCTAAAGTAGTGTGTTTGCTGCTTGGCAAGCGGTAGCATATATGCCCTTTAATAGTATTTGAAAATAGAAGGTGAGGTTCTACTTTCTAGTTATAGTGGAAACCACGTAATACTTAATTACTTATGTCTTTGTTGGCATACTAATTAAGTTGCATGAGCAAATTAATCTTTCTATTTTTTTACCTTTTGATTAATTACAGGATAGAGCATGTAAACATTGAGGTCCGGAGTCAAGCAAAGATGATAGGAACCCTAGTAACCTTTGGGTGAGCTTTGCTGATGGCAACATACAAAGGCCCTGCCATCAACATTGTAGGCTCGCATGATAACAGCGGCCACCATGAAAGTAGCAGCAACACTTCGGGATCAAACTGGGCGATGGGGACGCTCTTCATCCTCATAGGCTGTGTGGCTTGGTCCTGTTTCTATGTCTTACAAGTATGCAAACTCATTATCATGTAAAACTCTAATTAACTTGTGATGATGCGAACAATCAACGGTTTTGTATTAACCTAGTTATATTTTGCAGTCAGTAACACTGAAGAAGTATCCGGCAAACATATCACTTTCCTGCTGGATATGCACGATGGGCGCCATGCAAGGTGCAGCAGTAGCTTTTGTTGCAGAGCGCCATCCTAGAGCATGGGCTGTTGGCTTCGATACAATTTTAGTCATTCATATATATATATATATATATATATATATATATATATATATATATATATATATATTTTGAGATTCCTTATGGATGCCTCTCAATCTATTATTCTAATTTCTAAGTTGTATTATGAATGATGCAGGGAATAGTTAGTTCTGGAATTACATATTAAGTGGTAATGAAAACGAGAGGACCAGTATTTGTAACAGCTTTTAACCCTCTCTGCATGATCCTCGTCGCAATTGTGGCATCGTTCGTTCTAGCTGAGAAACTGCACCTGGGCAGGTAAAAAAACACGTATTCAACCATTTGCATCATTACTCCTCATCAAATTAACTTTTATTCTCTCTGCATGAAATACGATATATAACTTTCTTTTGCTTACTAATTTACGTTGATTCATATTCAGTATCATTGGAGGGTTTATAATCGCCATCGGCCTTTATGCTGTGGTTTGGAGCAAAAGCAAGGACTACAGAACTAGCCCAAATAGTGATCCCTCTGATCTCAAGGTTGAGGATGAAGCTCACAAATTACCAGTTACAACCAAAGGCACTAAAGTGACCATTATTGGTGACAAAGATAGCATCAACGAGCCAGCAGAGATGCAATATATGACGGTCCAAAAATAAAGCTTCCATTGGCAAACCCTAGCTAGCTTTTCCTTTCAGGCCAGCTCTACTATATATCAAGTGGGTGATATGAACTGTTATCAATCAAAAAGCCAGAATAAGAATCTGTGCCCTGTTCTTCTTCTTCTTCTCTTTTTTTCTCAATTGAATATGCATATACAACGCTATATATCTCTGCACAATGTTCTGAAGTCGGGTCATCTTATTCTCTTTTCTTTTTGTCAGTACAAAATCAGATTTGTCATATTTGTCTTCAAATTTATAGTAAATCGGTATAAAACCATTGTATGTATCGGATTTCGTACAAAGATGATGAACATCATCTTATGCATTATGAACATCGTAATGAGACTATATGCATCCTGATAAAATTAAAAGCCAGAAAAGATGATGATATTAACATTTCGAAGAGTGTAGCTTGTCAACTTTAGGTTAACCCTTTAAGGGTATTCTAAACGCCCAAGCAAAGTAAGGTTATGCATATATCGATCTCTTTGCACCGGTGCTACGTACGTACCGAGCCTAACTGCTACATAAACTATCAATTATCGAATTTAAAACAAGTACCAAATAATCAATACCCCATGGCATGCAAGAATAAATGAATAATTTGATTTCTAAGATATATATATATATATATATATATATATATATCTCTACAATTCTGCCGTTTATGGTTACAAATATATTCTTTTGCACCCCACACTTCGTAATTTATTCGGAAGAATATGAATAAAAACCTTTGCAAGAGCCAAGCAGGAACATGTAGTGATTATTGTACTTGAAGAATTGATCTGCTGAAATGACCCAAAGTGAATTATCTCTTGCTGCTTTGAACCCCAAGTCAGATCTTCTAATTCATCCATATACATCTACAGCCTCAAACTTTCTCTAGTTAACTTAAGTAATTAGACATAAATTATGATATTTCATTTCGTTATATCAAAGTAGCTGCATATACTCTTGTTATCTACATTTTCTAAACAATGAGAATAGCCACAATGTAGCCTCGGGCCATCTTCTCTCCCGTTTCTTTTCTTTTCTGCGATTCCTTTCAATAATCTATGGTACATAGCTTTCAAATCCGATCAAAATCAATATACCTATTTTATTCGTGCTTTATTTTAACAACTAGCTAGCCAACATCTCAGGTCTACGTACGTTACCTTAGGGGACAATTGTTAACCTCGTCTACGTGCGCCATTACAGTTGAAAATTATAACACAGCAACTACACCAAACAACACTAAGAGAAGTCGGCCACTCTGAATTTCTTCTCCTATTTTTTCCCTCAATTTGCTATAATTCTGCAACCACATTATAATCTCTTTTCGGAGACAGTATCCAAGTATGAATTGTAAGGTGGGATTTCCACTAAACGCTGTATAATTTCTTCTATTGGAATCCAAACACGAAACCACAAACTTTATATGTTTGGACTTTGTCACCCCAAGTGTTCTGTATTCATCCAGAAAAATAAAAATTAATACAGTGATCGATCAGTTCGTATTTATATGTAGCTAGCTCTCACATCATCTCTTATATACTGTTGGATATGATTGTTCATTTTATTCTCTTTTAAATTTTCGAGTCTTTATTTTTTGTATCTAATTTTTGATATGAACTGATGATGCATGCATCATTTTTATTTGATTGATACCGAGTAAGAAAGTCTCATCAATCAAGTATCTCAATATCTTAAGAGCTAGCTATGATTGTACCTTATTGCATGAATACGTACGTCGGAAGCAAATATGTTCAATTCACAGAATACAGCAGAAAGAAGAATTTAGCATAAAATGATAGGACACCGTAACATAGTAACACATATGGATCATTTGGTTAGACATATATATGCTTAAAATTTCCTGAACTTTCCACTAGTCCTTAAAAGAAGTAACATCAAACAATAAATTTGTGAAATTAATAAATTAGAAACTTCAAAAGAATAACACAACTAGTTATATATATATATATATACACACAGTCCGGATCAGGAGCGGAGGTCCGTTTCTAAGCTTAGGAACGGATTTCATCATTTTGACCCACTTCCCGATCGAATTTCCTCAAACTTCCTTCTAGACATATCTATATCATCTTGTGTAGATCATCTCTGCAAAATTTTAGCCAATTTGGTGATTAGGAAGACCTTCAAACTTATGTTACAAAAAAGATGGACAAACTGGACAGAATTCTGTCCGTCAGTTTTGTAACATAAGTTTGAAGGTCTTTCTGATCACCAAATTGGCTGAAATTTTGCAGAGATGATCTACACAAGATGATATAGATATGTCTAGAAAGAAGTTTGAGGAAATTCGATCAGGAAGTGGGTCAAATGATGAAATCCGTTCCTAAGCTTAGGAACGGACCTCCGCTCCTGATCCGGACTGTATATATATATATATATATATATATATATATATGTGTGTGTGTGTGTGTGTGTTAAGTGACTTGCGCTAAACTAATCATATAGGCAGATGAAGGAAGAGTAAACCAAAATATCTCAATGAAAGGTTTGTTTGATATGCGCCTTAATTAATTTCATTTGGGTTAAAGAATCATTAGTGGCTTATTCATTGGCAAAGTTAGAACTTAAAGTAGCATGCACGATATATTACTTAAAGCCTAGCTAGCTATGAAATTAACCTAAGCGAGCTTAACCACGTATTTTATTTATATTTGGGTGCTAGCTATACACATATTGATACGATAGAAATGAATATCAGGGTACGCGGATTAATCGTTAATGTGGCGGATCATAAAATTAAGTTGGATCGGCTCACTTGCACCTAACTATTTTTACTGCTAAGATAATATGCACCATTAACACCGATAACCTCTTAAATCGCATTGGTGTTTCAAGGATTCTGATTTTGTTAACGTGCAAAGAGCTTGACAACACTTTCCATCCACATAAATTGCATTAACAAATGATGAATGAGGTCATGAAATTGCAGTTAGACAAATGATCGAAGAGTCCCCAACCAGACAAATGAAATTGCAGTAGTGATATATGGATGGAATTACCTCTCTACTGATCGGCCCCGTATGTCTTAAAAGTGGTGTCCACTCTCATAGCACCCAACTTCGTCTAAAGACCACATAAGCCTTGCATATGAATCATCCTAAGGCACTCAGCCTAAATTTCATTTGGTGGTCAATGAATCAAATCCCCACTTCCCCCTGAAATAAGTTAAAGAAAGAAAAGTGGAAGCATTGTTTTCGTAGAGATCCATTTTATTACTCCTCTCTATCTCTCTATTAATCTTTTTTTTGCTTTTGTTTGATTCTCTCTCTATATCATGCCTTTGCTAGTGAGCTAGCTAATATTATTTGTAGTTACTTAAGTTTTTGGTTAATGGATAAGAGAATCCATATCCAAGAGTGACACAAAGAGAGAGATTGAGTGGTTTTAGACATGTACGTATGGTTTTGGGTTACTGTATTAATTTTTAACTTTTCCCGCTTATAAGAGGGGGCATTTCTCAGTTTAGTGTTGGCAAGCAGCAACCTAGCTAGCTCATAATACAAGTAGTAACTTCCATACTACTTGTGCTATAGTCTGTGAGTGCTAAGGTAGCTTGATAGAGAGTACTAACACTAGACAGAAATATGGGAGACCAAAGTCCATCTGTGTCTAAGTCGAGTGTGTTTCTTAAAAACATCAAACCTTATTTGGCTATGGTGTCCCTGCAGTTCGGGTACGCAGGCATGTACATCATAAGCATGGTCTCGTTTAAGCATGGCATGAGTCACTTTGTTTTGTCGGTGTACCGTCACGTCGTTGCCCTCTGTGTCATTGCACCCTTCGCGTTGGTTCTCGAAAGGTTCGATTAATATGTCCTTAAACATATTAGCTAGCTAGGTTGTCATATTGTTAAACTTACAGGAACTAACTGATCGATTAGTCTCCCTCTTCCATATCTACTGTATTAATCGCATTTGTTATATCTTTGTTTTACAGGAAGATCAGGCCACGAATGACGCTTCCCATATTCCTCAGAATAATGCTGCTTGGATTTCTTGAGTAATGCTCTAAGAAGCTCTCTCTTTTTTCTTTGGCCTCCAATTTCGTTATGAACGAGTGCAGTAAGCAATGAAGTAGTTAGAACCATGGCTTGATTGTTAATGCTGTTACCGTTGGATTACAGGCCAGTTCTGGACCAGAACTTATACTTTCTGGGAATGAAGTACACCTCGGCAACATTTGCATCTGCAGTTGTTAATGTTCTTCCTGCCATAACCTTTATACTGGCACTTTGCTTCAGGTATATGTTTAGACCTCTTAGATATTTATGAAGAGCATGCATTTTCTAGTGTTTTTTCTGTGCGCATATGCAAGCAAATCTAAAGGTTAATTGTATGCTTAGCAGCCAACACATCAGAAAGCATTACGCAAATTGGGCAGTGCTAGATACTATGTCATTAGATATAATCACATCCATAATAATTTGTTTGATATGAGAATATTCTCAATTAGTTTCTTTTGCAAATTAACAGAAAATTTATACACAGCTAAATTTTAAGAAATCAATCAGAAATTAGTAAGTTTAATTTTTTATGTTTTGTTTCTCCTAGGATTAGGATGATATGATATCCTATATATATGAAATTAACAAAGAAAAGAAAAAATTATTTGATCTTGTGAGTGACGTAAGATGTTGATTCTCATTCCCATCATATTATTACATGAATCAATTGTATATCTTAGTCTTGACCTAATAATCGATACTTATTCGTTATCTGGTAAATCATCAGGTTAGAGACTGTCAACGTCAAGAAGCTACATAGCTTAGCCAAGGTCATCGGAACGGTGGTCACTTTGTCCGGAGCAATGATCATGACTTTGTACAAAGGCCCCATTATTGATATTGTACGGGGACACTCAAACAGCACCCAAAGTAGCAGCACCGAGTCGAGCGATCAGCATTGGATCGCTGGCCCCTTGATGCTCATAGCCAGCTGCGGCGGTTGGGCTAGTTTCTTCATCCTACAAGTGAGTCATCGATCTTACTTGCATTCATTTCGGCGTTTCAAATGGATAGTCTAATAACATAACATAAAATTTGGCGCTCTACCTCAGTCGTTCACATTGAAGAAGTACCCAGCACAGTTGTCTCTCACAGCCTGGATATGCGTAATGGGTGTGTTGGAGGGTAGTGTAGTGACACTTGTGATGGAACGCAATATGAGTGTTTGGGTTATAGGCTGGGACTCCAGGCTTCTTGCTTCTGTTTACTCTGTGAGTATTCGATCAATTCCACAGGCCTAATTAATTGTAGCAAAAATTAATAATTGCAATCAATCTGACACCTACAATACTTGATTTTGTGTTTCATTAGGGTGTGATTTGTTCAGGACTTGCATACTATGTGCAAGGCGTTGTGAATAGAGAACGAGGCCCCGTTTTCGTGACATCTTTCAGCCCTCTTTGCATGATCATCACCGCCGTTCTCGGTGCCATCGTTTTAGCTGAGAAAGTTCACCTCGGAAGGTACGTATATATGAACGCTTACACTCAACTCATACAATCTATGAAATCTTGGTTTGCAGATCAAGGTGCTTAGGTATTGTTCTTTGTCTCCTTTTTGCTATGGTTCAGTATACTCGGAGCTATTCTCATAGTGTTCGGACTCTACACGGTGGTGTGGGGCAAAAGCAAAGACCCTCTGGCCTTGGACGAGCCCCTGAAAGATGAGAAAGGTGTTAACCACGAACTGCCAGTCACTGCTGCAAATAATAGCAGCAGCGGACGTATATGATCATCAGAAGCTTCCATTTCCAAGATTCGGATTAGAAGCACAGGAATATATGATGAAAAAGATATATAAAAATGTGTCCAGTCTGATTCGAGTTTCCTAGCTATAGAAGCTGAGTCATCTTGCATTATTATTTACATTGGAAGATTACGTCCAAAATAATCTTTCTGGGAATGAATTTAGCTTCATTTCGAGATGAAGCTCCTTAATATGTCAGATTGCACTTAACTAGATTCATGTAATTTTTAACTTTTCGAGATGAATATTTTGTACTAGCACCTATGTTTGTCTCTCTATATAGTCTTCCTCTTTTCTCTTGTTCTTTCTTCTTCCCGGAATCCCACCCTGTTTTATTGTTAAGAATAATTATAAAACACCACATGAATATGATGTGATTTTCATTTTCATACCCAGTTATTAAAAACTTCATTTTCATACCCAAGTTTCATTTTATTAGTATTTTGACACCTTGACCACTAAAACTGTTAAATTTTGAAGGCATTTTCGTTATCTCAATAAATGTATCATTTTTACATTTATTTTAACATAATAATTTTTTGTATTGAGGTTATCAAATTCAAATAGAACAATTTACTTTGACAAAATATTCCAAAAAAAATCAAAAATTAAATAATTGTTTTTGGAATAGTAGTGATAAAAAATAGTAGAACTCATGTATGATAGCTATTGTATGCAAATATATTTTTGGAATTACATGTTAATTAAGAAAAATAAAATAATTAAATAAAATACTACAACTAAATTCATTATAATTAGATAAAGTACAAGTCAATAATAATTTGTTTAAGGTGTTCTAGAATTTCAACAATAGTAATAAAAAAATATGCAATTTAAATGTATAAATTTTTAATTTTAGTTACAAACATATCATCAATTGACATGGTATTATCAAATTTTAATGGAGTTAGTGGTCAGGGTATCAAAATACTAAGGAATGAACTTAAGGTATGAAAATGTAAGTTTTTGATTATTAGGTATGAAAATGAAAGTAACATTATAATTCGGATGATATTTTGTAATTAATCCTAAAAAATGATCGAACAAGCTATGTTTCATGTGATATTCATCAAATTCGTACTTGTGTTATGTATAGCTGACAAGAAAGCTAGTATCTAATATGGGTGGTGCTATTAACACACCCTATTTCTTTTTCAATCAATAATATTTTAGTGGTAAATTTGTAAATAAAAATGAAATATATGAATAAGAAAAAAGATGTGGTGTGGTGTGTTAATAACAAAAAGAGATAATAGCACCACCCTATATTCTTCATGTTTCACGTTTAGATCTCAAATGAATTTTGTTTCACATCCCAGAATAATATCGGCTGCGAGCATGCCTAATTCTAAAGACGTACAAGATCAGGATGCCTATTGTCCACAATGGCATCTCCGGCCGGCCAAGTTAGTCGCATGATTGCAACCCATGCAACCTCTTTGAGTACGTAATTTTGTTTACTTTGTACTGATATTTTATAAATCGATGTACAATTAGGTAATCAGATACGAATCTCTTCAGTGTCTTACAAAACCCAATCATCTTCATAATTAGTATGTTGTGATGGCTTGATTTGGCTAAGGTTTTGGGCAAAATAGCTCAAATCTTCCCATTCATAGAAGGAAAATTTTGTTTGGTTGAAAATGTACATATAAATAATGGGTGTTTCAATTAGTGATTTCATATCGATCATCACAGGTATGAGGGAGCCTGGTACAAAAAAACAAAAACAAAAAAAGATGCATATATATATACATGCATGATAAAAGGATGATGCATTGTTGCTGGTTGGTGCAGCAGCAATGGTTACAACTTGGAAGTGGTGGGATCGATATGTTGCTTATATGCATAATGGCAAAAGGTAACGCAATCATTCATTTACAGTTGATCAATGTAACTGACGTGGGTTATCAAATGAGTTCGCAATATTTGGAGCCTTGACACATATAGCATGACTAAATAGTGTTTCATGAATATTGGTACCTATGCAAAAACTTGTGATTAATATCAATTACTGAGAATCGTATTCGAAGTGAGTCCAACGAACATTCGATCTTGCGCATATTTTGTGCGATATGAGTTCCTACCAGTTGCATAGAACATTTCAACAGGGAAAATTCTAAATCATCACATTATATTTAACCCTTATTATTATTATTATATAAGATATTAGAAGCAATTAAATGGAACAATAATCATCCAATTGTAAACCCCATAAACCCATAATCACCTCCCTGCAACTTACTCATGACAAACCCTAAACCCATGCCACTACCAATGCCAACAACTTCACACTCCATTTTCTCTGCCTCTCTCTTGCAGTCCCCCCTCTCTGTCGTCATGAAACCAAAACGAAACTACTGCAAAAACAAACAAAACAAAAGAAAAATACAGAAGCCGCGCGAAGGTTACACATGGAGGCTGAAGAGACGCGTGGAAGTACGAGGCAAAAATGTAGATATTCAGTATGCAATCAGACAAACTAGAGCGTTCGTTAGTGAAGCTGGAAGGGTGGTGGTGTTTCTTTTGGCCAGACAAAGAACTCAAATATAACAATGTTGAGAGAATAAACTATTTCTAACATCTTATTCATCTCACCATAGAAGTTTATATAAGAGTTTACAAGGAATACAAATGGTAACTATTAACTACAAAATAACGTAAATTAATCTGCGACATAATTACAATATATTTACATTCCTATTTTGACTCACACTAATACTTCCCCTCAAGTTGGCGCGTATACATCAACCATGCACAACTTTCCTAGTGAGTCATAGAGTGTCTTCTTGGAAATTCCTTTAGTGAGTATATCTGCTAGCTGCTCTTCAGTTAGAACAAAGGAAAAACTAATAATTTTAGCATCTAGCTTTTCTTTTATGAAGTGTCGATCAACCTCCACATGTTTAGTACGATCATGTTGAACTAGATTTTGTGATATATCAATTGCAGCTTCATTGCTACAATCCAACTGCATAGCCTTTTTGGGATGAACACCCAAATCACATAACAAATTCATTAGCCACAACAATTCACACACTCCATGAGGCATACCTCTGTATTCAGCCTCAACACTGGATCATGCCACAACATTTTGTTTCTTACTCTTCTATGTGACTAAATTACCCCCAACAAAGGTGAAGTAACCTGATGTCGACCTTCTGTCTGTAATGTTTCCAGCCCAATCTGCATCCGTGAAGCCACAAACATTTAGAATATTGTTGTGTTTAAATAACATTACTCCTCTCTCTGGAGCTGACTTTAAGTACCTTAAAATTCTTACAATAGCATCCATGTAGCTCTCGCTTGGGTTATGCATGAATTGACTCACCACACTTACTACATATGCAATATCTGGTCTAGTATGGGTCAAGTAAATCATGTGTCCAACCAACCTCTGATATCGAGCTCAATCAGTAGGCACTTGGTCTGGATATTCTGCCAGACGATGATTCTGTTCAATAGGTATGTCGATAGGTGTTCAATCCAACATATCTGTCTCCACCAACAGATCCAGGATATACTTTCTCTGACACAAGTAGATCCATTCTCTCCCCCTTGCTACCTCAATACCTAAGAAGTACTTACGATCACCTAAGTCTTTCATCTCAAACTTCGAGACCAACTGCTTCTGTAACATATCCATCTCAACTATATCATTGCCAGTGATTACAATATCATCAACATAAATAATCAAAGCTGTTAATTTCCCACCTTGATGTTTTAGAAATAAGGTGTGGTTTGAATTACTTTGTTTGTATCCAATCTTACGCATGAATTGCAAAAATCTCCTAAACCACGCACGAGGTGACTGTTTAAGATCGTACAAAGATTTTCTCAATTTGCACACAAATTCACGTGGAGAACCAACTACATACCCAGATGGAAGACTCACGTACACCTCTTCAGCTAACTCTCCATGCAAGAAAACATTCTTGACATCAAACTGTCGGAGTGCCCAATTTTAGCTAGCAACAAAGGAAAATAGAACCTGAATAGTATTCATTTTGGCAATTGGAGCAAATGTTTCATCATAGTCTATTCCATATGTCTGAGTGAATCCCTTTGCAACAAGACGCACTTTATATAGGTTTACTGACTCATCCGCATTGTGTTTCACAGTGAACACCCAACGACAGCCTACAGCCTTCTTGCCTTGTGGTGGATGCACAAGTTGTCATGTATCATTCTTCTGCAACGCCTCCATCTCTTCCTACATTTTGGATCCCCCAACGCATCCTACACTTTGTTAGCTATTGATGCAACGGATATTTGATTCACAAATAAATTATATGACTTAGATAATCTTCTTGTCGACATGTAATTGACTACTGGGTACTTTGATTTAGCATGAACAGTGGGTTCATACCTTTTTGATGGTTGACCCCTAGTAGTCCTATTTGGCAACATAGATTGTCTAACACTATACTCACTATTGCTCATACCAATGGGTTGTGAACATACCTCAGGTGAGTAATCTTCTGTACCAAGGAGTTGTGGGTCGGGGGTAGAAGTAACATGAGAGACAGTTGTGTCTTTAGCTCCATCTTCAGGCATCAGAAGTGGTGATTCTGGTTCTACATCTGGGAAAAAGCAATCTCCACTGGTGTCATAGAATTATCTAAGACTTTTACTTGTTTTTTCAATTCCCCCCTCACTGTGATACATCTCTTCGAAATAGGAACTCTTCCCCTGAAGAGATGTATCAGATGAGGAATAATAGCTCATATCCTCAAAGAATGTAACATTTATTATGACAAAGTACTTTCTGGTAGGTGGATGATAATATTTGTACACTTTCTGATATCCCTCATAGCCAACAAATACATACTTAATTGCTCGAGCATCAAGTTTAGACCTTTATTTTTTAGAGACATGAACAAAAGCAACACAACCAAAGACACGAGCATGAAGATTATGGAATGAATGAATAGAAACATGAGATGCAAAAATCTCGAAAGGAATTTTTTCTTGAATGACACTATTGGAAGACGGTTGATTAGATGAGAGGAGGCTAATACAACATTTCTCCAAAGATATTTAGGCATATGAGCACTAAAAAGAATGACACGAGCCATATCAAGTAGATGACGATTTTTCCTTTCAGAAACTCCATTTTGTTCTGGTGTATGTAGACATGTAGTCTGATGAACTATCCCATGTGTTTTGAAAAACTCATGGAAAGCATGATTGACATACTCTCCCCCATTTTCGGAACGAAAGACTTTGATGGTGCTATTGTATTGTGTTTGAACAAAAGTACGAAAAGCTTGAAAAGCTGGGAAGACTTCATCTTTAGTCGGTAGAAGAACAACCCATGACAATCTAGTACAATCATCAATAAACACTTTTATTGGAAATATTAGGTCAAACATCAGAGTGAATTAACTCAAAAGGAATAACACTTTTATTGAAAATATTAGGAGAATAAGTTATACGATGGCTCTTGGCCAAGACACAAGTTTCACAATGTAAGGTAGACACATCTACACCAATGAAAAAAGTAGGCATGGTTTTCCTTATAAAACTAAAGGATAGATGCCCTAAGCGGCGATGTCACAACCAAACTTCACTCAGCCTATCAGAATTTGAAGTCAAAGCGACGTTGGACTGTACTCCTGGTTTCTCTCCCGCATACGTCTGATCCAGATAGAACAACCTGCCCCTTAGATACCCCCGACCGATTATCTCCCTGATGAGAAGATCTTGAAAATCCATATACATAGGATAAAATGTTACAGAACATTTAGACTCAGTGTTCAACTGTGATACGGATATTAAGTGATGTGACAAGTCAGTAACATATAACACATTATCAAGTTCTAAGGCAGGAGTAACCCAAACTGATCTTGTTTCCAATATCAAGAATGTTTCACCATTAGTTTTAGTAACATGGGAGACTAATGGAGAAGACAATTTAGTAAAATAAGATTTATCATAAGTCATATGATCACTTACACCGGAATCAATAATCCATGTATCAAAACCAACAAAATGAGAGACATTTAAAGCCATACAATTCTTTAAATTTTGTAGGAGTAGGAGTAGCCCCCTAACAGTATGATGATTTTGTCCAATCACTCAATATAAATCTGGTTCTGGAATCAATTGAACTGCAGCTGTCTTCCCTTTAAGGCGAGAACCAAGAGATTTGGGTTTGAGGTGTGGGTGTAGCTTCCAACAATATTCTTGAAGATGCCTACCGCCACAATAAGAACAATGATGAGGGTGATAGTTGTAGCTAGGTGGCAGTCCTTGTTGATGAAGAAGAGCTAGACTCTGTTGCTGAAGAGGAGGAGATGATGGTTTTGCTTGAATAGCCAAGCTAGACACTTCCACTCGTGTTTGGTTAAGGCATTCCTGTTGAGAATCATCCTTTCGAATGTGTGTAAAAGTTGTAGTCAAGCTGGGAGGATCTAACATTCGTAACAACTCTCCTTTAGCACTGTTATGTTTCGTATCAAGTCAACTCTCTCATGAACTCTTTCGAGCTCCTTCTCCTTCTGGTACCAGGTAATATCGTCAAGGTTTTTGATATTGCATTGACGTTTCTGATCTATTTCAGCTCATACATTCTTCAGCTTGGTGAAATACATCGATACAGGTTATCCATTCTGTTGCATTCCAACCACTTTGCACATCAATTCATGAACCTGAATAAAGTCAGACTTATTTGTATAAAGATTCGCTAAGGTCTTTCATATAGCCTCAGAAGTTTCACACTCCTCCACCAATTGTACCACATCATCAGTCATGGTTTTGAACAAGGTCCCCATCATAACTCCATCATCTTCCCATTTGGCATATGCATCTTCATCATCGTCACTCGGAGGTTTAGTTGTTCCAGTCACATGTCACATCTTGTGCATTCCACGAAGATAAAACAACATAAGTTTCTTCCAAGTCTGGTAATTAATGTCATTGAGTTTGGTACCTCCGAACGAACTACCATCTGAGCTTCGGACTGAAACTTCAACCTTTTGAACGTCATTGGTCTTTGAGGCCTGCCCGTTTCCATCTTCACCCCCATTGAAAAGGTGAAATGCAGCGAAAGACACAAGAAACTTAAGGAATTTTGTTTGAGGTGTTCTTTCACTTAGATGGACTACCACTAAAGTGAAAAATACATTTAGATGATAAAACACTAAAAATGGGGTTACTGGGCCAAATCTAGTTTTGGACTTGGGCCCAAAACAGAATGAAAAAAGTTGTTTGAACTGGGTCAGATTTGGGCCGGGTGGAGGAAGTGGATCTGGATCGAATTGAAAAACCAGTGAAATGGGCCAGGTCAGATGATTAGCAGCTTGGGCGGGTCAGATCTGGAGATCTGGATTTCGAACGGGATCGGCACCTAGGCTCGAGGTCTGAGCTCGCCGAATGCCTGGGCTCGAAGTCTGGGCTAGGGGTTTGGTCAGCGACGGTCTGCTCACCGTTTGGAGACGAAGGAACGACACCGGAAACAACAAGAGCTGGCGGCGGCGACAGTGGTGGCTCCGGTCTGGAACGATGTCGGACGGGGACAGCGGCTCCGGTCTGGAATGGTGCCGTGCAGAGATGAGGAAGAGATACGACTCCGGTCTCCCATGTTTTTCTTCTTTAATTGAGAATAGGAACAGTTCTATGGTTGACAGGGGTCGGTAAGGATCGAAGAACAAGTCTGTGGTTTGAGAAACAAAGTAGAAGACTTGGAAACTCCGACTGAAAGATGGTTGTGCTGACACCGAAAAAAGAATCAGAGGCAGTTGAAATAGTGGTGGTTTTGATGAATCTGAAAAAGACAATATTTGCTTCTTCCACAATCAAACTAGTATAAAAAGATTAAAAAATGACCTATCAGATTAATAGAAAAAACAACACAGCAAACCCTAAAGATGGGATGTTGAATTACAATCCTTCAAAATCGAAGAATGAGAAATAAAAATAAAAAACAGACAAAGAGATAAAATCTTTTCAGATCTTTGCTCTGATACCAACTTAAATATAACAATGTTGATAGAATAAACTGTTTCTAACATCTTATTCATCTCACCATAGAGGTTTATATAAGAGTATTTACAAGGAATACAAATGGTAACTATTAACTACATAATAACGGAAATTAATCTGCGACATAACTACAATATATTTACATTCCTATTCTGACTCATGCTAACAAGAAACGCATAGTATGGCGTGCACTGATTGTTGCCAATCCAATAACAAGGACTACGACGGTGCAGACTAATTAAAATGGACCGGTGGGGGTGCCGTGGGTGACAAGTTGTAAGAGAGTCATGGTCTCATGGAGGGTGATGCATGGTAGGCACGAATGCAGAAATTCAAAGAGAGCCAGAGGGGGATCGAGTTAGAACATTAAAGTGGGTAGGTTTGGCTAGAGGATCACTAGACTTACAATTAAGTTCAACGTACTTACAATAGCTTGGGGTGAATCGGAATTCAAATTAAGAAATTTCGAATTTAGTTTGAAAGTGAATTTGAAAGATTTGAAAAAAGATGATTAATTTAAAGGCGTTATGAACCAAAAAAGACTCAATTTCACACAAAGAAATATGCTCCTATGAATATTATTCTTATTAGAATAATGATATTAATTAAAATTTCAGTTACCATTAAAAGATAGTAACACAGAGAATGAGTACGTTCTGTTAGGGTTTTTAGGTTCTCCCATCTCTTCTGCCGCTTTGCACCTTTCTTCTTTGATGATATGTTGTTAACCAAATAGCCGCCCTCAAGTATAAGAGGTACAAGTAATAGTTTAGGGATTAAAGAAAGGTTACCGAACCCATGAGGATTGGTAAACCCACTTTAGCTAGGAAAACCTAAGGTATGCTAAAACATTATGCAAATGTACAGGTCACAAACAAGAGTTCACAAGTGAACCAAATTCATGGTGAATATATGCAATATGAGGTAGATTTGATTTTTGGTTTTGGAGTGATTCAAATTGGAACTTGCTCACATGAAACTTGAAATGTAAACTAAGCTAAGTTAAAGTAGATGAATGAAATGGATGAGAGTTAGAGCTTAAGGTTTTCACCTCTAGCCTCTCTTGCAAACAATGATGCTCTAAAGTGAATGATGTCATTTTAATTAGCCAATTTCTCTCCTTGCATCCCCCTCGTGTATGACAAGGGACATGCTCTTTTGATGTTATCAAGCAACCCCTCTCGGGTGTAGTACTTAACTCCCTAAGTCATGCAATTAAAATCGATTAAGAAATCTAATGCATTGCTTTAAGTGCATAAAGCTTGGAGATGAAGAAATCATGCAAACCAACCATGCTTATCTCTAAGTGATTGTAGTTCACAACCTTAATATGCACATATGATATGCTATCATGCTTCAAACAACTAAGGTTAATCAAACCCTAATCATTCCTCATGTCAT
Source organism: Comarum palustre (assembly GCA_951800085.1). Lineage (NCBI taxonomy): Eukaryota > Viridiplantae > Streptophyta > Magnoliopsida > Rosales > Rosaceae > Comarum > Comarum palustre. The sequence goes on from OX637583.1 coordinate 18,078,157, forward strand.
GACAAACAAACATACCTAAAGTGATTAGGTTTAAGCATGAATGTTCAACTCTTGAACTAGCATATTAAGGTGCTAATAAAAAGTGCATCAATCATAACTTCTAGCATCAAAGTCATACAAGTTTGGCTAGGGCTTTCAACCCTAGCCCCAACAAACTAACTACTCACTCATAGTCAAATATACAAGCTTTAACAATCTCATAAACATCAAAGTAAAGAGTTAGGGGAGAGAGGTGACTAGAGATTCTCAAGTTGAGGATGAAGTGGATGAGCTCATGGAACTCTTGTCATTGTGATGATGGAGGTGATGAAGATGATGTCATCAAATGATGCTAGCTCATCTTCCTTCTCCTTGTTTGATGATGGAGTGTGGAATGGATTGATGGATTGCAAAATGATGAAGCTTTGTGTATATAGAATGAGATGGGTAGTTGGGAAAGGTGATGAATTTGGTGGTGGTTGACCTGTCAAAAGTTGACCTACAATTTAAAACCCTATCATTGTAGCTTTAGTAAGTAGGGATCGTTCTAACCGGGGACACTAGGGAATGATTTATATTCTGCAAAACAAATCGTTAGTACTTTCAAAAGAATACAAGTATAAACATATATACAAAATATTATGGGGAATTTATAGGGTGGTTCGAAACATATAAAGAAAAGAAGCAAAATATTTACATACATTGGTCAATCAATACTCAAGCATAAAACAACATAGCACCGTGAAGAAAGACATGTCACAGATTTCGCAAGTTTAAGATGTCATATTTGCGTTTTCACAACTTGTAATTAATTCCAACTATTTAGACTTCTCATGTAAACTTAGTGCCTACAATCGCCTGACACTAAGTTTGTATATGTGTCATCCTGTTTAATGCCTACAATCGCCTGACATTAAGACAAAATACACTGATCGAACGAGAGTCATTGGAAACATGGTCCTAGGTATGGCGTCACTCATCCTATTCATCATGCAAATCTCTCACCCTAGCAACCCTTGGTAGTGACTAAGAATCAAGACCTACAATCGCCTGATCTTAACCCTTAGAACACTACGGCATATGAAACTCCCCCCTAATAGCTAACTTGTCTAGATTCAAGCTAACCTAGAGTTCGATTACGTGTTTAGGTGAGGATTAATCAATTCAAGTTATTAATTACGTGAACACAAACAACTTAATCTAAGTCGTCATCCTAACATGCAGTTCTACACGTTACAATTATAAACACAATCACATGAGAATCACAAAGAAGAACATGTAAACATGTTTATAACGTAAAACTGAAAACCAAAACAAACATATATAATTATAACTATCATCCATACAGTAGATAAATACATAAACCTTGAATGTTTTCATACCTAAACCTACCCTAAAAGTCGGCAATGAATGAAGATGGAATCGGTGGTAGCAAGGAATGCAGTCGGCAGCAAGGGAAACAGTGGCGGCAAGGTTATGCAGTTTCTGTGTAAGGAGGGTTTTTAAGTAGAGCTAGGCTATTCTAAGACTTAGAGCAATTGAGAGACCCTTAAAACTGATCTATACATGCCCTATTTATACAGAAACACAAGGGAAAACCCTAGGGAAATCGGCAAGGAAAGATACTCCTTGTTGAACTTGGTCTCCTTTTTGGACTTGGTTTTCTTCTTTTATCTTTGGACAAGGAATCCGATTTGGACCTTGGATTTCTGATTTCTTAGACTCATCTACATGTTATTGGATCCATGTAGGCCTCATACACAAGTTCTTGGGCTCTCTAGGCAGCGAAAATCCATGCAAGAACTCGGCAAGGACAGACTTTGGCAGAAACTGCCCAGTTTTGCAGCTTGACCTCCGTCCATTGTTTTGATCATATCTCCCTCATCTGAACTCCAAATGCTACGATTCAAGAAGATCTGCAAACTAGACTTCCGTAGCTTTCCAATGATGTATGGCTCGTCCTCAGACTCCTCCTGGATCGTCAGTTATGAATTTCTAAAGTTGTTGTAGGATTTCTGGAACTTTCTGCTCGGATCAAAATGCAATGTTTCGGAGTTTCTTCTTTTCTGTGGCCTCTCTTGTTGTCCTCCATGAGTCCAATCTTCATGATTCTTGATTCAATAAGTTCATTTACATGTCATCTACACATTAAACAAAATCCATCAAAAGTGACAATGTAAAGATACGGTGAATCATGATAAAATTACCAAGTCTTTGTTCCAAATCGGTTTTAAAACATTTAAGCACACTTTTCTGTATAAAGGCACATATTAACCAATACTCTACAGAAAAAACCCTTTTGACTCAATATAAGTAAAAACGATATTACTAAGGCATAAACCAAGTATAAATGAGGGTAAAAACACATTAAAATCATGGCGTAAAACACACTTATCAGTGGTGATGGAGGATTTGTAGAGGAGGTGGTGGTGGGTCTCTCTAAGGGAATAGAGAGAGAGAGAGAGGAAAGTGATGGAGTGTGAAGTGAAAAGTGGTGATGTGAGAAATTGTGTAGAGTTAAATATAAGTACAAGGTGGAGCATAAGTGTGAAAAGAGCCAAAAACCAGCATTTCTCCTCTCTCATCCGATTTGAACAAAATTAGAGTGTGAAAGTGGCTCTAAAATTGCTAAAACCAAGACAAAAGGTAAAAGTAAAAAGATGATAGGTTAGTAGGTAATGATGGGAAAATAGTGTGGGGTAACAACATGCAAAAACATGGTGAAAAAGGTGATAGACTTTTGGGCAAAATGAGTGAGTGATGATTGTTTGGGAAAGAGAAAAAGGTGAAATTGAACCATGGTTTAGGATTTAAATGTGTTAGAACAACATGTTTGTCAACATTTTCTCTTCTATGATGATTGTCGGAAAATGCATGGCACCACCAAAAATGGAGGTGCTCTGCTACTTATGCCGCCAAAAGTGGTAGTGCTCGAAAAATTGCCGAAATTTCATCATTTTCCTTCTCTTATCTAGATTTGCTATCAAACAAGGAATTAGATTAAATGATAACAAAATAGACTTTAGAACAAATAACTTTCAAGGATTAGGACACCAAATGATGTGTGATTATGATCCAACAAATACCCCCACACTTGAACTTTGATTGTCCTCGAGCTAACTAATCCAAACTCCGACTCCGACAAAACAATAAAGACAACAATCTAATCCTTCCAACAATAACCTCAAAGAACACAATTAGCTTAGGGCAAAAAATCATGCTATGTCTCAAAAATTTATGGAGTTATGGGTCATTTGCTAGAGTGATGTTTATGTCATGCCATGACTGTCATTTTGATACACCAAAATCGAGCTTGAAAATAAAACTGCTCTAACCATAAACTCACTCGATAAGATCTGGTATTTTTACCATTTACCGCGGGTGTGAAATGTCAAAACTACCCCTGGCAGTTTGGGTTAATTACATGGATAAGGCTGAAATCTCATAAATGCCTCTGACTATTTTGTTTAATTACAGGGATGCCATTGAGACTAAAATCGCAAAAATGCCTTTGGCAGACTTGTATATTTACAAGATTGCCACTGAGGCTAAAAAGACAATGCTGCCCCTGACAGTTCTAGTTAATTACAAGACTGCCTTTGAGGTTGAAATTCTAGTAATGCCCCTGACAGTTTAGCATAATTACCCAGCTGCCATTGAGGCTGAATTGACAATACTGCCACTGACAGTTTGAGATATTTATAAGATTGCCATTAAGGATAATTTGACTATTGTATCCTTGGTGGATTTGTTAATAACGTGGTTGTCATCATATTTACTTATGTGATTAATTTTTATCGTATGTTGTACATTTGGTTTGGTTGTAATACTTATGTGATAAATGCGGAAATCGGGATAACCTCCGGTTGTAAGGTCTATTCCTGTATCGTTTGGACTGTTGAAAATGGTTTGAGTAAAATGGTTATCCCTTCTCAAGGGGGATTAGGATTAAATTTCTCTTGAGATGAGTCCCACATGTCCTATCCCAGGTTTAGAGAGGTAAACTTGGGTCGGGACGTGACACAGTCGACCAGCTGGTTCAAAGAACAAGCCTAAACCGGTGCTAGGTTTGGGACCGTAAAGAGCAAAGAAAAGGATTCGGCATTGGAAGGCAATCCGGTTTTGGATTCGGCGAGCATTGAGGCCGGCTTGGAAGTGGGAACTCAGGAGTCGAGGAGCTTGCTCTTGAGTCCTCTGGTTGTGGTAGCTCGGAAGTTAACCCCTCAGAGTAGTTTTGGTTTGATTTGGTCCTGAAATAAGTCAGGTGACTCTGACAGTTATGAGTTATTGATCATAGTGCCTATTTTAGGGTTAACAATATTAAGAGGACTTATGTCATATATATAGGCTGTTTTGCATAGTTCTCTCCTATCATTGTCTTTACGGGTGTGTTATGTTTATGTTGTTCTCCTATTGTTTTATTGATCAATAAAATGGCTATCGTCATTATTAAAAAAATCAGTTCAAATTCCTCTGATTGTTTTTGCTGTTTTACAAATGAAGTCTCGATCAGTATAAGTAAAAATAGGGTTGAAGATTCATTATGGAATTAGGTTGTCACATGAATTCACAGTATTTGGAGCCTTAACATATATATCATGACTAAATAGCGTTTCATGAATATTGGGTACGTATGCCAAAAATTGTGATTGATATCAATTACTTAACGAGTGCTCCTATGAATAGATAGGAGTTTCAAACGAAAAAATTAGTTAAATAAGATATTTACAAAATTAAATAAGTAAATGTTCCGTTTCAAAAACAAACTATACATAGAAGCTTCAAACGAAAAAATTAGTGAAATAAGATATGACCGGAATGATGAAATACGTTTACGGTAGAAAAAATCACTTAATTCTGGTAAAGTCTTAGTGCCGATAGTTGCGGTCAATGCAATTTTCTATTCTTTCTCCCTAGAGGTAGCTCTATCTCCAGTGGTTATTTTTCATAAAATTTTTATACCACTAATTGTGTATCATCGATTTGAAACTATTTTCAGTTGAAGGTCCGGGCAAAATACGTAATTTAGACGGTCAAATGACCGTTTCCGTACGTAAAGGGGTTTGATTTACGGGATTTACTGTAAGGATCGAGCCCTTAACGTTGTCAGATCAAGTTGAATTTTTCCTATAGACATATTTTGACATAATGATCATTTCAGACGGTCGGTTTTCGTTACTCAAGTTTGATCATCGGAATCACAACATGTCTACTAATGTTGTATAACTTGTTTACTAAGCATTAAGTAAATGTTCCGTTTCAAAAACAAACTACACGTAAAAACTTCAAACGCAAAAAAGTCATGAAATAAGATATGACCAGAATGGTGAAATATGTCTACATTTAAAAAATCACGTAATTCCGGTAAAGTCTCGATGTTGATAGTTGCGGTCAATACAATTTAGGGGTTTGACTTACAAGATTGACAGTCCGGATCAAGCCCTTAAATTTATCGGATCAAGATAAATTTTTTACCATACACATATTTGGATATAATGATCATATCAGATGATCGGATTTTTGGTTCTGGAGTTTGGTCATCAGAATCACAACATGCATACTATTTACCATTATTTATCCCTATGGAAAGACCAATCATCGAGAGGTAAATGTCTCAAAATTTTTAGATGGGCAGTTGTGTCTCATCATGGTGAGAGTTTGTTGAGTTGAAGATTTGACCAAAATACCGCATATAAATGCAGATAGAGGCATTTTCGTTTGTTAAGTGTTTAGAAAAACTGCATTTGGAAGCCGTAAACGAACTCGGATGGCGAAAAAAACCCATATATCATGGCATTAGCGATGAGTTTGACTCGTACAACCATTCCGCTTCCGGAATGGTATCACAATGGTCAATCGGACACCGAAATATCCGTAGTGCAATTTTATAAGTAAATATATTTTTTTAATCTTAGCCGATGGAATATAAACTTTTCCATCGGCTATGAAAGCTCTTAGTCGACGGGATATAGTTTAGATTCCGTCAGCTAGGATTTTAGGTCTTAACCGACGGACTATGAGATTTTCCGTCGACTAAGAGCTTTCTTAGCTGACGGAAATAGCCAGGAACACAGATCCGTCGGCTAAGAAAGACTTAGTCGACGAAAATTTCTGACGAACGTATTCCGTCGGCTAAGAGGTTTTTAGTCGACGAACTTTTTCTCCTAGTCGACAGAACTGTTTCAGTCGGCTAAGAAAATCATAGCCGACGGAACAGTATAGATTTCGTCGGCTAAGAGTGAAAATCTACTAGTGACAACAACGAGTCTATTGTGAATCGAACTCACGAAATCTAACTTACATAAAGGAGACTGATTCCACTTACAGAGGTAAGCCCGTCGCTAACCCGTCGACCAAAAAATTATTGTCACTAGACTATATAATATTGGACAATGCATTTCAATCTTGGTATCATGATTGGTTACATAAAAAAGAGAAAAAAAATCTTGTTATTATTATGCCAAAATAATTTTCAAGACAGCTGGGCCAAAGAATTGGCAGATAGTGGGCCAGATACCCAGCCTTCCTAGGTATTCTTTGTAATTAGGCCCAGTGAAGAACTGTAATTTGAGCTGCTAATTACGTACCATGATCATATAGCTATGGCAACTATAATTAGCATGCTTATTTTAAGTGCAACAGATTAATTAAAGGTTCGTACACGCAAAGATTTGATCTTAATTACGTCTCATGTTGGTCTGGTAATGAAATTAAAGTGAACGAAGTTATTAGTTCCATCATATGACCACTCAAACATGCATGCATGTGTAACTAATCGATCTGTTCACTACAATAACATTACCCACTTCAATTAATTACCTTAATTAATTAGATCGTGATTCATGACTCAGCAATGAAAATGAGCCTAAATTCTAAACAAGCAAGTTAGCTAGTAGCAGAACCGTCTTGAAAGAGCTTCCATCGCTTCCATACAATTCTATTCTAACATATTACTACCCAAAGTTATAAATATATTGTTCGGCGTGAAAATGGAATTTCTTCGAACAACCAGTCTTGAGACGTGTCAGTACCTATAGGTCAGGTACAACCTTAGTCTTGATGTTTGTTCGCCTTCTGTCTTCTTCTCAAACAACTGTCATACAGGCGCTGGTCAGGCCGGCACTTAGGTTCTTCTTAGACCTAGCTGAAGAGCAACTAGGATTTTTCTTCTCCTCTTGCGAAGTTGACATTTCCTACTCAGACCGATGTGGTTGAGCAGAGCTAATAATCAGGATTGCGGGGCGTTCGCCAAATGATCCTCTGACAAATTGTGGATATTTGTTAAGGTTATTCACCCTAACAATGGTTTGCGGGAATTCACCAACAGGTTGGTCTTTATGAAGCAGTGGTGGACTATTTGCTCACGCATGAGGCTTGATGAGTAGAAGCGGATAGTGCTCACAGATGAGGCTTTGATGAGTAGCAGCGGGGAATACCTACAGATAGGGCTTTGGTGGTACAAAAAGACTCAAGAAATCTTTCTGGCAGAGGTGCTCCGGAGAGGCTTGTTTTGCAGTGTGCAAAAGTTGTATTGATTGAGATGTTGATTCAGATATCTTCTTCTTATACCTTGACCCTTTTATATAGTGAACACTATGATTTGTTCTTACTTGGGGATCAAGGAATCTCAAATCTCTTCGGATCTTTGAAGGATTCCTTAAACAACCGCAACTCCTTGCCAAGTATGACCTCAAATGAAAAGGAAAAATATTTATAATAACGTAGACCATAAAAATCAGTCTAATGGGCTCGAGGAGTCATCATTCGCCAAGAAATATTATTTTGGCCTAAACATAGCCCCTAGGTCTTGAAGAAGAAACCATGCGTCTTGATTGAAAAGATCCATAGTTCTCATGCATCGTTTACACCGGCGAAAGTCACTCACTGACTCAATTGACAAACATCAAACTAAGAACACTCCAAGCTCGAGCAGATGTAAAGACAGACCTTAGGTGTATGTTTCGCAACCACAATAGTAATGAGCAGTAGCTAGGCAAATCCCAATAACAACTCACATAACCGTCAGATAAAAATTATGTGATTATTTTGAATACCTGGAGTCCTGAACTTGAGAACTATGAAGCAAACTCTGATAAGAACATGCCCTTAAGCTCCTGCTGAATGCCTCAACGTAAAGAAGCCCTCCATACTTAATTAAATATAATAACAAGACCACAAGAATTGATCTTGATGATAATTGATAGCAATGAACCAAGAAAATTTTAGCCTCAAGGTAGGTAATTCTGCTGATGTATAATAAATTCATATCAACCACTTACTGGTTGTTTTATGATCAAGCATTGTTCTTCGATACCATAGCCTTCAAACTGAATCAATCCTTTTATGAAATATCCTCCAAGAAAGCCATGAAAACTAACTCCATAAAATACTTAGTCAAAAGCTGATGAAACTTTCCTGCTCAAGAGGCTGACTTTGGGAACGGTTTACTTCATGCTCGAATGATGTTTTTGATCTATTCTTGGCATGAAATTATAGCACAACATACAAACTTTAATGATCGATAAAGCGAACAGCCAAAGAAACCCAAGAAGATGGCACAAATAATCTCCCAAAACAGTCCTAAGAAAACGATTTTCTGGAAATTCAGTTTTTCCTTATTATTTGGTCGACTTGAAGAGCTTGTACCTTGAGCTTTCCACGGTATTTTTGGATGATTCTTGATTCTAAAATACTCTACAACATCCCAAATTGATGTATAAACAATAACCTCAATGATAGGTACATGTTAAGATGAAGAAACAAGGCCACCAAAACTCATTGCAGTTCAGTTTTTTGGAATTGCTGCTTCAAGATGCCGACGTGTAGACCTCATAACTCACTCCTCAATGCAGCACATGATATGATTTTTTTCCTACTTGTAGTCCAATATACTGGCTTTAAATTGGTGTATGGTGAACATGATTCTAACCCATAGAAAGAGACGCGAATAGACCATGAAAATGCTCAAAAATAAGCCAAATCTGAAATTTCCAGATTTTCTCTTTGTATGGGCTGACTTGGTTGATGATTTCCATAGGCTTTTCTTGCAATTTCTAGGGAATGAGGTAGCCAAAAATGTTCCTTAGCATCAGTAGTACATGTCCAAAGTCTTGGATGCTTGATGTGAATCTCTCAAAATCTTGAAACTACTTGACAAAGTACCTTGAGATACCAAGTTTTCTTGAGTCTTGACAACTTTTTACTGCGGAAAATATTTTAAAATAATAGGCCACAGGTGTTGACTTTGAATTATAATGATCAACCTCAAGAATAGATTGACTAAATAAAGCGTAAAACCACGAATTGGTTTAGATAAACCGCAGGGATTAGATTTGGAGAACCACAAGGATTGGTTCAAAAATAAAATGAATACTGAAACTCAAAAAGTTTCAAAAATTTGCCCCAAGATTTGGCAGAATATGTATAGTGTAGCCCCCTAGTTTAATTGGATGCAGCGAATGTAATGAGAGTAGGCCGATTAAACTGATCTCGCATGCTTTCGGAATAAGCTTTTCTTATAGAACATGATATAATTGAGCCGCATAAGTAGAGTTGAGACTTATTTCTTTGCATGCTTGCACTAATTTGGCTTCATGAATGAGAATTTCAAGCCTCCTTGTGGTGATCAGACACAAATAGACTTGTATTGTAACTTTGAACGTTGTGTCAAACAATATACAAACATGGTCTTCTTATATTGTTCTCAACTCTGCCTTCATTCCTCCAAAAGATATTAGAGAGTCATTTAAACTCCTTCTGGTGAATGTCAAATTTTGGCTTTGTGCCAACTTAAACTCCTCGAACTCTCTAGTAACAAGTCAAAAAGTTGTTATTTAAATGTATGGACAAATTAAGAATGATTATAGCTCATGGTCCGCAGCCCCCCAGTATAAATAATGATGTTGCATTTGTACAATGACTTCTGGAACGTCTCTGCTGCTTACATATGAAACTTGAAGCCCCAAGTATAAGAATTAGAACAATCCAACCTCAGCATAAGCCTTTGTCTTATTTTGTTGCTACTTTCTACATATCTGATATGCATGAGGCTCCATAAATACTTGGAAAACTTGAGTAAATGTTTGCCATGCCTTTAACTTCAACTTTGATGCGTCATTCTTCCAAGACATAGTATATATGTGAACATTATGCCAAAACCTCCCTCATATCCAGTTGCTGGATGTATAGAATTTCATCTCCTCATAATCAACTTCACATGCACGGTAACTGTCATAAATAATGAAGAAGTAAAGACCACAAAACTTGGTCTTTGAAGTACTAGGCCAATGAGATCTGGTATTATGATAACATCACAAAGCTAATGAGGTACGAGCTCTCCAAGAACACGAGATGCATGTCTTGGTTTTTATTAATGCCCTCCATATGAACAACAGATTCCACTTGTGTTGATTTAGATGACTCCATCGTGGTGTAGAAATGGAATTTTGTGAAGTTACTCTGTATGATACCATTGATTGAATTATAGTGATGCCCTCTTTGAATTATTAGCCACATGTGTTGGCTAAATTAAAACACTGCTGGTCAATGCTTCAGATACGAGGAATTATAATTACACTTCTTCTCAACCTAACCACAATCGTTAACGACTGTGGAGAAAACACACAGTTGCTTCCCAAACTTCTGAGAAAAGAGACCACATATATTGGCACAATAGAGAACATCATACCCTTAACACCACATGTATTAGCTTTATGAAAACCATAACATACTTAGATGGAGTCTTGATCTTGAAATCATCTTCTCCTCTTAACCAGTTCTTCTTTTCGACCATCTGCCTGCAATGAGTATCTTTATATATGCACATCTGAGAACCTTCAAGCTTGATCAACTCGAACCACCTTATACTAATTTTTGTCTCTATGTGCACCCATTTTTAGTGTCTGAAATAGAGTGAATAAAGGAAAGCAAAACTTGAAGCAAGCCCCCCAAGTATGTAAGTATGAATAGAGAACATTCTAGTGTGCATTCGCCGAGGTATATGTGCCTGCAAGTCCGTTCGTCGTAGTCACAAACACAAGATGCAGATTCTCGAGCATTCTGACCTTTCGGTACTCAAACTGTCATAACTTTCTACTAGAATGTCAGAATTACGAATCGTAAATTGAGTTAGAAACTAGACATCCATACCTTTCCACCAATATGCAGCTTGCTCACCGATTCGCTTGGGATCTTTCCAGATATATCTTCAAAGTTACTGCATAGAAGCTGCCACTGAAATTGGTTGAACTGCAAACTCCTTGGTTTTGATGTCCATAGTTAGGCGAAGGAGGATAGCGAATCTGGAGTTTCAAGCACCCTAAGCACACAAGAAAATTTATAGAAGGCAAGTATACATTCGTCAGCCAAACAAGACCATCAATGCCCATTCGCCACCCATATATGCATGCTGTCAATTTTTCGTTCATCCTGACCATCTTGTCTTCATACTGCAATAACTCTTTACTGGAATGTCGGAATCACAAGCCGTAAACTCCATTAAAAACTAGACATCCAGGGATTTCCACACATATGTAGTTTGTAGACTAGTTCTTAGTATATCATCATTAGTGATTCAGTAAAGTTTCTACTCAGTAGAATAGGCTGCTGAAAACTTGCCTTCTGACCTGCCGGACTCAAGTTGTCATAACTCCTTCTTGGATCGTTGAAATTGCAAGCCGAAAATTGCGTTGGAAATTACAAATCCAGGGCTTTTCGTCTATATGAAGCTTGCCTTCTAATTCTTCCTGGATCTTCCCAGTTTATTCCGTGAAGTTGCAACATAAAAGCTGCTGCTGCAAATTTGCTGAACTGCACTCTTGGTTCAAATCTTTTGTATTTTGTTGGCATAATGGCTATAACTATGAAACACATATTTTTTTCTTGCATCTAAGACCTCAGAAATAGATCTCTAATAATATAGGATAGAATTCAAACCTCTGTCAGGTAAGAACATTGTCTTGCATTTCAGCAAAACACAAAATCTCATTTTGTATTTTCTATTTTTCAATGCAAGAATTGAAACAAAATAAATGGCTAGAAGCAAGGTAAAGAGAGAAACTCATCATAAATTAGTTACCCTTTGTAATTCTACGGGGATGGCCACTATTGCTTCACTCCAAGCTTTGACATCTTGATGTTTGCAGCACGTTGTTCTCTCTTACAAACATTCTCGAACATTGAGCAGAGATGCTTCTTGTCACCAACTTGAAAATTTATAAAGGTCTGCTCAAAGAGTATGTTGTTTAGCCCATCATACATCTTTGTTGTAGCTTGACATAGCATGATCATCAATTGCATCTTTACGAATGGCTCAGTGTGGAAATCCGTCATATCACCGACTATCATGTCATGATACATGTTATGTACAGTTGCAGGCACCAATTGACTTTCATAATAAACCACTTGCTGGTTTATATCTTCGAAAACAAGAGAATCATACAAGTCGAACTCCTACATACGATACTTGCTGATATTGGAGCCATGAATTAATCTATAATCACCATCGTATTCATGGTAGGTTGTCTCCATATCAAAATAACAGTCACCACATATTGGTGACTTAACTTCTGCCTTAGACAATGGCATATTCCTGCTATAAACATCATTGAGGAACATTTGTAAGGCTTGGTCTGTGTCATCACAAATAAGCTTCTTCTCCACATATTTTGGAGCGCAGCAGCTACAAGTCAACATATCAACTTCTTCGTTGTTGGAGCAGCGTAGTTGGATATAGTCTTCATCATTGTGTTCCACATGAGATTCACCATAAATTGGCAAATCGATTTTCTCTAACTCGACTAGAGAAAAGATTTCGCCACTAGATTGATCGAAAACCGATTCAACCTCTTTGGTGAGAGTATCTACGTCAGCTTTAGGTTCTGCTTCTTGGGATTGTAAAACCACTTGGTTAATATTGCAAACATCATGGTTTTCTTCATCTTGCAGCTTTATTGTCTTCCCATAGGCTGCTTTAATTTCTTGGTTATGCTGATCCATGGAAGCATTTATCTGATCCGCGGTTGCATTGATTTTCTCAACTTGCTCAATGATAGCCTTCAATTTCTGTTTCAACTCGTCGTCCATGATCAACTCACTACAGTCAGTTGACTGGTAATCATCCGAAACGTGAAATCGTTTATTCTACAATCCTGACACGTTCTGTCCCACTGGGCATGTCAAATGTTCGGCGTGAAAATGGATTTTCTTCGAACAACCAGTCTTGAGGCGTACCAGTACCTATGGGTCAGGTACAACCTTGGTCTTGATGCTTGTTCGCCTTCTGTCTTCTTCTCAAACAACTGTCGTACGAGCGCTGGTCAGGCCGGCACTTAGGTTCTTCTTAGATCTAGCTGAAGAGCAACTAGGATTTTTCTCCTCCTCTTGCGAAGTGGACGTTTCCTACTCAGACCAATGTCGTTGAGTAGAGCTAATAATCAAGATTGCGGGGCGTTCGCTAAAGGATCCTCTGACAAACTGTGGATATTTGCTAAGGTTATTCACTCTAGCAATGGTTTGCGGGAATTCGCCAACAGATTGGTCTTTATGAAGCGGTGGTGGACTGTTTTCTCATGGATGAGGCTTGGTGAATAGAAGCGGATAGTGCTCACGGATGCGGCTTTATTGAGTAGCAGCGGGGAATGCCTAGGGCTTTGGTGGTACAAAAAGACTCAAGAAATCTTTCTGGTAGAGGTGCTCCGGAGAGGCTTGTTTTGCAGTGTGCAAAAGTTGTATTGATTGAGATGTTGATTCAGATATCTTCTTCTTCTTGTATATTGACCTCTTTATATAGTGAACACTAGGATTTGTTCTTACTTGCGGATCAAGGAATATCAAATCTCTTCGGATCTTTGAAGGATTCTTTAAGCAACCGCAAATCCTTGTCAAGAATGACCTCAAACGAAAAGGAAAAATATTTATAATAACGTAGACCGCAAGAATCAGTCCAATGGATTCGAGGAGTCATCATTCGCCAAGAAATATTATTTTGGCCCAAACATATATTTTCTGCCAAAAAAATAAAAGTTATAAATATATTTTGATGATTAAACTAACAGTTTGACAACATAACTTAGAGCACGTTTACTAATTATTTGAAATAAAATTGAATGATTACGGAGAAATCAAATTCTAGCAATGAAAATGATTCTAGATAAAAGTATACTAACACATGAATATTCAGTATTTCAGTACATGAATACTTAGAAATTTGGTTACGTATGGAAGAGATGAGTCTAGGAATCAACCATTCGAAATTAATACCAAACCATTTCTTCTTACATTCCACTTATCTCCGATTCATATTGATTTCTGTTTCTAAGTAAACATGATGTACGTAGGATATACATGGTCACGAATACATGTGAAGTGAATTAACCATATGCTCTTATGCTTGAGCACTTGCAAACAAGGACGGAACTAGAATTTAGGAATAGGATAGGCTAAATTTCTTTGTGTTCTATTTATTGGCCAAAGGCCAAAAAAAATTTTGAGGTCTTCATAGATCAATCCCTCCATATCTCACCAATTAATCTGTTGGTGATCATTTTGTTTCACCATGAGGCATGTCAGTAAGAAGACTAGTTCTTCTAATTAACTGGGATATTGATTAGCTAAATGAAAGTAGAAAAAAAAACCAAGTCTGCTATCATTCAGAGCTTAGCTAGCCATACTCATAGGATAGGTGTCGTGGGTTGCTCGAAAGTTTGAAGGAAAATAGTTGTAGTGTAGCAAAGTAGCTTCTCTGCTTAGAGCAACTTCAACAACGCTAGTCTTTTGTAAGTCAAATTTAACTTAAAATAGATAAAATGTTATTTTGGCTAGCCCGTTTAGAAATATGCACGCATCAGTGCTCTCTATTATAGCTAGAATTACATCAATATTATTCCTTAAATAAATATTAAATAGTTTAAATGTGTTTATATATTAACTAAACTATCTTAAAATGAATGTATTAAATTATAGATAGTCTTAGTCATCTCGCTAGCTAAATATAGCTAGGGAGATAGCTGAAAGTTAAAATATTTTAAATTTGGCTAATCTGTTAGAGCTCCGAAAACATTAAAAAAACTAAACACGCTCTCCAAAATAGCTAAAAGCTAAAATAGAGAGTCTGATAAAGTTGTTCTTACAACTCTGTATAGCTTTCCAGGTTTTTATAAAAAAATAAAATAAAATTATCAGACATTGAGACAACTTGAAATTCTATCTATTTACATAATTTTTTATCCTAAAAAAACTGAGGTGGGCTGCGGCATAACCTAGCCTACCCTTCCGTCCCTGCTTGCAAAGTTGACGGGAACATAACGTGAATGTGGATATTGATGCCGCCATAATTTTGTCTTCATTGGCTGGCCTGCAGCTGGCTCCTTTTTATCTACAGTAGAGATATCATCCTCTTCTTCAGTTCCAGCTCTATGATCTTCTCAGATTTGTTCACAGTATCCATATCCAAGTATTATATGGAAAGAGCAGGTATATCTTTCGCTTTGCATTTATATATTTGGGGGAATGGAAGAACTATTTATATCATAAGGGGGTGTATAATTATGCCTTTTTCGTATTATATGAAAAAAATCGATCATTTCCCACGAATGGCTGGTAACCTAACTCATCCACTAATTGGAGAAATCAATTAGTTGGTAACTAGTCTAGTTAAAATTTGTTGGTACATTAAAATGCAAAATCACGTGTCTCATCTACGTCTATGTCACTAGTAGAAAAAAGCATTTAAACGACGAAACTAAACCTTCGCTTAATACCGATTTTTCGTCGCGTAAGAGCTTAAGTGACGGAAGGTTCGTCGTCTAAGGCTGGTCGTATTTTTTAATAGCGATGGAAATCCACAATTCGTCGCTTAAGTCATGTACCTATGTGACGGCACATGCACCTATGCGACGCAATGTCCGTCGCCCAAGTGTGTAGATTTTTTTCAAAAAAAAATTTGCCGGCAGAATTTTCGAAGAATCTTTCAGCCTGCTTCTTCGTCTTCTTCCTTCCTTCCTTTCTTCTTCCTTTTTCCTTCTTCTTCTTCTTCTTCTTCTTCTCCTTCCTTCTTCTCCCGGCCTTCCTTCTTCTTCTTTTTTGTTCTTCACTTGAGCAGGAGTTTGAAAATTTGAAATTTTGCTTAAGCGACGGAAAAGCTTAGATAAGTTTTAAATTTTCGATTGAATTTTTGAGCGTCAAATGGTGAAAATTTAAAATTTTGCTTAAGTGACGGAAATTTTCGTCGCTTAAGTAAATAATTTCCTTTGCTTAAGCCAACGAGCCTAAGCGACAGAAAGTTTCATAACCTTCATAATTCCGTCATTTAAGAGTTTCTGATTTTGAAAATTTTCGTCGCTTAAGACCTTTTTTCTACTAGTGCGTGATGATCCCAAACAAGAAATCTGTTTTAAGACTTTAAGCTAGATATGGCTAGTGGCCTGGATAACTCGATCAGCTCTCTGAATAATCACAAACTGCCCTGGATATAATATAACCTAATTAGTTTAGAATGTGGTCGAAATAATTCATGATTAATCAACTAATCAAGCAAAGCACGTCATCTTAATGATGTAGCATATACAATCTATAGCTAGAACACTAAGGTTTAGCAATTGGCATATATAGCTTTCAAATTTTGACAACTGCTATCTCGATCAACTCTTAATTGTCATTATGAATTTGTGATGAAGGTTAGAGTGAGCAAGCAAGGCTAGCTAGCTTGGCACTTCAGCAATAGAAATATGTATCTGACCGGATCTGCTTGACGTTTCTCTGTGCTTGTGTCTAAATTGTGTTTCGACTATTTCTAACAATATATGCTTTACATAAAATGGCATATCAAACAAAGAGACAAACTATGGTACTGAAAATCATGGACGAACTTAATTATTAGAGAAATAATCACTTACCATCACGTACACCTCAACTTGAGCTTGTCCACTTTCTTTGGTTTACCTAATTGTAGTCACCCATATCTACGATTACAATGTTCATTATTATCTAACAATTTACCCACAAATTAATCCTTCATCAAATGACTTTTCATGTATCTGGATATGATATGTGGAGGTGATCGATGATCATATACTGAGGAAGAAGACAAAGGAGGCGCTCACCTAAGCAAACACTTAGTTCCATGCTTTCATTTCTGCACTCACGGGAACCAGAACAACTACACTCTCAAAAAGTAGTAGGTATAGTAGTAGAAATTACAAAAGAAAGAGCCGTCCTTATGTTGCGGCGCGTAGACAGAGAGATTAGTTCACTTCTTTAATCAAAGATTCACATAATCAATCAAATCCCTCGTATAATAAACTAGTTTTTTTAACTTGTGCATGTTATTAGGGTTTACGAGAGAGCGATTCCATGCTTATCAAACCATGGAACGCCGCCGACCTCAGCCGGCGCTACCGCAACGCGGCAGCTTCTCCAACGCTGATCCCCACTACTTTTCCGCAGATCTGGCGACTCACTGCATCAGGGTGTTACGTGTTCCGTACGATCTGTTTCAGATCCCAGAAAAGTACTGATATGTACACTCGAAGACTTCTGCAGCAACAGCAGCAGCAGCAGCCTGATGATGACCTAGCTTAACTAAGCTAGCCAGCTTCCATATATGTGTGTTCATTATATTTGTCCGTACGATTTTTATATACTTTGAGGGCCTCATGTTCCATTTGAGTGAGGTAAGATCGCACCAACCTGAGTTCTTGTTGGGATCCAAGTACGAGAGCACCCAACTATCCCCATTTGCTATTTTGTTCGGTCTTTGTTTCCATCTCCTGCTTAAGTCTCTTCCATGGTAGTGATCAATAGTAGTCCTGCATTAACCCTAACATGTCCTCCACGAGTTCATCAATTTTGACTAATTGCTTCAGTATGAGAGCTTCGTGTTTCGATAAACTGCACAGTGGCATCACCCACCCACCCATAATAGTACGTAAAGGATGAGTAGATCACTACTAGAAACTACTCGGGTATTTTAGGTCGCAACAGGTAGGGATATGATGCTGAACCTTTCGAATTTTACTTGTTTTGTGAAGTTGTTTGAGATAGTAAGCTTTGTATATAAAGAGTTGTTAGAAATACGTAAAGATACCAATTGATGTGAGTTTTTTTCTTGATTATAACTCACTGACAAGAGCTTAAAACCAACGATCACATTTGTAGTTTCAAAGAAAATATCAAAAATAACATGAGAAGACATATTTCTAACTATCACAATGAGGCCTCGCACCAAATCAAACATACCGACTGATGTGAGGTATAATGGGTACTACAAATACCCATTTTTTGTTGAATAATGGGATATTTAGCGATCGTAAAGCTATTTGTATAACAGCAAGACTATACTTGACGTACGTGTCCTATCATCCATTTTAGAAAGGCATTCAAGGGGCTCCTCCTATATGCTTGTCGTCGATCAATGATGAATATCTAGCTAAGGCAGCGCACTATTGCCAGTAACGGAAGCTAACATCGCATATATTTTTCAGTGATGGAAGACATTGGATTAGATATATTCTTAATGAACATAATTAAGACTAGCTACATTTTCATAGCAAGAGAACCGAAAGTGATTAACCTTCCTTACATGAGAAGATATGTAATCTAGATCTATCTAAGATAGTTGTTTAATCTATGGGCATCATGTATAGTGAGTCCTCCACTAACAATACCAAGTTACATTCACATGCATACCTACATATGTTAACTCCCAATAAAAATTAAAGCAGTGATCCCCTCTTGGCCATGTCTTTCCAGTGGTGTCCACTCTTACTAGCACCCATTATCCATATAAACACCACCCACACATAAATGTAAGAAGCCTCTATGCATACATCATCATGCAAAAAGAGCATTTTTTATATTTCATTTGATGGGCAATCAATTCCCCCACTTATTATGCTCAAGAAACAAACACTACTAGAATAAAAGGTTCATGCGACGAATTAATTTTTTTTACGTCGCATGAGCGTGGACTGATGTGACGTAAACAACTTTCTTTGCATGAGTGTGAACTGATGCGACGAAACAACTTTTTTCGCACAGTACTGACTCATGCGAAACAATAAAAAAAACTTTGTTGCATCCGTTCACACTCATGCGATGAAAATTGTTTATTTCGTCGCATCAGTTTTGGATGATTCTGCCAAAATTCCCCCTAGTGCTGACTCATGCGACAAAGGATTTAAAATTTTGTCGCTTCAGTTCACACTCATGCGACGAAATTTGTTTATTCCATCGCATCAGTTCTGGCAAAAAATTTTGAATCCTTCAGCCAAAATTCCCCCCCCCCTTTTCTTCTTCTTCCTCCCTTTTCTTCTTCACCACCACCCCCACCACCTCTTCTTCATCTTCTTCCTCCTCCTCCTCTTCCTTCTTCTTCTTCTTCACCCCCACCACCTCTTCCTCTTCTTCCACAACCATAACCACCGTACCACCATCTACTCCGTCACCATTATCGTACCACCACCTCCTCCTCGATCCAGCAAAAAAATAAAAAAGCCTAATTTTTTTAATTTAAATTATAACAAAAATGAAAATTAAATTAATTATTATTTTTATTTATTGATAACACTTAAGCAACGAAATATTTTTCGTCTCATAAATTGATGCGACGAAAATTTTTGTCACATTAGTTTATGCGACAAGAAAAATTTTGTCACTTAGGGGGTACTTATGCGACAAAATTTTAGGTTTTCGTCGCATAAACCTAATGCAACGAATTTTTCATCGGTTAAGGTCTTATGCGACGAAAAATCTCTCTTATGCAATGAAATTAAATCGTCACATGAGTGTTTTCCTCTACTAGTGAAAGGAAACTAAGGACAACTCCATTTGGATGCCAATGGTCTCACACCCTCCCAGTTGTAATATCAAACTAGATAGCTCATCAAACCTAAAATTCAACTTATCAAATACATAAAATAGTGATTTCATTCTGAATAAAGTGATCTCAATTAACCCTAATGAACTTCATTTATTTACTGTAAATACTGAAACGTGCATTAGGGCTGAAACGAGCTTTCAATCTTCGAAAAACTAACAACAATTTAAATAATAAACACCAGATTTTAAAGCTGTGTAAAAACCTTACTTCCGTTTACTACCGATATTTTGTTTCACATTAATCACAGACATTCAAACACACAAAATATTTAAAATACATATGTTTGCATAAGATAGATTACATCAATGACACAAGTCATGACGTGTGATTGTTGTAATATATAGTGGTTCATTATCATTGATTTGATCTACACTAATCGTAGATTAATTGACATTTGTATATAAGAAGAAACGATGGAAATCTTTGATGGATTCAAGTTAGCTAATGATGGAAATCTTAACTCCAACCTCCCATGGAGTCAGGAAGTGATATTCCCAAATTGATAACGTAGGCAACCCTTTTCCCAGTTGAGAATCCAAATAATTGCTAGCTCATTGGCTCGTAGGCCCTCAAAGAAAAGCCAGAGGCCTTATTTCATAAGAATCCACGATATTATCCACAGTAATTTCTTGGGATAGTTTTGTTTAATGTTGTTAATGGATAAGATAAGATGATGATCAGTAGTCCATGTATATGCAAAAAGTAGAAACAGCTAACTAATTTCATTTGCCTTCTCTTAATTAATTTTTTCTTCTTCTGCTTTTTGGGGCTATAAGAAGGCCCTCTCTCAATTTAGATGAAGCAACCATAAACCGAGCAGTAGCAACTTGTTTGGGAGTAATAAGCATTCTGAGCTTGCTAGGTAAAAGCCAACAGAGGTTGCTTTGATCACATAGAAATGGCAGACAAAGGTTCAAATGAAAGCGTGAGTGTGTTTCTTAACAAAATAAAGCCTTACTTGGCGATGGTGTCCCTGCAATTCGGATATGCAGGCATGTACATTATCAGTATGGTTGGTTTAAAGCGCGGTATGAACCACTTTGTCCTGGCTACCTATAGACATTTCATTGCCTTTGCTGTGATCGCACCTTTCGCACTTGTTCTCGAAAGGTTTGTCTTTCATCTTTCTCTTCGTGCTAGGAAAATATTCATGTGTTAAGTATATATATACACCTAATGAACTAATATTGTCTTTCTTCAGGAAAACAAGGCCAAAACTGACTCTCCCCATTTTCCTGAGAATAATGGTGCTTGGTTTTCTCGAGTAAGTCTCTGCATAAACTAATAAGCTGATGATCCTCTTGTTTGATCTGCATGGCGTTAATTTGACTGTATATATTATTGCATGCAGGCCTGTGCTAGCTCAGAACTTATACTTCGTGGGAATGACATACACCTCAGCAACATTTGCTTCTGCTACTGCTAATATCCTCCCCGCTATTACCTTCATTTTCGCACTTATTTTCAGGTAATTAAAAGTTGATGTACAAATAGTCACTTTTTTTTGTTTTTACCATACTATATAGTTGGTGGATTTATTCATATCGATCATCTATAGGTTGGAGAAAATCAATTTCAAGAAGATTCCTAGCGTAGCAAAGGTGATCGGAACTGTAATCACCGTCAGCGGAGCCATGCTCATGACGTTTTACAAAGGCCCGATAGTTGAATTCATCAGTGCACAAGCTAGCCACCATGCAACCTCTGCCACCGCCACCGACAAGCATTGGGTTCTCGGCACTGTCATGCTCTTAGCTCGCTGCTGTGGCTGGTCCGGTTTCTTCATTCTCCAAGTAAGTTAACCCAGCTGTAGCAAGCTAGGGTTTTACTGTATACACAATTTTTTTACGGTGTTTGTTATGGTCATGAGCTAATGAATTGCTTTATACTTTGCGTTTCAGTCCTTTACTTTGAAGGTATACCCTGCAGAGCTCTCTCTCACTGCCTTGATATGCTTCATGGGTACTCTGGAAGGTGCCGTAGCTACATTAGTAATCGAACACAACATGAGTGTTTGGGTTATAGGCTGGGATTCTAGGCTCCTTGCTGCAGCTTACTCTGTGAGTTACCATTTCGTACAAACTAATTCTGAAGAGGTTAATACTTAATAATACATATGATCAGCAGTGTTTGACACGATGACTCTCTTTGATTGTAATTAGGGGATAGTTTGCTCTGGAATTGCATTTTACGTGCAAGGGATTGTGATGAAGGAACAGGGCCCTGTGTTCGTCACAGCTTTCAGTCCACTGGCCATGATCATCACCGCCGCTCTGGCCGCCATCATTCTATCAGAGCAAATCCGCCTTGGAAGGTATACATCAATTATATGCATGTTATATATTGCACCACACTAACAAACCATTAAAGACCACATTTCTAACAGAATTATCTTCACTATCTAACTTCATGTGCAATTTCTATGACTTAATGGTGCATTTTTGGGGTCATCTTGCAGCGTAATCGGGACCATGCTCATAGTCATTGGCCTCTATGCTGTTGTGTGGGGCAAAAGTAAAGAACGTTCGGCCGCAATGAAAGATGTGAAAACTATTGATCATGAATTGCCTATTACTAATGGTATTACAATATCATCAACAACTGTTGATAATAGCAAGAATGCTGCTGCTGGACTTAAGGAAAATGTTGTCAAAGTTCCAATTAACCCACAAGAATCATTAGAATTATGTTCATGATTCGAACTGCATGAGGTTAATTTCAACAATTTCCAATATCACATTGTGTGAGATTGTATTTTTGTTTTTAGGGGTCTATTACATAAAGCAATGTAATGGTATAACTTGGGTTTGAACTCATTGTGTTGTTGTTACAAAGGTGGAATATCTTCAATATATGAACCATCTCATCACAAGGAGATGACAGATTAATATATGTACTTTTTGACCATATCCTCATAATGTGGGAAATATATGTAATACTGCATTTGGCTACATTTTATTTTTGTTCTTTTAATTATTTTCCTTTTTTTCTTTTTTGCAAAGCCTTTTTTCTTTAATTTGTTGAGTGAGGAAGATGATACTAGAATCACTGAGAGGAGGTGAATATTCACTAAAATTGATAAAGAAATCAAATATTATTATATGGGATCCAAAAGAAACAAATAACAAAAAAAACTCGGTATTAAATTTGAGAGTTACATAGAACTCAACATATGAATGCTAATTATAAATTTTCTCATTTAAGATGTTTATTATCTAGCTAATTAGTGCTATCTATAATATCTTGACCTCCTTCTCTCTCTAGGCGGCGGTAGTACAGAGACGAAGAGACGGCTTCGTCCGACGATGACCCTAGCATCTTGGATGGCCTTTTGCCCTCACTGATGTTGTGTGGTTGTTGCCGAACGGGGATTCTTGTAATAGGTTCAGGATAGTTGTGGTGTGCGGCTTATTCGAGATCCTTGAGGGATGGATGCCGAGGTTCTTTGGTTTTGCTCCAACCAAGTGGATCGTTATCGGGTTTGCTCGGCTTTTGGTGGCTGGATATGTAGCGATCGATGATGTGTTATGCAGAGGTTTCAACGATGACGAATTTGCGTATCCTCAAGGACGGGTTTGCAAGGTTTCGACAGTGGGTTGAAAAGATCCATGATGGTGCTTCCAGCAAGGCTCGATGGCGGCGTTGGTCCGGTGAGGATTTTGCCAGCTCAGAGCCAGTGGTGCACGGTTGGGTTTGGAGGCGAGTGTGTGACCAGAAACGGGGTGTTCCTTCCTGATGGGCTTGAATGGGCTTCTGGTGCAGCTACCTGATGGAATTGGGCTAGGTTTTGGTTGGGCTTTGAGTTTCGTTATGGGCAGACCCGATTGGGTCTAGCTATTTAGGATTTTTTTACTTTTTTTAGATTTTTAATCTGTTAGCATGAAATCTGGGGTAACCAGGTTTTGGGCTGAGTAGAGTTGGGTCTGTTTTTTTGTGGGTCAGTGGTCCCTCCTCTTTGAGAGAGGGTTTTGGTTGGTTTGTTGTCCCTTCTATTTGGGAGGGGGATTTTACTGGTTGATGTCGTTGGTAGTGTCGTGAGGTGAGCCATGATTATGGTGTCGTTTTCAGTGACTATATTAATGTCTGTTTGTTCTTGTTGTCAATGTAATTGGGAGGTTACATGTGCATATATGCTGGTAACTTTGGCATGTAGTGTTTGAAATGGTTGTTTCTTCTTGAGGTTGACTGTAATGGTGTATCGATACTTCTGGATTAGGTTAGGTTACGGTTGAACCCATTTTGATACTTGTGTACTGTTATTGAAACTCTCAATTGATTACTCTCAAAAAAACATATGAATGCTAAAATTAGTTTTAATGAAATTCTGAAGCTATTGAAACACACCTTAATAGTACATGAAACCTAGTAAGTAGCATACCACATGAAATTAAATGTTGGATTTCTGAAGTAAACTTTATTATCGTTATGTAAAAAATAATTGTCATTCAGTGACCTATACGACTATGTTGTCATCGGAAATTATCATCTCCTAACGTTTTTAACACATGCGCGCGCACAAATACAACCTACAGTAAAAACACCAAAAACTCTCTCTCACGAAACCAAAAAAACCTAGGCGGGACTTACAAATTCCATCTCGTCCGGTGGCAACCGTGCCTTGGCGGCATTTAAGGCTTAGTTGACGCAGGTTTTACTGACGGGATTCCTCAATACCCATCAATCCCTTGCAAGATTTACAGGCTTGATGACAGTTTTGAAGGTTCCCAATATGTTTGGGTTTGTGCAGGTTTTCTTGGGGCGTCACTTCGATTTGCGTTGAGATTTGTGGCGGTGGGATCATCGGAAGACCTGAGCTGCTCACGTGCTTAGTAAATAGGTCTATCTATATACTATTTTCAGAGCAATTTCTGGGTATCAAGAATATTATCAATTTCAATTGGTTTGTTTTCTTTCATTTCTTTTTGTTTTCAGCTTCTTCTCAAATCCATGAAGTTAGGGTTAGAACCCTGACAACTAGTATCAGAGCTCCAATCTATGGGGCCGAGCTCAGGGAATCCTCCATAGTTCGCCATGACCACCTACCCACTCTGACGAGCTCCTATGCACCTCCGTCGCAGTACAACCCTTATCCACCACCCTAAAGCTCGTTTGTGCCTCCTCTGCTGCTCAAGGATGCCATCTCGGTTCAATCGAACCACAACTCGGCTCAGTCGAACCTCAATACTACTATTGGGTTGGTAAGTGATACTGGCACTAGTGTTCCTAATCTCAATTCTGTGAATGTTGATTATATTAGTATGGATTCGTTGCTTGTTGCAAAACTGAATGTGAGTGATGAAAATCTGGGCAACACTGAGGAGGGGATTTTTGGTAAGAAGGTTATGTTGAGTAGTGGAGTTGATAATGAGTTTGTTGAGCTTGTGAGTATAGCAGATGGTCAAGAGTTCCATGAGGTTGAGCATAGTGGCATTGAGAAAGAAGCTCTGGATTTATGTTTAGATGGGGGAGAGAATTGGAGGTTGGAAGTGGAAAATGGATATTGAAAGATGAAATTGAGTATGTTCAGAATTATTCATCTTTGAATTTGAGTATTGGCTTAGGTAACTTAGCAGGCTATTCTGATTTAAGCAATTTGGGGCAATCAGTTGTCGCTTAAGGCCCTACTGCTGTACAATAATCAGTACCTGCTACAAGTCCAATTGGAACATTTCCTACAATGCATCACAGATCAAGTGGTCATGGTGGAACTACACCATCAACTCATTATGGAATCCCAAGTATTTCACTCATGCATCTTAATGAGATAACTGATTGTAAGTCTCATTTAAGTACAATGGAGTTGGCTACTAGTACAATGAAGAATGCTAATGCTAGTAAGGAGTTTGATAATAGTGTTGCGCGCTAAAGCTCCTTTGGTCTTAAATATACTTCTTACTGACAACAATGATTTATGTCCCATCACATATGCAATGGCAACAAATGGATTAGAAGTTATTAAAATGATTGTTGTCACTGGTAGTATGTATGATAGCTGCTTAATATCCTTTGATCAAGGTGCTAAGGTGAGTGATGGATTGTATAATTTACTTGAAGAAATTCTAGGTTGTTTGTTTGTTTCGATGCTTACCAAGAATGTATACAGTGATGTGTGGATAGATTTAATGGCACTTAAGCATGTCCAATATAAGTTAAGGACTACGTTTATTATTGTGATGGATAAATCGACGGATATGGATGCAACTGCTCTATTTTCTTGCTTTTACAAATATAAAAATATTGATGTGGCATCTCTTATCGATGAGTATCTATCCAAATGGTTGCTTGAGCCCCAGCTGTTCATATTAGCACTTCTCTTATGCATGTATGCAAATGTTATGTCAACTTCTCAGAGTGACATAAGCCGAAATGGTATTGATGCTAGTATTCTGCTTCTGAACTTTTCTGTGATGTTGCAATGGTTTTCAAAAATCATTATGGACATGGAAACTACTTTTGCATCATTTTTATGTGTGATCAAATGAAGGGTTAGGGATATCATATTATGCTTGTTATTGTAGCATGCAAGTTATGTTCTCTTTGTGTGTCTTCTGCTGAATCTGTTCAGTATACAATTATAAGGGGCATGACATTTGCCATTTTATTTTCCTCTTTATCTTTTACCTTGAGGTCAACAAACGATATGGACAATAGTGAATTGGAGTTTCTTGTGGCTACCTTGCACTCAAATAAGGGGAAGAGAGAGAAATTTGACTACAGTGTGTGCATCATCCATTGGGACTTTTCATCTGGTTCCTATGAAGACTGATAACTCAACTCAGGTCAGGGGTTTATGTGAGCTTGAAATTGAAGTGCAATGCTCAGTTTCACTCTACGTAATGAAACATCATGTGAGAATAAAAGGGCATACATATGATGGATGTATGATTGCTGAGTGGATAGAATCAGGGCACCAAACAACCCCCAAAAGTGCACAGAAATTAATTAACAAGTTCTGGGCACCAGACGATGCATTGAAGAGGCTTTTGCACGAATGGTGTGAGGTAAACAGGGCCTCAGTCTCTTGCCCACTTGACTTTGTAATTCTATTTGGTGGGAAGATGCATATCTCAAAATTTGAAGACTGATTATATGACCACACCTTGGTACGTATGCATTTTTCTTGGCTTTTTGGTTACACTATGCTGGGAAGTGGATTTTCATGTTGAAACAATTGTGAGGTCATGGAAACCAGGGAATGCCTACACCAAGACATACTCCAGCAATACCAACCTTGGTCTTGTAGCAGTTGATGTTGTTAAGAAGGTGTTACAGGTGGAAGGATATGTGCGTCCAAATGATAGAGATGTTAATGTGGAATTGATTGGAACATTGCAAGATGGTAATGAACTTATGAAGGACCAGGAGGAAAGAGAAGGACCATGTGAGTTCAACATAGATGCAGGGCAAGTCACTGTGGAGGTTGACAAAATTGTAATGACAATGAGAAAGGGTAAGTTAGCTCTTGTTATTATGTTCTCTGAGTATGCAATGAGTAGAAGCTTAATTACAGTTTCTGAAACTGTGGGTGGCATGTTATGTTGCAAATATGGTATTTCCATGGCTTCAAAGGGTGCCAATATGTGCTTCAAGTGTTTGCCACATGAAGTTGACATTACTGCAGATTTTTGTAAGCAAGTCGTCATGGTACGTAGCTTTGAATGTGATACCTTCTTGCAGTCTCCGAGAAGTTGGATTAAGACCCCACTAGAATTGAATGAGTTGCTAGTTTTCTGTCTGGGAAGACTGAAGAACTTGAATAAACTTAGACCGACTGATGATATGTTCAAACCTATTGTTGTGGACAAAATTGTTATATTAAGTGAAAAGGTATTGCTGATTACTTTTGGGAAGTTGTTACTTGTAAGGGGTGGATGCAGTAATTGGGAATGTTCTGGTATATTAGACAATGAACGAGATGGAAGACTTGTTTTAGATAATGAAGATGTGAGAACTATTGTTTTAGATGATGATGGAATGGTGACTGTAGAAGATGATATTGCTGATGAAGACAAGGAACCTGCTATTTTCTTGCTTCTTACAGGGCCTAGCATAAAAACAAGCAGTTAGTTGCCATGTGAAATTTCTCAGTATCCAACAATATCTTGGCCCATATACCTTTTTCTTGGCCTTAGGGTTAATCTGTGAGCACATGTTCAAGATATACTGTTGCACACTGATCATTATGGGTTTCATATGATATCTTGCAAAGGTGCCCAGATTTTGATTTGGAATGTGAAAGTTGAGGACAAGTTTTTTAAAAATGGATGGATTGTTAGGATTCTAGCCTTAGTTAGCCATGTGTCGCTCACATGCTTAGCCATGTGCTTAGCAAATAGGCCTATATGTACTGTTTTCAGAGCAATTATTGGGTATCAAGTTTATTATCAATTTTAATTTGTTTGTTTTCTTTCATTTCCTTTTTGTTGTTTAGCTTCCTTCTCAAATCCAGAAAGTTGGGGTTAGAACCCAAACACTCGTCGAACCTTGAAGTGAGCGCTTTAGATCGGTTTTCTCCTT
Source organism: Comarum palustre (assembly GCA_951800085.1). Classification (NCBI taxonomy): domain Eukaryota; kingdom Viridiplantae; phylum Streptophyta; class Magnoliopsida; order Rosales; family Rosaceae; genus Comarum; species Comarum palustre. Next base: position 18,106,529 of record OX637583.1, read on the forward strand.
GAGGCTTGGTGTCGTGGTAGTTTGTAAGGGAGGTCGAAGATGGTCGAGGTGAAGAACGGGTTGGGTTCAGACATTCTGCTGACTATAGGCTGGACTGTTTTTGGGTTTGTTTGGTGTTTCAATATGGGTTGGTGCGGCCCTTTTAGGTTTTGTCTTATTCAATTGTTCTAGTTTAGTTTTCTAGGGTAGGATCTTGCCGACTAAGAGGTTTTCAGACACCTCGACAAAGAAAGCTTCTCGAGTATCGCAATTGAGCGTTTGGCGAAAGAAATTTTCAACTAAACTTATCCTTGTGCACGATAACTGTCTAGCTCGGCTATACTCGTTTTAGAATGAGCATCAAATTCATAATGTAATAGTATATGTAATGCTATTCTGGCTTGAGACTATCAATACAAATGGTATAACCCGTTTTTACTTCAAAAAAATACAACATACAGTCAAGCAGATGTACTTATTACCATCACTTAAATACATTGTAAGAGTCTTTAACACGCACCTTTAGTGTCTGAATTTTTGAAGACCTGTCAATATAATACATGAACTTACAAAGTGATCAATGTAGTACTCAGACTCTTCTTTTAGTATCAAAGACATACTTGTTAGAGATAAAAGTGTAAAATCTTTTTTTAAAAGGTGTTGTATTTAGGATACTCTACAAACTAAAACTTATTCACCTATCAACTTAAGAACTAGCCTTCAACATGCCAAGACTTCACCTAACGACTTATTGTCTTATGGTTACTGAAACTGGTGGAATCATTACTGTCTTAAGGTGGAAGATTCATTGATTTTAGTATGCAAAAATATCTCAAATACAAAATTCAAACTTAGCAACTGAAAGTAAAAAATATTTTTGTAACGAAATTATGGACACAAGATAGAATTTATTTAAACAACATAACTACAAATACAGAACTCAGAGCCTCTCTATTGGGTAAACAACTATAAGTTGTTTAGCTACTTATGATTATACTTACAAGTACAAATACTTGTAATAAATGCACATCACACCGAATGATTACAGACTGGAATCTTCATATAGTACTCACACTCTTATTTCACACTATACTAGAGATATTGTTTACACACACTATTTTTCTGGCTTTCTAACTTCGAGAGGAAGGTTGAGAGTGTTTCCAACTTTTATTCCAAGTTTTTTTCGATGTCTTCTCTCGGAAGCCTGAGACTCCTTATATAGCACACAGACTCCAAACCCGAATTAAACAAAGCTAAGAAAAAATGGGAGACAGAATGAATCAAACTTTACTTTAACAAAAGTAAAGTTGTTTGTCTTCATGTGTCAGTAGCAAAAGGAGAACGCACTAACTTTAACAAAAGAAAAGTCGTTTGTCGTGATACATTGGTCACCGCTTATTTCTCCATCATGTTCACTGTATTGTAATATTTTTCATTAGTGCAATCATAATCAGCCAATGAATCTTGGCCCTCTTGTTCCTCTTCTAGAGCTTTTTCATCTTTTTCTTCACTGTCTAAGTCTGAATCATAAGGAATCCTATATCTTTTTTTTCTACTTTTTCATGTCATTCTGTAGTAGTTAGGGTGCAGTCAACTTCGTTTCTCATGATGACTGAGAAAAAGTCATAATTCACTGATGAATGATGATTATAGAAAGAAATCATTATTTTTTCTCCACTTGCCAGAAGACTTGAATCATAATCCATTCACACCATATTTTTGATGCACCTAATTGTCATGGCCTTCATTCATGAAATACTTTGATTTGGACTGTCATTTCCGCTTGTCCTGCTTGATCCCTTAATCGGACCTTGAATTATCCTGACATAATGATAAGGAGATATATAGTTCATTTGTTCTTTCAGCATTATCCATTCAGGTGGAGTTTACATGAATTTTAATCTCAGAATACAACCATCTAGCATAATGTTCTTGATAGATTGAACTATCAATTCTGAAAATCCCTTTAAGTCTTCATTAGATTTTGTCCACAGATTATGAACAAAACCATTCTCTATTAGCTACAGTTTTTGTTTTTGAGGGTGTTCAGCTTGGACATTAACCAGATATCTCTCATAATATGGGTCAGGAACAGCAGACAAGGTTGGTGGAAGCATATTTCCTTTTCCCAGATGATCATAGAATTTGAACCATTCACACTGTTTCATTGTTGTCATAAGGATCTTAACATTTTATGGATTTTCTAGGTATATTACCTTAGACTTTTCCTTCTCTCTTGCATGGATTCCATGCAATTCTTCTGTAAGAGCTTCAAAGGTTCTAAGCAGATGATCTTCATTTTCTTCATTGAAAACATAAAGAATGTTGTCTATGATAATCTTTTGCTTGAACGCCAACAACCTTTTTGTCTAGAAAACTGGTTCTTTAAAAATCTTTAAAAATTGACCTGAATAGTTTTATTCCCTATGACCATATGCGATTTGTTTCCCCTAAAAGGGGTTATCGTGCTTTTTGGCAAAGCAACAGCCATTAACGGACTTGATATAAATTTACCGTCTGTCGTTTGAGACGGGCTAGCCGATCTTTTACCCTGAGATCGATCAGTTATGGTTGTATCCTTGGGATACAAAAAATACCCCTAAGTGAGCTCTTCTTCTTCACCAGATTCTCCGGAATGACTTTTATTTTGCAAGGAGAATTCTGAGCTTTTATCCCAATCAGCTGGTTTTATCCCATCATGACTTGCTGCTTGACTTGTTTCAGCTGCTCCATAAGATACAATGAATTGATAATTTGGTCCATCATGGAGAGGACCTATAGTCATATCTGTTACATCCCGGACCATCTCCGCCGTAGCACGATATTGTCCGCTTTGGGCCCGTCGGCCCTCACGGTTTTGTTTCCAGAAGCTCTCAGAGCAACTTCCCAGGGGGTCACCCATCATGGGATTGCTCTAAGCTTAGCAAGCTTAACTTCGGAGTTCTCATCCCCTCCAAAGCCACTGAGCTCCCAAAAGGCCTCGTGCTAGATGGGTGTCACCGATGTACATATATGATACATCACCCTCTCCGTTGGTCGATGTGGGATGTTACATATTTTGGGAGCTCAGTGGCTTTGGAGGGGATGAGAACTCCGAAGTTAAGCTTGCTAAGCTTAGAACAATCCCATGATGGGTGACCCCCTGGGAAGTTGCTCTGAGAGCTTCTGGAAACAAAACCGTGAGGGCTACGGGCCCAAAGCGGACAATATCGTGCTACGACGGAGATGGTCCGGGATGTAACAATATCACCACTCTTGTATCTTTCCCAAAGATTCTTTTTCTTTGATTCTAGTTTTCTGTTTCTTGGGTTGCGTCCTTCATCCTTGTCATCTCTTTGAAAAATTTTTATTTCTCTCATAAGGGAGTTTGGTAAGAAATTCTTGTTATCTGCAACCATTTTAACATCATATTCATACTGAGATAAAAATATTTGTCATCTCAGCAATCTTTCCTTATCTGCAACATCAATTAATTTGTAGTTTTTAAATTTTTTACTCTTTTATTATCAGTCATAACCATAAATTTGCTCCATAAAAAGGCTTCAGCCCTCTTTATACACTTAATAAGAGCAAGGACTTTTTTGTCTCCAGTATAATAGTTTAACTCTGCTACGATAAACTTTTTCGAGAAAAATTTACAAATTTTCTCACGATTTGTATCTGGAGCAATAGCCAAGACAACTCCTGCCCGGTAATAATCACTTGCATCGGTTTGCAAAATGATCAAATCTCCTTATTCAGGTAATTATAAAGAAGGCAGGTTCTTAGTTAGCTTTTGATTTTTCTGACAGTATTACTGTCATATTCTGTGAATGACTGTTTCTTTTTAGAGCTTGTTTTTTGAGAGAGTAAAGCAGTAAGACCACTAACTTGAGAAATAAAATCTTTCATAAAATTGACAACTCTCAAAAACCTCTGTAAGGATTTTGCATCAGGAACATAATCTGGGAACTAACTTATTTTCTTAACAATATGTTCTTGGAGACAAATATCTCCATATTTAACATGTATGTCTAGGAAATCAATTTCTCTTTTTATGAGGTGAATCTTTTTATGCCCAATGATGATTCTCTTCTGGACAATCAACCTGCATACTTATTCAAGATGTTTTAGAAGTTCGTTCATAGTTAGCGAGAAGACAAGAATGTCATCTATATAAACTATACAAAAATCTGAGTAAGATTTGAAAATATTATTCATTTTTCTTTAGAAAACAGACGGGGCCTGCTTAAGGCCAAATGACATAACCAGTCATTCATAGTTCCCTTGAGGTGTTCCAAATGTTGTTAAAGTAATGGAGTCTGGATGCATCTTGACTTGCCAGAATCCAGATTTTGCTTCAAATTTAGAGAAGATTTTGGCTCATTTGAGTCAATTGATAAGCACTCTTACTTAGGCTATCTGGTAACCGTCTTTGACTGTCTTTTTATTTACATCTCTATAGTCAATTATCATTCTAGTCTTTCCTCTTACTTGCTCTGCATGATTTCTTGCTAAGAAGGCCGGAGCATGATGAGGACTATTGGAAGGTCTGATCAACTTCTTTTTGAGCAACTCTTGAATTTGACTTTCCATCTTTTTCTATCATTTTTCCTGTAACGAGGGATTGCTTTAATATGGCAAATATATAGTATTTGCGTCATGCATTTTGAGCTGACAGTATACTGGATCTCTTTCCCAGTACAACTGAGGATCTTCACTGATAGGCTTCAACAAGTTTTCTGTTTCTACAATAGTTGGCACTCTCTTCTGCTCGATCTTGTTAGCATACACCTTTAGGTTATGCTATCTGATAAATTCTTCTTCTCTGTCTGAGCTTTCTTGCTCTAATGGGTCTAAATTAGACTCATCTAACAGGGATTCATACTTTTCTTCTGACTCAGAGTCTTCTGAATTCAACCCTTCAATTACCAATATTTCATTGTAACCCTTCAAATGGTCTTTTAACAGCAAAACTATTTCTAAAACTGGCTTATAATCACCACTCTTCGTTGATGATCTCTGATATTGGTCTGTAAATCGCGGACTGGTAACTCTCACAACGTTGGTAAGTCGAGATTCCCAAAAGAATTTGTTATTCTTTTCAAAACCAATCATCTGTGGATTCTGAACTATCGTCTGCTGAAAAAAAGTCATTTCCAATTAATACATCTGCTCCTTGACTTTCACATTACCAGATGATTTTTATGATAAAAGTCCTCATCCCAAGGAAATTTTAATATCACGAGCCATAGTATCCATAATTATTTCATTTTCTCCCATGGTTATTCCAGTAACTGATCTTGGAGTTTTTTCCAATATTCTTCAGGTATGACATATCTTTTGGCAAGAGTATATCTTGATCCACTATCTACAAAGGCATGTAGATGGTACTTCCTTTATTTGAGAAATTTTAATCCTATAATGATGTAATTGTTGAATCTGTTTGTCTGGACCTGCTTTACTTGTTTTTTATTTTCTGCTGTTTTGTCAGACAGTTCAATGAAAGGATTGATTTCTCTTTTATTTGGCTCGTTGATTAGATCAAAAGGTTTAACTTGTTGTATAACATGTTCTGTGATAAGGTCTTCTCCCTGCCTTATTGCTGAATTATTGACAGAATCAAATGACTCATTTAATTTCTTGTTCTGGCTTAATGAAGTTACTAACTTCATTCTCTTAAATCTTCCTCCAAGTTATGTCTATGTTGCTCCTTAGCTTCGTAGAACTCTTTATATTCTTGTTCTACCATGGTGTGAGCCTCATTGTCTTTGGTTTTTCTTCATAATTATGCAATAAAGTATTCTCAATGATAGATTTCATATGTACTCTTACAGTACATGGGAATTGAATTACTATCATCACAGTTGCAGTAATCACATGTAAATCTTCCTAGATTGGGGTGAAAGTTTCTGATAATATCAGTAGTTTCTTCCTTCCAATTTATGACCTTTAGGAAAAATATAGGACGAGGTCTGTCTTCTTCTTCAGAACTTTCTGAAGTATTTTCTATTTCACTTTCTGATGGGTACTCAAGAGAATATATTGAATCATTCTCTTCATCAGAATAGGCTATCTCAAAACTTATCAGGTTTGCATATTCTATTGAACCTTTGCATATCTCTTGTCCTTTTTAGGACACTCCTTTGCATAATTTCTTTTGGCCTTGCAAAGCCAACATCTGCACTTCTTCACTTCTCGAAAAGAATTCGAGGAATTAGTTCTTTTTCTTTTAAAAAATCTCTTTCTAAGAGGAGATCTTTCCCCTACAGAGCTCTTTTTGAATGAGCTTTTCCTGAATTTATACTTCTTTTTAGAAGTGAAATTCTTTCTCTGCTTGTTGCTAGAAAATATTTTCTTGTATTTTTTCTCTATGTGACATTCCCACTGCGTTGGTGTCTCTAATATCTTGGAACACATATTTTCAACTTCTCTGAGTTGTTTCTTCTCAGTTTTGAATTTTTTGTTCTCAACGCATTGCTTTCTCAGGGGATCTCTGACTCTTTCAGCAATTCCTCCCACCGTAAAGAACGACAAAGGATTTTCTTTCAAAGATTATACTACTGCATCATTACATGTTTCTGATAACTTCCTGTAATATGTTCTGACCAAATCTTCATTATCTAGGTCTCTAATGGTATAGTAGTAATTTTGGAACTCATTGGTGTACTCTTCAAAGTACCTCATGTTGCAAATGTTCAACTTTTGAATATTTGTTTAGCTCTCTCTTTAGACTACTCACTATGTCCAGTAACATCTTTACAAAATTGTGCATAGATAAGACATACGAAATTTAGAGGATTATTGGTCTGAGCTAATTTGGCTGCCCAATCAGGCCATTGAGAACTTTGCTTGAATAACTGATACCATTTTTGAACTATGTCGGTTAAGGTATATTCATAAAATGCATGAGCTTTTTCGTAGGTATATTTAGATAATACCAAAGCCTGAGTTAGCCTTAAGCTAGCTACCCAGTTATCTATTGTCTTTCTCTTGTCTCCTACTCTATCGAGATCAAGATAAACCTCTCTTTCAGATACTGACTGACCCCATTTGGGTTTCGTAGGGATGTACTTCTGAGTACTTCGTTCACCTAGTTTCCCTATAGGAGTTTGTCCCTTAGAAAGTTTAATCTTATTTTCTCGGATGATCTTAGTGGGTAGTTCGTGATGTTCTGAACTACAATGCTTCCATGGGAAACATTTTCGGTTTCCATTGTCGAAAATTCGCCTGTTTCTTCTTTTGCTGCTTAATAAGGAATAATCTTCCTTTTGTTCTTCCTCTGTAGGACCTGGAAAATATTTTTCATGATCTTTTCAAGCTCATCTGTAGATTCACAAATTTTCGCTTGTTCATACAAGCTCTTCAGTTCTTCTGACTTTAGCATCATCATAGGTCTTTTAGCATCTTCTTCCTCGAAAGATTCTTCAAGACAAAAAGTGGGCTTGGTTTCAGAAGTACTAGCTTCCTTTTAGCTAGCGAATGAATGCCTATAAAATTGTAAGCTTATTTTTTCTCTCATATCTTCATAGATGGAAGCATTGATATTTTTTACTTGTCTAACTGGAGGCGTCAGATTTCATTCTCTTGGGAATGTTACTTCATGTCATTTTGTGACATGCTTTTGTTTAGTATGATTTTTTGGATTGGTGAGGATTGATGTAGTAAGCCCAAGACTATTGAGAAATCTGGTGTTTGGGGTTACATTCGAGTTCATCAGCTTATAATAGATTCGATAATCTATCGTAAGCTCTATCATTCCTTTCTTCGTGAAAACTCCATCATTCCTTTATGGAAATTCTATCTGTCTTGATTCACAATCTTAGACAGTATGTTGCATCTCTGAGATATGTGGTGAAGTTTAGGAATACATTGAAATATGTAATTTGGTTACACAAAGAAGCTTCCACTGTTTCTAACAGACTTTCTTAAAATCTATTATTTTATCGTCTTGTAAGACACATAAAACATAACAGTCTATATCATCTCTATCCAAAAGTTTTATTCCTACTTGGACTGTTCCAATATGCATGTAGGAATATTTCTTCTGAGATGCATCACTTACTTCTTTTGGAGTGATTAACCGGATGTTGGTTTCTCCTCATGTGGCAGGAACTGTCAGTTCAAGAATCTTGAATATGTAAGAAACCATAAGGAATGGTCCTCTCTTATAGATCTCATTGAGTCTGAATCTAGGAACCGATGCTTCTCGCACACTAGATTCAATTTCATTGTACTCAAATTCTTGAGCGTTGAACAACTGTACAGGCATGGTGCTTCTTTTACTGAGTATTCTACTCAGCATCTTTACATCTCTTCTGGTTGAAGATGTAGATTTGGAAGAAGACCATGTAAGGAGTTTAAGTTCACTAAACTTAAACTCACTTTCTCCTTTTAGTAAGGGGGTATGATTATTTTACTAGTTATGTTTTGAGCTAGTTGTTCTTTATTGATCTCTTCTCCTTGTATCTTCATTTTTATATACTTGTTTGCAGTCTTGCTATCCTGCTGTTTAACTCTTAGAATTAGTTTTCGAGATCAATAATCATCTCTTGGAGATAAGCGATCTTATAATTCTGTTGATAAATTATTGTCTTGATATTATCATGCACTGTCTTTATAGGAAGGAAAAGCTTAGCGCTTTATCATCTTCCTGTTTTACTTTTAGTTCAACTCTGTAATTCATCCTAAACGGGTGATTAAAGTTTCTAAAAGATTTTTCAGTGATTCTTAAGAAGATTTTAACTCAATTGCTTGTTGGCGAATGTTGTCAGCGAGATGCTCAGTGAAAATTAACTTATTTTCAATATTCAATAGATATTGCTTTTCTTTAAGATAATTAAGCTTGACTTCAAGATTGCTAAGTATTGAACTTATCTCTTCATGTTGTCTGAACTTGAGATGAAATCTCTCAAGTTGTATTGTTACCTTGTCTAAAGTCTTGTTCCTAAATAGATGATCTAGGTATTCAATTAAGTTTGGTCTGGAAAGATCAAGCTCTTCGACTCCGACTTCTCACTGGAGGTAGACAAGATCGTCATAGAGCGTGTTTAATACTCTATAGATATAATCTATCGAGTATTGATCTTCTTGAATATGTCTTGAATGAAAACAATTTTTCACTTATCAGTACCTTTTGTAATACAGAATGACTAGTAATTTTTTAGTTTGGATGCTCTCTTGTTAGTCAAGAGAAGTCAACTTTGTGGCATAAGTCTTGATAACCTGCTTTTGAGCCAACTTGGCTCTGATACCAGCTATGACGGATCTAACCGAGACTCAGAACGTTCAGAAGACTCTCATCATATTCAAAAACTTCATGTAGAGATTCAATCTGTTCCTCAGTACTTTTGATTTTATGCTGAACTCTGAGGATAATATCCCAGTAATTTTTGTTTTTCTAGAAAGATTATCTCTACACTTTTTCAATCTTCTTAGTTTTCTTTTTTCGTCTTGCAATTCTTTATGAAAAATCCTAGCATAAGCTAATCAATCAAGCCGGGTAGCTATTAAGTTTGCTATTAATAATGAAAATGATTGTTTACCTTCGAGTTAGAGGATGAGTTTATATTTGCAGTATGCTAGATAAACAAATTCATAGACTTATGTCCACCATGCTCCGTCAAATTTAAAAGAAAACAATATAACACACAAAATAAAGTTAAAATGATAATTTTCTAATAATAATATAATATTCTTTATTCATGGTATCTTATTAATAACAAATTAAGAGTTTAGATATTACTTTGATAACTTTACAAGTTCAGGTATTATTTTCTCAGAGCCTTAACACATTTAGTGCATTTTACGTAGCCACATCTTACTTATCCAAAATTTTGGGAATAAAACAGAAAATTTCATAGCTAGAAATTAGTAAAGGTTTGAGGCTGGAAGTTTGTCTCGCCTCCTCTTCCGTTAGCTTGTCTCGCAGTGCAACGAAGAACCCAAAAGAATAGGGTCTCAATCTACATTACAGGACTAACATTGTGTGAAGAAAAGACATTGAAATCTTCTAGACAAATAGAGGAAACCTCACCTTTCAGTTAAAAATTCTACAAATTTGACACAAGATCAAGGATGACCAAAGGAGGAAGCAAAGAGAGATGGGAAAGATGAAAGAAGAGAGATGAAGAGGAAAAGGGAGGTAAAATCATGTATTCTTTTACCTTGGTTGACGTAGTTAACGGCGTATATGGACCACGTCTCCAGTACATGGGAACCTGATGTTGTTGCATTGAACCAAGCCAAGTCACCGTACACATTTCAGACCAAAAAAATAAACAGTCAAACAGACACATTGTTTGGCCAGCCACTCTTTCTTTGTCATCTCTCAGCTTTCCGACAGAGAATCACTACTGTAGAAAGCTGTAAGATTTTCTGATTGGAAAAGCTTCAAAACTCAAAATGGCGATGTGGGTGTTTGGTTATGGCTCTCTGATATGGAAGGCCGGCTTTCACTTCGATGAACGCGTCGTTGGTTTCATCAAAGACTATCGCCGTGTCTTCTACCAAGGTCCCTCTCTATCTCTATTCTTATGTTTCTTTGAGCTATGAATATTTCAATATTGTCATATTAGCTGATTTGGGTTGCTTTTGATTAGGCAGTACCGACCATAGAGGGACTCCCGAGTTTCCAGGAAGAACAGTAACATTGGAACCTGCAGAAGGCGAAGTCTGTGTAAGTTGTTTCAATGCCCATGTACAGATTCTGTTTGGTACTCAAATACTTGTGTTATTGTATAAATCTTTGTGCTTGTTTCTCATGTCTCACATTTGTTCTGTTTCATTGATTATATTGATGAGAAAATGTATTGCTGATTCTTTAATATATACCAGCTGGAAAGATGACCACTTCTAATCAGTAGATGTATGTTGCGTTTAGTTTCTAGTTTCTGTTGGTGGTGATGATTTCGCTGTGGAATTCATGTTATTCACAAATGAGACGAGGAAACAACTCTAATGGCTGTTTATACTTTGTATGTTTAGTGGGGAGCTGCGTACAAGATCTCAAAGAAGGAAGATCAGGAAATTGCTTTAGAGGTAAGACTCTTGTTTCTTAAAGTTAATCTCAAATTTAATCTAGTTCATGTTTGTTTTCTAGCCATAAATAAGCTGCTATCTTTCGGTTGTAAACATGTTTTTGTGGTCCTGCACTTGCGTGCCTGCATTTGCTATTCTAAAATTCTTCAAGGTTCGAATGCTTTATGCAACACTATAAGTAACCAAGTTTAACAAAACCCACTTACATTTTAAACTAGTGCATAATGAGTCACATTTTCGGTTGACATCTACTGCAATCTTAGAGCTAAGATGACAATATATTGCAAAGCTGTGTCAAAATTATCTCTTTTACTTGAAGCCTGATAACACCAAATAGTCCAAATTCTTCTGGTAACTGTGATTCCTAGAAATGTTGCAGTACCCTATCACTGTGTGCTTGTTACTTGTTGTTTTGTTATTTCTTATTTGTGGTTGTTTGAGATTGCTGATTTCCACTTCACAGTTTTTCATTCCGTCATTTACAATAATCATCTCCTTATACAAGTTGATTTCTTTAACATTATTGCTTAGCACTTAGAAGTGAGGGAGAAGCAGTATGACAAGAAGGCTTATCTTGATTTATTTACTGTAAGTTTAATAGAACCCCGTACGATATCATTCAGTGTGTGTTACGTTTTTTACCATTTAGTAAGTTAGATATTGATGAAATTTCTTCCAGGAGGCAACGGCTACGAATCCAGCTCTTTCAGGAGTAATGGTGTAAGTTCTGAAGCCACCAATAACTTGAACATGTTGCTTTGCTTTATTCAAATCATAGGGAACTGACTCCCTTACTATTTAGATACATTGCCTCTCCAGACAAAAAGCTTAATGTGAACTACTTGGGTCCTGCATCCATTGAAGATATTGCCAAGTAAGTAGCTTTCATCTACCAAGCTGTTATCTGGTTAAATGGTTAAAAATTAAGTACAATCTAGCTTACAATTAGAAATTGAGACATGACATTGACATTATGATGGATACTTATTTGAAATTTGCTTGTTGGACTGATGATCAAATACATCAATCTTATTTGGGTCACCTGTGAAGTTGATGAGTCAAGTAATCCATAGACCAAGTATTTAATCAGTTGCCAGTACTTGCCAATCATAAGCTAAACACTGGCACTGACTATAATTCATCCTTTCCAGTGATTTGGTGTTTCCTTCTCTCTAAAGAGCCTCATATATTGATCATTTGTCATATTATTTAGTTTTCTATTTTGCAGACAGATTGTTGAGGCGAAAGGCCCCTCTGGACCTAATAGAGAGTACCTTTTTAAACTCGAAGAGGCCCTTCTTCAAATTGGTAATTTTAATATGTTGCTCCGAGAATTTATATGGGGTATTGACCATTTCATACAAAGTGGAAAAAAAAGTGACCGCTCCAACTAAAACTTTTTTTCATTGTCCATTCTAACTTTTTTGACCAAAATTATCTAATTATTCCAATCTCCCTCCCACACCATTCAATCCTGATCTAAACCCTCTTTCTCTCTCTTTCTCCTTCTATTCTCCTCTCTTCTCTCTCTCTCTCAACAACCACCATCTGCTCTGCCTCTTTCGATGCCCAAACTACCAATCCTCCACCGCCATCAGCCACGTCAACGCCCAATCCTCTACTGTCATCAACCACGTCAACGCCTTGCGCTGTCGTGGCTCGTCAAGAGTTGTCATCCCTAGCCTAGCCCCCCTTGTCACTCGTCTAGCGCAGTCCACCGTCGTCGCTCATCAAGCGCTGTCATCGCTGGCGGCGACGATGATTACATGAGATGAACGACGAAGACGGCATGGACTCGACGACGACGATGAAGCCAAGATCTCGACGAGGATGCCTTCAAGCAACACCATCACACCAAAAGACCACCACTCCTATAACTTCCACTAAATTCTATCTCTCTGTCTCTCTCTCTCAACTTTATTATGGGGTAGTAAAGTTACCTGTGCAATATGAATGCGATTTAAGAGGTTCAGTGAGAGTTTATTAGAGGGTAGTAAAGTTGGTTGTGCAATAGGAATGCGATTGAATGGGTTCGGTGGGAGTTTATTAGGGTGTATTAAAGTTGATTGTGCAATATGAATGCGGTTTAGGGGTTCAATGAGAGTTTATTAAGGGGTAGTAAAGTTGGTTGTGCAATAGGAATGCGGTTTAGGGGTTCAGTGAGAGTTTATTAAGTGGTAGTAAAGTTGGATGTGCAATAGGAATGTGGTTTAGGGGTTCAGCGAGAGTTTATTAGGGTGTAGTAAAGTTGGTTGTGCAATAGCAATACGATTTAGGGGTTCAGTGAGACAATTAGGGGGTAGTAAAGTTGGTTGTGACAATATGAATGTGGTTTATGGGTTCAGTATGAGTTTATTAGGGGGTAATAAACTCGATTCCAAATTTCGGTGAGATTCCGGTGATCGGAGCAGATGAGGTGTCAGCCATGTCTCCTCTCTCTTCCATTTTATTTCTCTAAGTATGTTTTAATAGGTGAGGGTAGAATAGGTATTGAAATATTATACGTTTTTTAGAGTTATGAGTTTTGTTGGAATGAGCACAAATTTTAAAAAAAAATTGAAATGATCAATGTTTTTAAAAAACTGTTGGAATGAGAAATGAGGTCTAAAAATTTGTAGTAAATGGACATTTTCTCAACTTATATTAGTAATGTATGCTACATCAAAACTAATTATCTTCTCTTGATTTTTTCTTTGCCACAGGATGCAAAGACAAACATGTATCGGATCTTGCAAACGAAGTAAGGCGTATCATTTCAGAGAGGGAGCGCACGGCTTCATGACCCGGAAACAAACGGGAACAATGAATATTACAGGCCATCATCCAACAGAGCAATTGATCATGTACTTGCCTTGGAGAAAACAATGTGGTTGTGTAGCATCTCGATTTCTTATGATGGCACTGTGATTTTCTTTAATTCTTGTTCATGTTGAATGTAACATGAGTCATTCAGTCTGATGACAGCACAGTCAGGATATGAACTTATTCAACAGTATGTTGCTGGGGCTCATTGCCTTTTCGGCTTCTGGTACAGAGTACCCGACTTTAGTTACTTCTAGCACATTGTAACCTGAACTGTTCAATCAGAGTTAAGTGCATAGGAAGTCTACCCAAAAAGACTTCATTTGCTTGTTTCATTCTCAAGCCTTCAACACTGCTGGAATCTGTTCTCGACTAAAATTGTGAAGACAAGAGAGTAAAAACTACAGAAGGGGGCACTGGTTCAATAAGATAATAACCAATCAGGCGGCTTTCATTTCACATTAACTCGGGCCACATCAATCTTGCCGAATGCTGAAAACATAATATTACAAAAGTAATGGGCATTGTCCTCGACGGCTTATCCACCAAAGACAGCAATTTCCTGTCTGTAGTTTACAGGTGATATAACTGACAGTTGCCAGTGAAACTTCATCACTGCTATTTGGTCTCACAACCATAATATTGCTATACGGGGTCTACATTGTACACCAATAGTATTTTGCAAATCTACTCGCATAATTTAATCACTGTCATCGTCGCCATCATCTGCATAAATAAAGGAAATATTAAGATACCAAAAGTGTAAGACCGTTAGCTAAAGAATGTAACTGAATGACTAAAATCCACTGACAGCATTGTACTGTATCTGTATACTCTAAATGCTATCACAATATGAATTCAAAACTGGTCATGACAGCTTTGAATAAAAGATAGGTCCTAATCTAAAAATTGAATACACTGCAGAAGCAACATAAATATATTACACAACTACTATTCTCACAGATGAAGATGCCATTTATAACAGGAAGCACCTGATATGATGTTATGAACAAACATTTACCGTTATCACTATGGTTGTCGTCACTACTACTACCCTCATGTTCAACCTCATCCTCTTCCTCATCATTGTCATCATTGTCTCCAGAATCAGAATCACTATCAACAGGTATTTTGGGCTTGGGAGGAGGTACAAAACTGGTCATGGACCGTCTACGTGCACTCGTGACAATATTGCTCATGTCAATGCCCTCAAGCTCTTTAGCTTTCTCCTTTTTCTTTTTGACTTCCTTGATTTCTGAAATAAAATGTGCAATTGCAAGTATGAGCACGTCAGACATCAGATGGATGGTGAGACACTACACCATGAAAAGTCATAAGAGCATAGTCTCTACCTTTAGATCTCTGATATGTCTAATATAGCTTTACACAAACAAGTAACAATGGCAGAGAAGACCTTCAAAATATCCCATACTGTGTAAAAAGGTTTTATTGTATGAGTAATATTGTGTACCAAATCTAATCAATGTCATTCATATCCACAATATACGAGGATATGATTCAGCCTTCTTAACTTCTTCAAGGATAAGCAAGCCACAACACCTATGTTAACATCCTATAAAAAATTCCAAGACGAATACACGTAACTGCACACTTCATTTATTGGAAACCCTTTCATACCATCTTGCATGTTTAAACTATACCAAATCACCCACAGCCCATATTTGAGTGATAACCACTACAGACTGAATTTCAATAATATCACCTTTCTCGGTGGGACTGGAAGATAACCCTTCTCGACCGAGTATGTCCTCTAACTCCTTTATCAGGCGAGCTTCACGTTTGTTCTCGGGCACCTGCTTGACTTTCTTGTAAATTGAGGGAGGAACGCTGTATAAGAGAAAACAAACATTAGTACAAAAACAGTGAAAAGGACAGTGAAAATGATGCAGTTTCGTAAGAAGCAAGTCAAAGGGAGAAAAACCTCATTCCACAAGCTTTGATAACCGATCTTAGATGCTCCACCGGTTTACCGTATGCAGGTGTTGAAACTTCCTTCTTCTGCACTTTTATAAAAAGTATGAGATACTAGATAAAAACTGCTAACATAAGAATCAAAATATGCCAAGTGAAGTAACGACCTTCACAGGTTTTTCGGCAGATAACTTAGAATCTTCAGACACATTTTCACCATCTTTTGCATCACTTTTTTCCTCTGACTCTGCCTTAAGAGACTTGATCCGCTTCTTTCCAGAGATACTGGTCTCCTTTGCCAAGCTTTTCCGTTTCTTCAGCCCATCAGAATTCTGCATCTTACCTTTCGTAACACTTCTTTTCCCAGGTTTCACTTCATCTTCTTCTTCATCAGTTTCACTATTTGCAGGACCAGAACTCTCTTCACTTACCTCCTCGGGAGTTGTTTTTCTTTGAGGTTTCTTTACATTTTTCTTCACATTTTTGACAGGTTCAGGATCCACACAAGATTCTAAGACCTGCAAAAGACAAACATCAAGACAACAATAAAATGGTAGATAGAAGATGTACAGCAACCCCTGGCAGGAAAATGTTTTTGTACCTCGTCTAATTGCTGATTTATAAACTTCTTAAACGGATCAAGACTATATGTCTCAAGTTTAATATCTTTCTCTAAAACTCGACGAAGTTCACCCATTGTAAGCTTGCTGTACAGAGAGAGGGGAGAGTAGTGGTGATGATCATACGGATGCCGTTGCAGTAGCAAAAGGAGATGGAGCATACATAAAGAATCAGTAATGTAATGCGATAGAAATAGTAAGCAGTTTGGAAAAAGAAGTAACATACTCAATATTAGCTTTGATATAAGAACCTCTTTTTCCAAGGGCTGACTTTATCATAGCCTCAGTTGGAGCCTTCTTGTTATTGGAGCTTTTAGATCCCTCAATTTTTGATTTGACTGTTTTATGCTCTGTTGGAAGACCTGAAGCAGGAGAATCATCCACCTTCTCCTCATCTGCTGAGCTAGTTTCCTTCACATCTTTATTTGACTGAAGGCCTTCAGTTGATCCTGTTGCTTCACCTTTAATCAGACTTTTTTCATCAGTCCGCCCAGAATTCTTTGAGGAATTGTCCTCACCAGAACCTTCCAAGCACTAGAATTTACAATAGAAATAACACAACGAAGAATTACAGTCTTGAACACTGAAAACATAATTTCATCAGAAAAGGAAAAGAAAGAAACCTCTTAATAATAACATATTGAGGTACAGTAAGGAACTCTTCACTATGGTGATATTATTAGCCAATGGTATTTGAAGATATTTATCACAGTCCACAGTCATGGTTGAGCATCACTTGCCTAAAAAATGAAACTTTATCGGTCCCCTAGGTCAGCTTGTTGTCAAAACTTTTAGCTTGATTGGAGTTATTAATTGTTGACTAATTATAGGACACTAGAGATATCTGCTATGTGCTCTATAATTCTTTTACCAAGAACCACCACAGTTTATATATCTGGTCAACATAGAAGTACTCCAACCAAGCAATTAGTCTTCCCAACACTCATAACATTTGCACTTCTTTGCAAAAGAACCAAACTAATTTTCCTTTTGCTTATATTTTTTACATTTTAACAGAAAATCTGTCGGCCCAGATTTCTCACTTATTTAATCATCCATATTGTTGAAATTCTGAAGGAGACCTCAGAGTCCTTGTAACAGACAATGCCTGTTTCTTCTAAACCAAATCCCTGGAACCCCAAGTGATCTCTCCTCCTGACAACTATTATATTTCTGATTTTCAGTGCTTTGTTTTTTAATATTGATGTTACCTGATAAAAATTAAACTGAGATTATTCATACATGCAACTTTGTATACAGAGAGTACAGATTAAAAAACGGGATTAAAACAGGGAACAAACTACTTAAAAAGTCTCATCATATTAGGGGGCTTGAAATAAAACAAAAAGGGAGTCGGATGTTATGGCTAAGTAAAAGGGCCGTGCTGCATTACGGTGTAAACCTTGGAAAAAGATACCTTCAACAAATGCTCCTTGACAAATCCTTTGTGCGCATCCAATTCAGATGGCTCCAAACCCAAGTCTTTCTCTAGTACTCTTCGTACATTCACAAAGGTCAAAGAACTGCATTTCAAGAAAACAGTACGTTAATAATTCAATGACTTCCCTAGCATGTTCAATCCCACAACTAAAATTTAAATTTATTCTACATGCATCCATTTCAATTTTACTGGACATATATAGTTGCTCTGATTTCTAAAAGCATCTATACAACTTGTTGAGATATCTATCCCACATCAGGAAAATAGGGTCTTGTCTATGGGCTTATAAGGGTTTAGGCTACTATCTCCATGGCCAATTGGTTTTGGAGTTGAACCCGAGACTATTTTATCATGGTATCAGAGTGGGTTACCCATGTACACGTGTGAAGCTCAAAAGCCACACGAACTCCACGACCATCCAAGTTGTTGTCTATGTGTTAGGCTTAAACATTCGTCACACATGCGGGGGCGCGTTGAGATATATATCCTACATCGGGAATATGAGATCTTGGTTGTGGGCTTATAAGGATTTGGGCTACTCTCTATTGCCAATTGGTTTTGGAGTTGAACCCCAGACTACTTTTTTATGGTATCAAAGCGGGTTACCCATGTCCACGTGTGATAGCGTTACCGGTCACACGCACTCCATGTCATCCCTAATGTTGTCCACGTGTTAGGCTTGAGGGGTCTCCACACGTGCGAAGGTATGTTGAGATATCTATCCCATAAATGGGGCCTTGCCTCTGGGCTTATAAGGGTTTGGGCTACTCTCTTCATTGCCAATTGGTTTTGGAGTTGAAACTCAGACTACTTTATCACAACTCTACTGAAACCATTAATCCTACTAGAGCCTAATCTGTGAGTTATGCATAGCTAGAAGAAAACAGTCAAAATACTAACAATTACACACTAAATCCACAAGTTGTTCTAAACTAAATACACACACTTTGATGTTTCAAGGAGAACTGCAGAGCTTTGTGAGCTCCCCCTCTAAAATCCGAGGGTTTGAGTTTAAATGCTATAAAGAAAGGCACCGTCCTTAGTCTTTAAACTCTTTACTATTCGTAGGCAACAACTGCTGAAGAATCGAATTCACCAATACCAGGAAACGATTCAAATTGGATTTCTGGCCTGTAGGATAATGCTATAAAGGTCAAAACTTTATGCTTCGATTTCGCCTAAATGCAGAATTCCAACCTAAACTAAGTATTACAAATGCACTTTCTTTAAACCTCACAGCATTTAGAAAACCCTAAAACCAAGTATGCTCATAATTAAACCCCAAAACCAAACAAAATCCCAGAGATTCTGCGCCTTATTCAAAACAAAAACCCTAACATTTCCAAGCTCAGAGATGAAGCAGAGACTTACTCCGATTGCTCCTTGAAGTGTGGGATTCGAGCCTTCATCGCTTCCAGTATTTTCGACTCGATATCGCCCGTCTCCTCCTCCTCCTCCTTCTTCATCGGAGTCTTGCTGTCTTCCACCACCTCCGCCATTCCTCTCTCTCTCTCTCTAGTGATTGAAGCTCCTTCGTCTTCTGCGCTTTTTGAAAAACGAAGTGGGAGACTGAGCGAAAGGGACTTTTTAATTACGCTCCGACCCATCAAAACGGTGCGGTTTATTCCTTACGACACATCGTTTGGGATGAACGTATTTACCACCGGTAAGGTGGAGTAAATTTGCGATATTGCCCTCATAATTTCCAAGACCTCATCGACAAGAAGAAGAAGAAGAAGATGGCAGGACACGGAGCTATAGAGGTGGCCAAGACGATGATTGAGGTTGCTGACGTGGCGTGGAAGGCGATGGAGTGCGTCGACCACTTCCACCACGAACACGACCACCACGAGGAAACCAAGGCCGGCGCGATTTCCGACGAGGAATTGGACGCGCTGCGTGCTGAGAATCGGCGGTTGAGGAAGTCTCTGGAGCAGAATCTGAAGCTGATTGAAAACTTAACGGAATCGCCTACTCTGTTGAACGATTGCCCTCCTGACGTAAGCAATTTCCGATTTGATTCTCGAGTGTGTTAATTTAATTTTAACTGTTAAACTGTGGCGGTGTAGTTGTATGAGCGCCTTGTAACTGCGGTGAATTCTGAGAGCTACTTGAAGAGGATCGGAGCGATTCAGCAGAAATCTGTGGACTTCAATCACTTTCCTTTCAAGGTTGCCACAGGTTTGTATAGAATGCTATCTCGATTTTCTGTATTTTCTAGACCCTAAGATGCCATGGTTGTGTGCATAGTTTGCATCGTGACTTGTTTTTTAAAATTTGTTAGGGAGTGATTTGGAGGAAGCTGAGATTCTGATCAATGTTGACCAGAAGGAGCCGAGTTGGTGGGTGTGGGTGACGGAGGATATGATTCCGGGGAAAGTTGAGGAGAGGAGTGGAATCGATAATGATAGCTATGTGGTTGTTAGTGAGGAGCATGTGGTAAATGGGGTTGCTGATTTTATGGCCAAATGTATTATGGCGAATCCGAAAGCTGTGGTATGCTCCTTGCTTGCTATCTAGATTGTTTGTTTTTATGTCTGATTTTTGTGCATTGGAATTGCAGAATTTGACACCGGAGGAGTTGCAGAAAAGTAAGTTCCTTCACATTCTTTCTTGATTATTGGCTGTGTTTGCAATTTGTTGAAGTTTTAACCCAAAATAACTTGGTTTGCAATTTGTTCTAACATGGGATAGACATGTTTCTTCTTGCTCAGCATCTGTGTTGGATATCATATACCATTCGTAGATATGGAACCCTGTGTCATGCCAATTGGTTTATGATTTTTTGCATAGAATGAATCAGATTTGTGTCAGATCTTATTTCTGGAAGTTGTATGATCCAAGTAAATGGAATTTTTCTTCCCTACTTGGGATTTGATGTCTCTTATCTAATGAGGTGTCTTTCAACTAGACATTATGTCTAAGTCTAATCTGCCATTTATGATCATTCTTGGTAAAGTCTCGGAAAATGTGGTGTCTTCCTATATGATTTTGTTGACAGAAGAGCCTATGTAACTCATCCTTGTGTTACTAATTTGCAGTTGTAGCAAAATCAATGGCTGGTGTGAGCAAATTGGAGAAGGTTTTGGGAATTTGGCATGCTGGAAAGCTGTTTTATGCCCTGTCCACCTGGGGACTTGCTCTAGCAGGGTGAGTTCTTCTGCCTACATTCTTGATTGTTGATATTGTGTTCTTCAGTTAATGAGATGTTAGAATTAACATTCGTTCAGCATTGTGGTTAGGGAGAGATCATTTACATTTGCTTGGAATGTATTTTCAAGGCATATTACCTAATCGTCTTCGAACCAAATTGTATCTCAGTTACTGTGGTCTTTCTCCTCCACTCATGAATATGACATCACTACAATTTTCGCAGGTTGTATAGAACCCGTGCCGTAATAAAGCTTGCTGCGATGGGGGTGCATACAACAAGCAAAGTGCTCATGAGGGCGATGTGAGGGGCTTCCTTGCAACTGAATTGTACAATATTTCATCCTTCGCCCTCTATGGTTATAGGAATCCCCATCTATGTAAATAATTGTAAATATAGCTTGCTCTTGTGTTTGCAACATGATTGGTTTATGGTATTGAAATGTTGATCGATTCTACTTATATGGTGATCCGGTGCCAATATGTTCTTTGAATTATCCTGATAGTGTCGAAGAATGTGTGATGAATTGCGATCGCTACAATGCAAAGCAATAAAATATCACCCTACAAACCATTTTGTTTATCTTACACACAGTTGATTTATTAAAATATTAAAATACTCTGATGTAAAATTACAGTAAGGAATAATAAATTGTTAGAAAAAATTACAAATTCTTTTTTTTAATCTTTTTGTTTTGGATGAGCACGTGTTTCATAAACTCTAACTCAAATTTATCATATTTGGTCATTTTAGAGGCTGTAGACGCTACAATTCAACCTGAAGATGAGGTGAACTATCTATATTGTTGTTTTCTTTTTTCTTCTCTTTTTTCTTTGTTTATTATTTTTCTATCTTTTTACTTATTATTTTTCATGAGTAAATTGTGGCGTATTTATAAATAAGATATAAATCAGTTAAAAAAACTCACAATTATACAGCAGTGGAGAAGAGACTATAGGGGAACAAAATAGAATTAAGCAAAGCGGGGTGAGGTTTTGGGAATTTGGCATGCTGGAACCCTAAACCCTAAAAAAGGGTAGTTTCGGATCATAATAAATCTGTTAATTGTATATAAACTCTGTAATTCCTCTTAATATAAGACCAGGTAAAATAGGTCTAATCTTCACATTGATGGCCAGACCTCGCTTTGCCTCCACAAAAGAAAAAGAGCAGAAGGATTTTGCGATAGAACCATTGTCAGTGACAAGAGGGAAGATGGAATCCCTTGGGCGGAGGCCGCGGAGCCTTGCTTGAGCATCTTTGGCCACAAACTCCTCCAGCTTCTTCAGCAAGTTAGAGCACAGCGCCGGCATTCTCCCTTGATCAGAGCCCTGGCTGGGAGCCGTAGCCGAATCATAGATGTAGCTGTTGGAAAGTTGTTGCTTGGCTGTCGAGTTTGTTAGATTACTTGTCAGTCAAGTTAGTTGCTGTTAGTTGCTGGTTTGTAGTCATTCTGTTAATAATCCCTAGCTGTCAGGGAAGGTTTGATTCAGTCTAGTCCATGATCCACGTTTAGTTAGAGGAAAACGTGGGATGTTTTTCTGTTCATATATTCCTTCTTGTAAAGGCTTATAAAGCCAGTTGTTGCTGTTTTAATCAAATAAGAACATTCCTCCAGTTTAGAGTATTGTGTTTGCTTTGCTCTTTTCTACATTGTGGTATCAGAGCCCTCCACAGGGCCTGATTTGGGGTGTGAGAAGCCGGGAAATTGCAACTTTCTTGGTAAGAGTTTGAGTCTGAATAGGAGTGAGAGAAACACTTGAGGTTTGAGAGAGTCAACAAATGGCGACAGAGAACAGTAATTTTGTTCAACCTGCCATACCAAGATTCGATGGTCACTATGACCATTGGTCTATGTTGATGGAGAATCTATTGAGGTCAAAAGAGTACTGGGAGTTGGTGGAGAATGGAATACCAACAGTGGCTGATGGAGTCCAACCAACAGACGTGCAACGCAAGGCAATCGAGGAGGCAAAGTTGAGAAACCTCAAAGTGAAAAATTATTTATTCCAGGCTATTGATAGAGGCATTATGGAGACGATTCTCAATCGAGACACAGCCAAAGATATATGGGACTCGATGAGGCAGAAGTACCAAGGATCCACGAAGGTAAGAAGAGCTCAACTGCAGGCTCTTCGGAGGGAGTTCGAGGTACTTGGAATGAAAGATGGAGAGACTGTAGATGATTACTTCTCTCGGACCTTAGCCATTGCCAACAAAATGAAGGCGCATGGGGAACGAATGGAGCAACTAGTGATTGTGGAGAAGATACTAAGGTCCATGATTGGGAAGTTTGATTATGTTGTGGCTGCCATAGAGGAATCCAATAACCTCAGCACAATGTCGATCGATGAACTTCAGAGTAGTTTGCTTGTTCATGAGCAAAGAATGCGAGCTCACAATGGAGGAGAAGATCAAGTGTTGAAGGTCACTTTTGATGAGAAAGCAGGAGGGAGAGATGACAACAGATATGGTGCAAGAGGTCGAGGAAGAGGAATCTTTAGAGGTAGAGGAAGGGGTCGAGGAAGAGGACAGCTCAACAGAGCACTAGTTGAGTGTTACAAATGTCATAAATTGGGGCATTTTCAATATGAATGCCCCGATTAGGAGAAGAATGCACACTATGCTGAATTAGATGAGACAGAGGAGATGCTTTTAATGGCTTATGTGGAGCTCAACGATGCCAAAAGGGAAGAGGTGTGGTTCCTTGATTCGGGATGCAGCAATCACATGACAGGCAACAAACAATGGTTCACAGACATCGACGAGCAGTATAGACAATCTGTCAAACTTGGGAACAACTTTAAAATGGCGGTGGCTGGAAAAGGTAATGTTAAACTGTATGTTGATGGAGTTACACAAGTCATTACAAATGTGTACTATGTTCCCGAGCTAAAGACCAACCTGATTAGCATCGGACAATTGTCAGAAAAGGGAGTTACTGTGTTGATTCAAAATGGTGTGTGTCGATGTTATCATGCAAAGAAGGGTCTGTTCATGCAAACAAAGATGTCAGCAAACAGAATGTTCGTATTTTTGGCAACTTTGATGCCAAGAGTTCCAACATGTTTCAAGACTGCCACAGAAGATGAAACACATCTTTGGCATTGTCGTTACGGCCATCTCAACTTTAAGGGACTGAGAACTCTTCACTATAAAAGGATGGTGAGAGGCCTGCCTGAAATGAAGACACCAAGCAAGTTATGCAAAGACTGCATCATAGGCAAGCAACACAGAGAGTCCATTTCGAAAAAAAGCTTGTGGAGAGCCACACACAGACTGCAATTGGTGCACTCCGACATTTGTGGACCAATCACACCTTCATCAAGCAGTGAAAAGAGGTACTTGATAACTTTTATAGATGATTACAGTCGAAAGATTTGGGTGTCATTTTTGTCTAAGAAGTCTCAAGCTTTTGCTACATTTAAGATGTTTAAAAGTATGGTCGAAAAAGAAACAGGGACTTCAATTCAGTGTCTTCGAACAGATAGGGGAGGAGAATTCACCTCTCAAGAGTTTAACTCATTCTGTAGTTCACATGGAATAAAGAGGCAGTTGACTGCAGCCTTCACCCCTCAACAAAACGGGGTGGCTGAGAGGAAAAATCGGACCATTATGAATATGGTACGATGTATGTTGTCAGAGAAGCATGTCCCAAAGTATTTCTGGACCGAAGCAGTAAACTGGACCATTCACATTCTCAATCGAAGCCCTACCTTGGCAGTGAAGGAATTGACGCCTAAGGAAGCATGGAGTGGCGTCAAACCATCAGTTCATTACTTCAAAGTTTTCGGTTGTGTAGCTCATGTGCACGTACCAGAAGCTAAAAGAAAGAAACTTGATGACAAAAGTTCTCGGTGTGTGATGTTAGGGATAAGTGATGAATCCAAAGCATACCGACTCTTTGATCCAGCAACTAATCGTATTGTGATTAGTAAGGATGTGATTTTTGAAGAAGATGAGTGCTGGGATTGGGGAAAAAGTTCAGAAGAGATGAAGCTAGATGTGTTAGACTGGGGAGAAACTGAAGAAGAGAGGAATGATCTCACTCAAGATGAAGATGAAGATGACACCAATGACAATTTGGAAGGTGATGCAGCAAATGGTTTAACTTCGAGCCAAGGTGAGACAGCAAGTGGTTCGGAATCAAGTCATACTTCAGGAGAAGCTCAAGAAGAAGGGAGGAATCGCAGACCACCTGTGTGGATGGAAGATTACGAGAGTGGAGAAGGGTTGTCAGAAGAAGAAGTAAGTCAAAACTTTGTTTTGTTTACTTCAGGTTCTGATCCAGTTACTTTCGAAGAGGCTGCTCAAAGTGATAAATGGAGGACAGCAATGGATAATGAAATGGAGGCAATTGAAAAGAATGGTACTTGGGAGCTTACAGATTTACCAATGGGAGCTAAGACTATTGGAGTCAAATGGATTTATAAAACAAAGCTGAACCAAAATGGAGAGGTGGAGAAGTATAAAGCCAGACTTGTGGCAAAGGGATATTCTCAGCAATATGGAATCGACTACACAGAAGTTTTCGCACCAGTGGCTAGGTGGGATACTATCCGCATTGTGATTTCTCTTGCTGCTCAAAGGGGATGGTGTGTGTATCAGTTAGACGTTAAAAGTGCATTCTTGCATGGGGAGCTGAATGAAGCAGTCTATGTTAATCAACCACAAGGCTATGTGAGAAAAGGTGATGAGTCAAAGGTGTATAGATTGAGGAAAGCCTTGTATGGCCTCAAGCAAGCTCCACGAGCTTGGTACAGCCGCATCGACGCCTATTTTATCGGGGAAGGGTTCGAAAGATGTCCTTATGAACATACCTTGTTCATGAAGCAAAATGAAGAAGGTAATATTCTCATTGTTAGCCTTTATGTTGATGATTTGATATATACTGGGAGTGATGAGAAGATGTTCAAGGAATTTAAGGAATCAATGGAAAGGGAGTTTGAAATGTCAGATCTAGGTGAAATGCATTATTTTCTTGGAGTTGAAGTAATCCAGAATGTTGAAGGGATTTATATTTGTCAGAGAAAATATGCAAGGGAGTTGTTGGAAAGGTTTGGTATGAGGGAGATTAATTCTTCAAGGAATCCTATTGTTCCTGGGTGTAAGCTGATGAAAGACGAAGATGGTGAGAAGGTGGATGCTACACTATATAAACAGATTGTTGGCTGTTTGATGTACTTGGCAGCAACTCGACCTGATCTAATGTATGTGTTAAGCTTAGTTAGCAGATTCATGAGTCATCCAACTAAGCTGCATATGCAGGCAGTCAAACGAGTGCTTAGGTATCTAAATGGTACAATTGATTTTGGGATTCTGTATAAAAGGAATGGAAGTGAGAAGCTCGAGGCGTACACGGACAGCGATTATGCAGGAGACTTGGATAGCCTGAGAAGTACTTCCGGTTATGTTTTTATGTTGAGCTCAGGTGCAGTCTCATGGTCCTCTAAAAAGCAACCAGTGGTTACATTGTCCACAACAGAAGCCGAATTTATTGCAGCTGCTTTCTGTGCATGTCAAGTGGTTTGGATACGAAGGGTTCTTGAGAAACTGAATCATGCTCAACATGGTAGTACCACTGTGTACTGTGATAATTGTTCAACCATAAAGCTTTCGAAGAACCCTGTGTTTCATGGAAGAAGCAAACATATTGATGTTCGCTTCCACTTTATTCGTGACCTGACTAAAGATGAGACTTTGAAGCTAGTTCACTGCAGTTCTCAGAATCAAATAGCAGATATTATGACGAAGCCATTAAAGCTTGAGGTGTTTGAGAAGCTGCGAGGGATGATGGGTATGTGTCCTATGCCAGACGTAAACTGATTGCACAAGTGCAACCAGTTTAAGGGAGGAAATGTTGGAAAGTTGTTGCTTGGCTGTCGAGTTTGTTAGATTACTTGTCAGTCAAGTTAGTTGCTGTTAGTTGCTGGTTTGTAGTCATTCTGTTAATAATCCCTAGCTGTCAGGGAAGGTTTGATTCAGTCTAGTCCATGATCCACGTTTAGTTAGAGGAAAACGTGGGATGTTTTTCTGTTCATATATTCCTTCTTGTAAAGGCTTATAAAGCCAGTTGTTGCTGTTTTAATCAAATAAGAACATTCCTCCGGTTTAGAGTATTGTGTTTACTTTGCTCTTTTCTACAGTAGCAATCACCACTGCTTGGTTGACTTGATTAAGCAGCACAATCGAGTTCAAAAACGTAAGCACACACATTAGTAATCGAAAACACACTTGGGTTCTTAATCGATTCAATTTGTGATGAATCGAGTAGAGGGTTAGGGTTAGGGAAAGGAAGGGAGAGGAACTTGGAGAAGGGGAGAGACGATGAGATCCAGAAGAACGGGTTGGTGTCTAGCAAGACCATCGGGAGGCTGACGTCATCTGCAACAATGGAAAATCGGAAGCTTATGGAAGAGCGGGAGAGTGAGTCTTTGAGAATTGAGAGGGTTGATGAGAGACCGGCGTAGAGCTTTGAAGAGACGGAAGCCATCTGCGGGGGTTTGGGACCCGAATGCATTAGATGCTTAAAAATCTGTGATTCATTATGTAACAACTCTGCACAGGCAATATCTTAAACTCCGGAAGATGATAACAAGAATCGATTACAGAGATGCAACCACCGATACCTCACAGTACATAAACAGGCAGCTCAGCTAAACAAAACCCATCCGAATACCAAATCCCCATGGTTCCACAAAATTAGTTTTTACACTACAAATAAATATAAGGGCTAAAATACTAAAGACCATTCGAGTGTTCAAATACTGAAGCAACCGTGCAGACCACAAAACCATAACTGTCATAAGATGGCCATCATGAACTTGACGCACGAGAATAACAAAACTGCACTTGGGAAATTGGTCAATGGCTTAACCAGGGAAGAAGCAGCAGAAGAACTCCCAGAAGGACCACCCATGGGGGCTAATCCTGGAAGTAAACTGGACGTCGTTGAAGGCACCGTAGACTGGGACGTTCCAGATCCAGAGCCATCTGACTGGGGTGAGGGTGCAGGTGCAAACGTTGCATCCCGGATTACTGAAGTTGGTGGAGCTATGTGTGGTGGAAATCTTTGTGGTCCTGTAAAGTGGTGCAGTATAAATGTTTTTTTGGTGAATATGCAGTATAAATGTTGTTAGAAGGTAATGACATAATTCAAGATCCATCAAGCAATTCTTTATCTAAAGCTTTCAGTGGAGGTGTTTAGTTTTGGTTCTATCTTTATGTAATATGGAACCTGCCTACATGCTTTAAAACACTACATTACAAACAAACCAGTCCACAAACTGATATGCCATTTTACATCATTATGCAGAAAAGATTCAAGAGACACCAACTTTGGAAAAGAAAATTTCAGTCTGTTAAAGTATTAAAATCATTTCAAGTAAGATACTTTATGTTTCATGGGGAAATGGAAATGCCGAAATGTAAGCTGCAATCACAAGCTATATATGACCTAATGTGCATCATTTATTATAAGTGCATCTAAGATTTTACCTGGGCAGCGAGGCCGGAGAGATGTGGATAACCTACAAAGCAGAATGGAGTCAGTTTGATATTCAAACAGAAAATGATACATGTCAAAATGACTAAGTAACAATTACAATCACAAAGAATAAACGTACGTCGTTACTATGGAGCCATTCACAAAACCACCATAGCTGCAAGAACTGACATTGCAACCAGCACTAGTTTGCTGTACTGTAATGTTCCCAACCATGAGGTTACTGTTTTTACATTGCATGCTTGAACACGAAACTGCTAATGAAGCAGGCTCACAGTACAAACTGTAACAAAAGCACAACCAAGCTGGTTAGTGCTAGATCCATATGAGAAACAAATACAGAAGTAATCTCATCACTCACTTAAGACTCCCAGGACCACAGCTGCATTGTAGGCAGTGACTTGCTGTAATGGCATAGCTCCCATTGGGCACAATTAAGCCGTAGTCTGAAGCATAGCTAGGGAAGTTTGAAGCACAAGCTGCAGTAGAGAAGCAAACTTAGACATCGCCATGGCTATTTCATAAATACACTTGCTTGAAAAACAAGAACAAAACTTTAAATAGTTACCCCTTACCGATCCCCATGACTGCCTATGCGAAAAGAAAAACACAAACATTTCATGATATACTAACCAGTTTGAACTTTTAACAAATTAACATCCATTAACATGCACAAACCACATGATCAGTGCACAAATTTAACCAAAAATATACTGAAATTAAAATGGAAAACTGATAAAAAGCACCATCAGTCTACAAGCTGCAAAATACATAGAAAGTGCATATCATAACAAAATTAACATACCAAGTTCAACAAATACTACCATCGAACAGCACCATACTTGATACTACAACTGAAAATGAAAGACTTTGTAGAATGTCCCAAATTAGAGATATTACCAGGCAATGGGATAGCAAGAATATCAGCAGCCTTAATAGCCGAGGTCCCCATGGCATTAACATTCATCAAATCCGTCAGCGTAGTCAAATACCTCGCCGCAATCCCCACCAGCGTGTCCTCCAGAGTCACCACATACGACAAGTAAATCGCCGGCAACAGATTATCCGTCCCATTGAAGCAAGTACACGGCAGCGGCACCACAAGTGTCTGTCCCACATCGAGCACCGACGGGTCCGAAATCGAATTAGCCTCCCTTAACTGGTCCGCAGACACCAAGCCCGAGTACACCGAATCTGCAATGGACGCAAGAGTGTCAGACGGCCGGGTCTTGTAGTGGGTCGAAACGGATTTTCGGATTCCGTCCACGCAGGAACAGATGATTGGGATTTTGAGGAAGAGCTGCGAGGGGAGGATGTGGTTCTCGACGTCGGGGTACGAAATGTCGATGGCATTGGCGGTGAGGATAGCGATTGGGTCGATCTGGAACAACGAAGCTACTTCGGAGACCTTGAGCTCGGTGTAGACCTTGTAGCCGAGAAGAGCATTGCACGAGTCGGAGTTCGAGCACGGCTCGATTGTGGACTTTGAGGTCACCATGAGAACTACATTGCTTAAAACCCAAAGGAAGATGAAGCTCTGGGTCTTGCAACAGGGTTTTGTGTGCTGCATTTTCAGGGGTTTTAGGTAAGTTAAACCCCAAAATAGAAAGATGGACTCCTCCAAATGTGGTGCGTGAAGCTTTTAGAGGCAAAAAGATGGGTTCTTCACTTCTTTGGATTTGTAACTGAATGAAATTTGGGGATTTTGCTCTGTTTTTGTAGCTGAAGTTAATAACGGCGGGTTTCGAATGATGTGGAGGTGAAATATGAAAGTCGATTCAAATGGGGTTTGTTTCTGGGTGGATTATAAGGTTTGGGGTTCAAGAGAGGTGAGAGTGATAAAGATGAAGGTAAAGTTGCAGACAATTGTGTTGTGTAGAGAACTGGAGTGAGCAGACAGAACAGTCAGCTTCTCGAGGTTTGAGTCCAGGACATTACTTTCGTGCGGACCAATTTACCCTCATCAGACCTACAATTACCCAATGTTTGAAAGGCGGTGATTGCGTTTTCGGGAGTTTGGAGTTCAGGGGTTGTTTGGTAGTTTTGGATTTTGCTTTTTAGATCATGGGCATCCGGGTGATCCCCACATTCAAATGTAGGAGGTTTGGATTCTCTGCTTTTCGGGCACGTAGGAAAGAATTTCTGGTTTTGTTGTGTCATGTATTGTACGCGCAATTTGGAATGTGCTTGACACGCTCAATTCTCAGTGGTGCGTCGTCTGTTGAGGTCTGGAGTTTGGATTTGCAAATTTCCGCCCTGGGTAGGGTCGGGGGCCCATCGATTTTCTTTCCTTCTCAAAAAAGAAAAAAAAATCACTCATAACAGATGTCGGACACGTACATATATCTTGCATTTTAGATGAAACTAGGGGTGGACACTTCGTACCGGAACACCGATCCCATCCCGGTTTCGTACCGAAAATTAACGGGATGGGACGGGATAGAGTTTGAAAATGTCAGTACCGTCCCGTCCCGAAAGTTTAGAAACGGGACGGGATCGGGACGAACCCGCGCGGGACCGGGACGAACCCGCGCGGGACCGGGACGAACCCGAATGGCACAAATGCCCCTCCCCTGCTTCTCTTATTACTCATCTCAATCGGATTTTCCGGCACAGACCGATCATCTTCCTCATTTCTCTGCCACAACCACAAAATTAAATCCAAATAAAGTCACAATCCAAATTAAATCCAAACCTCAATGATGTTAGCCAGCTTGAAGTCGCTGATAGTGAAGATGATGAAGTTGGGGTTGAAGCTGCTGCATCTGCACGCGACGAGAGCTGCTCAAGCTCATATCGAAGAATATCCTCGTCTACTGAGTGCCAGTTTCTTGAAGAGTTTTGCACTGCCATTGATATGGCAAAGAATCTGCGGTTCCTAGACCTAAGCAAAAACGGTTTCTCCAAACAAAGTGCAGAGATATTGTATTCATCATGGTCAGGATCAAGATCTGATTCAGCGCGAGGGCACATCAAGGAGAAAACCATCCACTTCTTTGTCCAGGGAATGAATTGTTGTGTGAAACCCTGCCGCAGGAAGGACTTATAGAGTTATGGTCCCATATATATCACATTAATACTGGCTAACACCGTCTGATGTTGTTTGATTGTTACAGACACGAGACGGATCAACGGACACAAAAAAGAAACTCACCATCTTTCAAAATGACCATACAAAGAGGAAGTTCCCTTTTGAAAACCTCGATCTTCCTCATTTCATCTTCGAGTCTCTTGTTGTATTCTTCAAGCTTTGACGAGACGACCTGTCGGCGCCGTCTTTGAGTTGGGAGAGAAACTCGGAGATGGTCTTGGGGACGAAGACGACGTTGGAATCTAAGCTGAGCTCCATGTCTTTGGTTCTTCTGTCTCTGTGTTAATTTGTCGGGATCCCGATCCCGGCCCGGTACCGGCCCGGTCCCGAACGGGATCGGGACGTGCGGGACAGATTTCTAAAAACATCGTCCCGTCCCGATAAATTATTTTCGGGACGGGACGGGACGGGATTCTGACAAATCCCGACCCGTCCCGTCCCATGCCCAGCCCTAGATGAAACCCCACACATATGACGTATCGCGCCAGGTCGAACTTCAATATAGACCCATCAACAAGACAACTACACACAATACTCTAGTTTGTTACCCAAAATGGGTGAAAATTGAAAAACTCTTACTAGAGACGGAGCATAATGAAGGGTAACGGGGTGTAGCCCATACAAAATTTTGTCAACCAATCCAAGTTTAGCCTTAAAAAATAGGAAAATTTTTAATAACAATACATAAAGTATCACCTACGGAAAATTATGGGTATTATACTTTTTAAAATATCACAATAATACCTAAAGTTGAAAACTCACCTCAATATAAAGCTCCTGAAGAGAGTAAGCAGACTCCGGCATTAGAACCACTTGTTGTTATCTAGCTAGTCCATCTGGTTTGAGTTGAAGAAGATGATTGGAAAATATAGAAGAATAATTAAAGAGTGAAGGGCATATAGATCTGCACTACCACGACCACTACAAGATATTACTCAATCCACAATCCCACATGCAACTCCGTCAAAATGCATAAACAAATATCGATATGTGGAAGTGATACTTCAAACTTCCAAAGCGTAATTGAAGAGGTGAAAGATGAAATTAAAGTTGCAAAGTGCATACGCTTATCATTCAGTTGGATGAGCACACCTCATGGCCTCCACCAGAATTACTCAAGTCATTACAACTCAGCAACTTACCCAATCATGTAATTTCAATTCTTATTCCAATTCATAAATCATTATAAAAGTTATCCTAAATTAAAGAGGTGCATGATGTAGAAGGAATCGAACATGTAGGGCTGAGGGTTTTTGGATCTCGAACAGAACATATATAAGGAGAAAAAACATGAGACGTGAGGAGTTGTTGTTGGCGACCTTAGAGGTGAATGAGACGGAGAAGAGACGCATGGTGACATGGCGTGAGGTCAAATTCTTTGAAGAGGATAATGGGACGGGTGTCGGAGGAGATCTTCAAGGACTTGATCTTCGCCTGACAGGCTTGCCCGGTAAGTGCTACAACACCAACCATGAATATCCAAATTATGATCCTCATCGATCAGCAATCAAAGTTGAAATTATTTAAATCGAGTTGTGTTTATTAGTTGATGTACTTATGTGACAATTTCATAAGTTGAGTAGTTTTAATTCTCCGTCATCAATAAATACAACACAGAAACATCTTTTAAATTTTTCTCTAAAAATACAACACAGACATCTAGTTTGCGATGAGCAAAACTCCTATGTCATCACCAACAGTCTCACAAACCTCGATTTCAACAAGAAAAAGTCTAGTTTGCGATGAGGGGAACTCTTATGGCACCATTGACTGTGTCTCACGAATCTCATCAAAGTATAACAAATGGTTTTTTTTTTGAAATAATGATAGAGTAATAAATAATAATAATTATTATTATTACATTACATATTTTATTATTATTATTACATAGGGTTTTGGAAATAATTTAGTAAATTTGGTAATATTTTTGGCATATTAATAAATAGGAAAATGATGAGCTTAATGAATCAAACAATTGATCAACTACTATAACCCGGCAACTACTGTTTCTATAAGATATTGCACGCTTATTGATAGTTGATAGATATTCCTAAATCCCAATAGATATAGAAACCATTATTAATTAAAATAAGCAGTCAAAACACATCTCTTAATAAAAATTTACAAATGCTGAAGACATCTCCAAATCTTGTCCTAAAACATGTAATAGGTTTAGGTTTTTCAAGTTTGTATCTCCTACTCAAATGCAGCTTGAGTCAAAATAGATTTAATTTTAAAAGAGTTATATTTTGACTCAACTATTTATAAGAAATCTTAAATTTTACGCTCACAAAATTGACTAGTTCTTAGATGATTTGATTTGGATTTTGATATTCAGGATTAGAAATGCAAAAGTTATATGAAAAATAAGTTTGGATGAGTCCAATCTTAGATTTAGGTATAGGTTTTAGGATAATAGTAAGAGATGTGCATAATGGTTTAGATTACAGTGTTGTATATCTCAACAATGATGAAAATATAAACAAAATTACAAACCACTCAAATTATCATAATCAGTTCTCAAGGGTCGCTCCTTGTTATTTTTCATGTATACTAGTCTTATCCTCAGTACATCTGCACGTGGGTTTCGAAAATGAAAAGTTTCGTTTAAATTGCCCCACCTAAAGTGGAATGAATATGATAAATCCCTTTTTATAACTGCTCTACTAAAAACGGGAAGAAACTATCACATTTTTTTTCTTCTTACAAATTCGGAAGTTTTACGGTTAAGCCTATAATAACTATTATTTTTAGATGGATGGAGCCTGATTCAATCCGGCAACTCTCCTAACGAGAACATCCCTTCCGTCCTCATAACAAACAACTCTACGTATGGATTCGCTTCACACCCGAACTCCAAGCTGACTCCTAAATCCCAAGTCGCCTTCGCACGTTCCATACCAACTTCTTATTATGTGCACGCCAAGGCGGAACCTTCTTGCCAACCATGACGGAGGAGTTTGAGTCGAGGTTGAAAGTCGGAGAGCGGTCTGTCGAGAATGATGATGATCGGGTTGACACACGGCGGAGAAACTAGTTTGAACTCATAACGCTGGTGTAGAGGCGTTGCTAGACAAACATAAACTCAAAACCTGAAAAGTTTTACCCTTCTGTTTTTACGGAGCTCTCACCCGTTCCAATCGATCAAACTAGTGTGAGAATTTGAT
The DNA here is from genome assembly GCA_951800085.1 of Comarum palustre. NCBI lineage: Eukaryota > Viridiplantae > Streptophyta > Magnoliopsida > Rosales > Rosaceae > Comarum > Comarum palustre. Next base: position 18,141,235 of record OX637583.1, read on the forward strand.
ATCACTAACAAGTTTGCAAACCACAAATTTCATAAACTAGTAAATAAGTATAGAAATTCAAAAATCTTGATATTCGACCACAACGAAAATGAAAAAAATTGTACAAAGAAAAATCTTCGGACACAATGACATCTCTGTGTCACCAAAAAGTAAGCTCATCATCTCACGATTCGTTTCGGCCCTATGCATCTTCTTACGAATTAGATTGTCCTGCAGGGGAGCGTTTATGTTGCGGACCACTTATTTGCGGACTCATACGGGCTTTCAAACTGAGCCGTTAGATTGCATCAACGTTTTATGTATAAGTCCTTATCATGTGACCACATACATTATAAGTCCTCTTCTTCTGTCGTCCATCCACACTTTGCAGAAGAAAAAAAAGTCTGATCTCCCCTTTGTTTATGGAATTATGGGTAAGATTAACCGATTCTTCCTCTTGTCTCTCTTTTTGTTTTTCTGGACTTTTAGAAAAGATATTTTTAGTGAGATTTCATTTCTTTCTTTAGTGGGATTCAATCATACAACTATCTACAATTGATGATTATTACGCCAAAAATCAAAGCAATAGGGGGTGTTGTTCTATCTCGGCTGAGGGGAGAGAGAGGTATTGGGTAAGCTGCTAGACACCAATCTAAAACCTTAAAAATCGAACCTATATAACCTTTTTCCTGTCATTTTGGTTCTTGATCGGTGCTAGCCTGGACAAGAGTTTTCCCAATTTTTAAAGTCTGTGTAGTTCCTCAAAAGCAAGGTGATAACAAATCATTGTAGATACGACCCCGAGTTTGGTTCTCGTAGACAGAAAAGCTTCCGGAGCAGCAACAAAGATAAGATAAGCTAACAAGAACAATATATTCTCTTGGTCCTTCGTGAGAATTGCTAGAAAATATGTCAAATATTACAAATATATAATAACATAAATTTATTATAAGTAAATAAATAATTATAACTAAAAATTCATAATACAAATATGATGATGAACACCAATGTTACCAACTCGGATTCAAAGATAGGATGATGTTGAAGGAAGTCGAGTCGTGTGTCTCACACACTTTCCTTAAGACAAATTATGTCTCCTCTTCGGTGCCAAGGTTTGATGGCACTTGTCTCCCAGGATACAACGACTGATTGTCCCTTGAAACTGCACTGCTACTAAGGACACTGAACGAACTTGAAGTACCTTCGTCTATCACCATAACACAACTTAGAGAAGGAGAGAGAAAACTCAAGTAAGGAGAGATGCTTTGAGTTGGTGTATCTAGAATGAGGGATGAAGTCACCTATTTATATTGGTGGGATGGAAGGAAAACTTGAATGCCATGAATAAGGTTACAACCTTTCATTAGTCTAGTACCATGTCATTGATTCATGTTGTTATAAAAACCAAAAAACAAGAAAGTTGAAAGATCAATCATTACATACATTACTTTGGTGACTATTTTCATTCACTTTTAACTATCAAAATGATTACAAAAAAAACTTTTATTTCTATCATTTTCTAACAAGAACAAGACCTCTTTTCAAAGAATCGTTTCCTGGCTTTTGGATCGTTGAGTATGGCGTAGGAGAATTTGAGTCTTTGAAACTTGATCTTGGAGCAGGGGGGATCTCAGACCAAAAAAGAGCTGTGAATGCCCTTTTAATCTGTTTCTCGTCAAGCTTGCTGCCTTCCTCACATGATGGTAGACAAGAACCCTGTAGTGATCTATGACAACTTTTTGATCCTTCTCCACAATCTTGCTGAAGTCTCTATACTTCGACTTCGCTGCTTGCCACTTGATTATGAAGGAACATAGTTATTCGCTTGGGTCCTTCTTTACTTTGAAGAGGCGTTCAGCGCTATGCTTCCCAATTGTAACGACCTAAACCTAAAAGTTACTCATTTACAGGTTATGAGTGATTACTCGAGTTTATTATCGAGTTTTTCTGATATTGATAAATAGTAGATTTAAAGGTACGAAGTCATAGTACACGTTAATACGAGCTCCACAGTATATCCGGATTTTTTTCGGAGCAACGAATTATTTACTGTGGATTTATGAAGATTATAGTAGTTTTCGATTATTATTTGTTTTATCACAGAGGCCCTAAAATATGAATATCCGTTAAGTCGATAGATTAGGAAAGCTTCATTCAAGAAAGTTATAGAGGAAGTTAATACAAACTCGTAAACATGTCGTGCGTTTTAATCGGAGGTCGTATATAGAAGTTATGAGTAAAAAGATAAAGTTACTATGCAGTAAAATGTTAGGAAAAAATCAAAATATTTGAAGTTACTGTTTAAGGTAAAAAAATCTATAAATATAGAAACTTACCGAGATAAAATGAGAGAAGTGAAAAATCGGGAAACTTACTGTGCCGTTGCCAGACTCCGGTTTCACTCACCGGAGTTCGTCGCGGTCTAGCACCGTCGTCAAGCTACCATAGGTGGCAATCCGGGTATCAACGTGAAACTTGGATTGAGACCTTCATTTCTGGGTAGGTGGCAGCCACTCTAACGTCACTGGTGGCGAGAAATCACAACGAGAAGGCCGACGGTACAATGCCATGTTCTTCACCGGATGTATCCTTCCTCATGCCACCATCTCGAGAAATCTATGTAATGATTTGAACTTTTTAATGAGTATATCAAGTCTCTAGAAGCTTATAAATCGATTTGAAGTGTGTGAATCAAATTTGGATTTTGAATTTTTAGGGTTTTTAGCCTCAAATCGGGGGTTACTATTCATGATCGATTTGGACCATTTAATCAGGGGTGGGTCCTAACACCAATAGCGTTCAAAATAAAACTGATGAAGAAATTCATGTCCTCAAATGAGTCCACCGAATCGAGATGTTGCTCGAAGAACCAACTCATCATTTATTCCTCCAGTGTCTCATTGAACAACTTGAACAACTGACACAAAGTGACGTCGTCGTACTCCCTTCCTCCGGTGACTTTCTTGAAGTCATCCATATGAGTGTATGGACAACTTTTCTCTATATAGATTGACATTTTGGGGCTCTTGAAATTTGCTGGGTGATTCGAGTGACGAAATCTGCGAGTGAACGAGCCTGATCTAGTTGTGAAAAGAGGGGGCTGATCTAGTTATGTAGCGGTCTGATAGATCTTGTATTTATGCACTAGGTGGCAAGATCTGTAAGGTCCTGTTATGCTGCCAATGAAGACACAATACGTCGCTTAGAGATCAGAGGTCATCGAAGGGTGGTCTTTGACTTTATAGTGTGCAAATTAGTATCGATGTTGACATAGTAACAATATATGAGTAATAAATAAGTAGTTAATGAGGTAAGAGATATTTATTATTTGTAGATTGCTGGAGGGAATGCTTCCTCTTGCCTTTCGATGTAGGGCTAACATGAAACTGGTCGCCGTAGTGTTGTCCCAAGAGGCGACACTAAGGCCGCGCGTGCGGGCGCGTCCTAGCTCCGTTTTGATAGCCGTTTGAGACTATCTGCAGCTGATGTTGATGCCTCGCTGCTGCATGTCTCAAATGTGACGGTTTTGATGGTTATGGTCAGCCCAAGCGTTGTCAAAGTGCGTCAGCTAGACATGTATGCTAACATTTAATTTTGTCTTGAAATCCTTACGGAAACAGAAATCAAAATTGTAGATAAATGTTTATATATAAGAGCTTTGTTTGCCTACGTTTTCGAGTTGTAAGAATATCTCTTCAAGTTTTCAAACCTCAGTTGATTTCGGACTATAAATAATCTGATGAAGACGTGGCAAACCCTATCCAAAAAGATACAGAAACCATTACCAAGTAGATCAAGATGAACAAATCAGGGTGGACAAGGAAGCAAGTGCTGGGTGCAACACTGCATGTAGGTTCCTAATTTTCTCCTAAATTTGAGTGTCTGTAATCATGATTTACACAAATAATTTTGATTGGACAGATTTTGCTCTTTTGTTGATTTAATGTAGTATTTGAAATAGTTGTTTCTTTTTAAGGTTGGCTGTAAGGATGTATCGACACTTCTAGATTAGGTTTAGGTATAGTTGAACCCCTATCGATTCTTGGCCACTGTAACTACTGGTGTTTCGGGTAGGTATGATGGATACATAGTTGTAATATTACATTCCTGATTAATGAAAATCTTGATATTTTTTCTAAAAAAATGTAGTTTTGACACAAACCATTCTAGAGTCGTTAGGCTCGTTCCACATTTTTTATCTTTATTTTCAAGCTTTACAATCTTCTCAAACATAAAACTAATACTGTACGAATTTAACACATACATTTTTCTCACAGTACAGACGTTCAACAATACATCTCAATTGTGTGCTATAATCATAATACGTTAGTAAATCATGTTGATAGCTGGTCTTGACCATTATTTATGAACCATAATTTGCAAAGTCTAAGTTAATATATATTTTGCTTTGTTGTTTATCAATTGTTTAATTCTTTCAGATCAGTGGCCAAAACTGTTGGTTCACAGAACAAGCTTATTATGAAGTCTCTCTTTGTTGAGGCCAATGCGACAAGTCAAGAATTGAATGATGATGATGGTGTTGAACTGATACCCATATCAAATGAAGATTCCCATGATGCTACTGTAAGTACATTTGCCTTCAAGGAGGACCATCGCAAAGATAAACTTGTTATACTTTTTGAGGATGTGGACATTACTTTTGAAGATCACAGTTTTATTGCAGCAATACAGCAGTTAGCTAAAACAGCGAATGGACCCATAATATTGACCAGCAAGGCAGCAATAGTAAGAGGTTTACTGGTTAAAATAGATTAACTCCATGAACTTTTGTGTTTTGAAGTGTGCGGGGGCTTATTAGAATTGTGGAACATTGTAGGTCCAAAACCTGAACTGCCAAACAGTTTTGATAGATTACAGGTGCATTTCATGTTGCCATCATCAGCAGAGCTGTATTCCCATGCATGTATGGTATGTAATTCTGGCGAATCATTTCCTGGCTAACTTTCTCATCATCTACAGTTCAAACTATACCTTAAAGAGTTCATTCTTTGATCATTCCTCAGGTTTGTGCTGCAGAGAAAGCCAGCATACAGCCCTATTTACTTGAGCGATTTATTGAATGTTGTGGAGGCGATATTCGCAAAGTTATTATGCATCTTCAGTTCTGGTGCCAAGGTACAAGTTTTAGGAAAGGTCAGTGGGGGAGGACACATGCATGCTTGTTGATTGTGTTTATATCTATTTGAATAATTCTGTCAAGACTCAAATTCTGTGCACCGCCAGATAATTTTTACTGAGTAAGACCCTCATGAATTTCAACAGATTTAGTTTATAGTTTAAACTGATATACTTGAAAAATGATATTATGCTATCAAATGCATTTTGGAAACATATGTGTTGCTTGCTTTGTTAGAGCGCTAGTTGAAGTATGTTGTTTTTGGTGTGGTATCATCCTTCTACCACTTTTATTTGGACAATCTTCTAAACATCTGTTTTGCTGTAACAAAATTGCTCATATATTTGACCATGCAGATACAAAAATGAAGCGAGAAACATATGGTTCATTGCTATTTGATGTTGAGGCTGGTCATCAGATGCTGCCAAAATTATTACCCTGGGATTTACCATCTCAGTTATCTGATTTAGTAGAGAAAGAGATAACCAAGTCATTAACCATGATGGAAGAAGGTTCAAGCCCAATGGAGGTAGATCACCATACAGAAGTCCAATGTAGTTTGAACATGGCTTGTAGTGAAATGGAAAATATAGAGGCCAAGAAGGTTGCAATGCTGAGCAGGAACGTGTATACTCATGAGGGCAGTGAGTATTCCGCAACTGATACTGCTCCTGACTTTTCTAATGATTCAGGTACCCCGTTTCCTTTCCCCCGGCGACATGTTCGGAGGATGCATGGTGTTGTATTATCTTCTGATTCTGAAGATGACTTTATTAAGAATGAATATCCTACAGTTACAGATAAGGATTCTAACCATGAAGTCGTTGGAGTTGAATCAATATCTGAGCTGTTACTTTTGCCTGGAGCGACGAAGATAGATAGAGGACTTTATGACTGTTTAACAGCAGATGAATTCCACATATGTGAAATGTCCAACTTCGCAGATATATCATATATGCCAGAATCGTCTTTTGTTCCTGAAACTCAAATGGATAATGAAACAAATTACTTATCTCAAACAATGTCTTCAGGTCACTTTGATAGCTCTATGTTATGTGTTGAAGACTACGATGGAATAGATATGTCATCACAAACAGTCTCTTCTGGGCATTTTGCTAAGATCATGGATGAAGTATGTTTCGAAGAACTACCTGTTGAGGAGAAAAATCTTGCTCAATATAAATCGGGAGTACAGATAAATTTTGATGAGGTGGGGAATAATTGTGATGCGATTCTAGAATATTCTCATCAGGAGTTGGAAGGTTGTAGAAGTGATCATGTGGAGACTGTTGCAAGAGTTCATCAATTGATGGATGAGTGCAGCGGCATGGATTTTAGTAAGGGCTCCAAGATACATGAGCAAAAAACCTCGGCTGTCAGTAATCTTGTACAAGATTCATGGAACAAACTTCGTGGATGGCGTAATGATCTAAGGCAGTATGTGGCATCAGAACAAGAGGCCTCTCAGATTGTTATGCTTGGTTATAGAATGAGCAATTTGATATCAGAAGCTGATATGCTGTTTTCTAAATTCCAGCCACTAATGAGTGTAAGTGTTGTTATTCTTGTGTTTGATATCATTGGTCATTTTGCATTATGTTTCTTGTAATTCATGATGGCAATTAGATATTTCTGCAGGATTCTGTAGAACCATCATTGATCTCCTTGGAGGAGTTGGATTCATTCAGCTGGTGTGATGAGCGGTTGCTATTGGCATCCACGATTGCCCAACATGGATTTTGCTTCTATGCAAAGGGCATTTCTTCAGTAGCAAATGTAGGTTGTGGGAGGGTGGATGTGGATATAGCGTCTGGGATGTTGGCTAACACAAATAATATGATGGCCTTAGGTAAGTTAGTTGGACAGGGTATGAGAACAAGCAAGACATCATATGCTGGAAGAAATTCAGAGATAAGTCAGCCAAATGTTATAACAAGGTATGGTTTCCTTGCTGGATAATTTTGAAATGTTTCAAATGATTTTGTATTTTATATTATAAGTTAGTCAATGATGTCCTACAGTTGCATATTCATTAGAAACAAATTTAGTTTAGTCTCAAACTTCTCATTCTTAACTTTTACATCAGTATTGCCCAAGTTTAAGAGATGCTTCCTTTCTTTCCATTTTCTGTTGAAGTGAAGTCTGCTGTTTATACAACGTTTTGACATGTTTAGCAAATTATTCTTCTTTAATGAAGATATATATATATATATATATATATATATATATATATATATATATATTATTTTATGGCATTTCAAATAATGAAAGTCCTGTCTACAATGCAGTGAAATCAAGTCACAAGTGTTTGATGCAATCCAGTCAATTGTACCTGCTAAATTCAACTTGACATTGAGGGGTAGTGCATACATTGAGTATCTTTCCTCACTTCGCCACATTTCAAGATCAGAAGCTTCTCGTTTGTCAAAAGGTGTTGAAAACACCACAAGAAGAAGGTAATCTAACCACTGCTGTCAATTTTGTTTTTTGCATACTTAATCAAGTCCCTTGCAACATTGATATAGAACCGTGATTTTCTAATGCAGGAAAAGGGTTGCTCCACACTACCTGAGCAGTGGTGCAAGAATGTTATCTCCTGAACATTTATCATTGCTAGATCAGCATAAGTTATGCGGGAAGACCACCGCCTCTTCTGTTAACTCCGATGCAATTCATCAGATAGAAAACTAACCTAATGTTATGTAACTTGTCCATCTCAAATCTCAATAGGATAGCGAGGTTCAATAAGGCTGCTCTGGAAAGACCCGAAAGGAATCACTATTTCATAGACAGGAAGGTGAGTTCCCGCTATGGTTCCTTCCGTCATTGTAAAGCTTATATTTAATTATTTTCTGGAGCTCCTAGGCAGTCTTTCTGTTAGCATGTAACGTGTATATATTTAAGCAAAAAGAAAAAGAAAAGAAAAAAGGTTTTATCAGGCGCTCCTTGGCACTTCAGTACAACTAGATGCTATGTGCACAGAGATGCTTAATATGTGCTATCTCATGTGTGGGAATGAGGCCACAACCAGAAAAAGTTCTGATAACTCAACAAGGACAGAGGAAATGGTACATCAATGTTCTTTAGAGAATTGGGTTCTCAAAACCAGCACTTGAAAATTTGAACAGCACCAAAACCCATATAAAAAATTGATAACAAACTAATGTAAGATTCTTGGATTAACCCCAAAGCAAGCATAGAAAACAAGAACATGGGACATGGGTGACCGGCACCGCAGAAGATTTACGTTGTGTTTGGTAATTGGTATTGTTTAGACGATTTCATGAGTAGCAAGGAGGGCTGTTGCTGAATGCTAATACGTCTTTATGCATGGAGTTTGTTTGGACTTTTGAGACACACTAGTTAGGGGTATATGTAGAGCCTTACCTTTGTGATGGAGATTGAAATATGTAGAAGAATGTTGAAATGGCCGATATAGGTTGGATGTCGAAATTGGTGTCAGTCGGAATATATACTCGGATTGATTCGTTCTTCTTTGAGCTAAAATCGTAGCTGTGTCCACAACTCCACCCAAGGGGAAGGGAGTAAGAGACATATTGGGTAACGAGACTCACTCACCTTATTACATTCAAGTTTTAGTACAATTGTGTCACATTAGTGTCCCATTATAAAAATTACAATGCTTACCATATATATAACATATATGATGATAAAATTGAGTGTGGAAATTTTTATTTATTTTTAAATGGTACACTGTTTTTCTCTATTAATTGTTATGAGGATATTTTGGTTCCAACAACATTAATTGTTGATGAAATTTGAAGTGGTTCTGTTTTATCTTTAATTATTAGTTATACAATAGTTTCATTTCTTAGATAATTTAGTTTACTTTTAATTATAAATTATATATTTTCAGTTTTTACCATTTTTTCCTACACTTTTTTTTGATGTCAAATACAATTTTTTTTGAAATATATATATATATATATCTATATATATATATATAATGCTACGGTTTAAACTCTCATCAAAAATAATTATATTATTATTATTTGTCCCACTAACTTAAAATTTTTGGCTGCGTCACATACTCCACCAGCATGCTAACGACAAGGAAATCAAACACTACGTTGATGATATATTCATGTCATTTGCTGTAGTGCACGAAGAAACATTATTAGACTTGTTCTCTTTTGGATGTAACTTGTACAACGTCAATTCGATGTGCAAGTTGAGGTGAGGGGTTGATATCAGGATCGAAGTGAGGTCCAGGAATACTTGTAATTATCAGTTTCATGAAAAAGGAATTTTATTTTGGCAGACAATTTGTCAAATGTGACATCTTTCATAATCATATTATAAGGATATCATCTTCCTCTACATCTATGATATAGCCGATCAATATCACATAAGGGTGCAGTAAGCATGAACATTGTCATCACTAAAGAGATGAACAGTTTGATCAGAAACTGTTGAATACAAAGGATCCGGGAAGTAGCCATGCACGGTTTCATTGTAGCCGTGCATGTAGTAGTTATAGGACGACGAGTATGTCGACTCGTCCAAGTATTGGGATGCGTAAGGGTAGTATTCAGAGTCGTATGGAAATGGCCAGAACTCAGCTTTTCTTCCTGTTTGTCTCACCACCTTCAACACCTTCCTTTGATCCACATAGCCGGTCACCGTTACCTTTTGCTTGTCCATGTCTATTTTCAAACTATCCACACCTGCATAACAGATATCATCATTATAATCAAGTCTAGGTTTTCCCATTGTTATAGTTTATGATCAAGCTGATCTTACGTACCCTCTATTTTTGAAATCGCTCGACGTATCCTCTTTTCGCATCCTTCACAATCCATATGCACCAAGAGTTCCACAATCTGTACGTATGCATATCAACACACAAATGAAGGAAATTGAATGAGAGAGAGAAGGAGAAAGAGAGCAGAGACTAGCTTACAGAGTTCGCATTAGAGATTTTTGATGTCTTCCCATGTCGCCAGCCAAACATAATGAAAGGAAGTAATAATATTGGCAGGCAGGGACGGACAACCTAGTCATGCACTCCTATATAGCCATTCTCAAAGGGCATGGATAAGATTATATCGATCAAATAGCTGTCTAGCTTGTAGTTCAAGCACTGTATCACCTCTCAAACATAAGGAATTGATTCTTCTGTTCTGTCAAATTGTCTTGTTATTTTTTCTTTGTATATTTTCTGATGACAATTAGATATCTCTGCAGGATTCTCATCAATGATCTCCTAGGAGGATTCGGATTCATTCAGCTGGTGTGATGAGCGGTTGCTATTCAGCATGGATTTTGCTTCTACATATGAAAATGGCATTGGACCAATTTTTAGGTGCATTTACAGATTCACTCACTAGTTACTAGTAAATGTCGGGAAAGAACACAAAATGAACCGAGCTTAAATGCTTTTGCTATGAAATGGATAATTATATTTGGAACGATCATCACTAATCAAATTAAGGTTGAGTTTTGCAAAAGCAACTCAGTTCTATAAGAAAGAAAGAAAAACCAAACGTAAATATTTACATACAGATGCTTAATTCATCCGAAACCCTCCATAGGAAATGATGTTAATACAAACCTACACACAACCCACAGCCAGAGAAGTAGTTCTAATTACTCAAACAAGACGGAGGAAATGGTAGATTGGTGTTCTTGAGAAAACTGGGTCCTCAAAACCAGCCGTTGAAAGTTGCAACAGCACGAAAACCTATAGAAAAATTAGATAACCAACGTGGTGCATCAATTTTGTAAAATGAGTCGTTAAAATAGTAATCTTAGACGTTAAAGTTATAGTATGAGTTCTTAAAATTGTAAAAAAATTAGCTACAACATTAGTTATCATTTATCATTAAAGTGGTAATTGAGTCTTAAAATTGTAATATGATTATTTAAAATTGTAATTATCACTTTAAGGAGCCAATTACCACTTTAAACACACATTTTACCACTTTAAAGACACATGATGACAAATGTTGTAACTAAAAAATTTACATTTTTAAGAACTCATATTACAACTTTAATGACTATTATTACTATTTTAACAATTTATTTTACAAAATTGATACACCATATCATTTAATTTTATATGAATTAGCACGTACTAAAATTTTCTAACAGACGTTAGATTCTGGATTAACACCAAAAGTAAGTAAGCATAGAATACAAGATTAAGAAAATTGGTCACCGGCACCGCATAAGATTTACGTTATGTGGTTTGGTGTTGTTTATACGATTTCACGAGTCGCGAGGAGAGTTGTTGCTGAATGCTAATTCGTCTTTATGCATTGAGTTTGCTTGGAGTTTAGAGACAAGAGAGTGGAACAAGATTCACTGTTTTTCATTCTGCCGTTCATGTTGCCTCTTTTACAGTTTTACTTGCCTTAACATGTGACAATGGCTTTCCTCTGATTTTGGTTCAGTTCACTGTTTCAACCTCTTAAGTCTTAACCTATCTGTCGGTCACATATTCTCACAGCGTTGATGAAGTAAGAACAGTTGTCTTACTGATCGAATGGTCTGCACTGAAAGAGACACTAGTAGAGTTTAAGTCTAAAAGACAATTTTTAACCTATAAGACTTTAAGCGACGAAAAATTTGTCGCATAAGCTTCGTCGCATTAAGTTTATGCGACAAAAACTCAAATTTTCGTCGTATAAATACCCGTTAAGCGACGAAAACAAAGTCGTCGCATAAAGTTATGCAACGAAAATTTTCGTCGCTTAAGAGTTTTCAATAAATAAAAATATTTATTAATTTAATTTTCATTTTTGTTGTAATTTAAATTTAAAAAATATGATTTTTTTCTTTTATGCGACGAAATCATTTCTTCGCATAAAAGACAATTTTTAACCCATAAGACTTTAAGCGACGAAAAATTTGTCGCATAAGCTTCATCGCATTAAGTTTAAGTGACGAAAACTCAAATTTTTATCGTATAAATACCCGTTAAGCGACGAAAACAAAGTCGTCACATAAAGTTATGCAACGAAAATTTCCGTAAGAGTTTTCAATAAATAAAAATATTTATTAATTTAATTTTCATTTTTGTTGTAATTTAAATTAAAAAAAGGATTTTTTTCTTTTTTTGTTTTATCGGAGGAGGTGGTGGTATGGTAATGGTGGTGGTGGTGGCAGAAGAAGAAGAAGATCCAAGAGATGGGGTGAAGAAGAAGAAGAGGTGGGGGGGTGAACGAAAATTTCCGTAAGAGTTTTCAATAAATAAAAATATTTATTAATTTAATTTTCATTTTTGTTGTAATTTAAATTAAAAAAAGGATTTTTTTCTTTTTTTGTTTTATCGGAGGAGGTGGTGGTATGGTAATGGTGGTGGTGGTGGCAGAAGAAGAAGAAGATCCAAGAGATGGGGTGAAGAAGAAGAAGAGGTGGGGGGGTGGTGGTGAAGAAGAAGAAGAAGAAGAAGAAGAAAAAGAAGAAGAAGAAGAAGAAGAAAAAGAAGAAGAAGTGGAAGAAAGAAGGAATAAGAAGAAAAGGTGGTGGGGTGGTGGTGAAGAAGAAGAAGTGGTGGGGTGGTGGTGAATAAGTAGAAGGAAGAAGAAGAAGTGGAAAGGGGGACATGAATTTTGACGGAATGATTCAAAATTCAAAATTTTTGACCATAACTGATGCAACGAAATAAAAAATCATGAGTCCGGGAGAAATTTCGGCTGAATGGTTCAAACTCCAAAATTTTGAACCAGCAATGATGCGACGAAATAAACAAATTTTGTCGCATGAGTGTGAACTGATGCAATAAATTTTTTAAATTCGTCGCACGAGTCAGCATTATGCGACAAAATTTGTTTCGTCGCATCAGTTCACACTCATGTAACGAAATTTGTTTTCGTCACATCAGTTCTGACTCATGCGACAAAAATAAATAAATTTGTCGCATGAGCCTTTTATTCTACTAGTAAGAGAGTTGTAGAGTTGCACCATGCCACCATCGATCACATTTCTCAGCCAGGATAAACAAAAATGCAAGTAGGATTTCTCTTGGTTTGAAATTTGTTAGCCATGGAAGATGAAGAAGCACACATATCCACTTAGTTTGCTTATTATTTGGTAGCTTCTATTGTATCTTAATGTTGATCCGCGTATAATACATATATTATACGTGTACGTACGTATTTTAAAAAAAGCGTGTGTTTTTTTTGTTTTTTTTTAGATATAAAAAATATACGTTTTTTACACAAACGTATAATACATGTATTATTCGTGTACACATATTTTATAATTGAAAAAAACAGATTTTTTTTAAAATAAAATATTTATTCCTTTACACTATTCCATAAAACATTTTGTGCTTCACTTGGACTCTAACTCTACTATAGACTCAATTAATTAAGATTTTTTTTAATTAATTAAGAGTTCAAAAATATAAAAGTCTCTCTAATAGTGATATATTAAAACAAATTGGTATAAAAATGTACACAAATTTTTACGTATGTATTGTTTTTTCATTACGTTTTAAACATGTATGTATCTTATTTTTAAAGTAGCCGAATCAGTATTTTATGGCCGAATTTTTAAAAGTATTTTTCACTAAAATGTAATAAATTATACACATACGTATTTTTCACATTTAATTCGTGTCTCATATTTAACTAACTAGGGTTACACCATTAAATTGTTGTTTATAGAAGTTGGTAAAGACTAAAGACTAGCTCTTCACAACAAAAATCTTAGAGAATCTCTAACAGCTTCCTCATTTTTTTTGAAATTCTCAATTTTGGAGAATTTTGATGTGTTTTATGGTCCAACAACTTCCACATCCTATTCTTTAAAATAGGGATGAAGAAGAAAAAGAAGCATTCATTCCCCAAATTTGCAGCAAAACCATTTTTCTCCAAAATTTAATTTTTTATGTGTTCCAATGAGAAATAAATATAGTTTGAATATTTTATTAGATGTTTTATGGATATAATAAAACATAAAATATTTTTTTGTTATAATTAATATTAAAATATCATATTGTGTTGTTCCATTAAATGCTGAAATCTCTAATATGTAGAAGTTGTTGGAGTTAGACCAAATTCATTTTAGAGATTTGGCTTCTGCTTTCCCATTTTAAAGAAATTTTGGGGAAGCTGTTGAAGATGCTCTTAGAGCATCTCCAGCAGCTTCCATATTTTCTCGATTTTGTTAAATTTTGAGAATATTAAGCATTTTTTAAGTCCAATAGTTTTCTCATCTCTTTCCCTAAAATAGGGATGAAGAAGAAAAATGAGCATTTCTTTTCTAAATTTGGGGCACTGCTATTGAGCCAGCTTATTAAGGCCCAACATTTTTGGCCTTAATCTTATGTGGTATGCAATGTCACATTGACAAATCATCAGTTTAAAAAATAATGTCAGGTCATTTTTATGTAAAAATACAATTTTATCCTTCACAAGTCATTTTAGTTTCCTTTTCTATCAAGATAATTTAGTTACCTTAAATGAACACTATTAAACTTAGTTCCTAATACAGTATAACATTATAATAAATTATCTGATAATAGGGTCATAATTAATATTATATAAATTTATTTTCATGTTTGTGAATCAAAATTCAATTTTAAACTTTTTGATTAATCATTCTTTTTCAGTTATACAATTAATATAGATACATATAGAAGTACAATATTCATATACATATTGTACATTGATCATAATATATACATATATTCATCGAATAAATATATGAATATATACTTATATTCATCAAAATTTAAATATAAAATACGTAATAATAATAATAAATAAAACCTCTAATCCAATCCTCTTTTAAATGAATTGTATATATGAACCTTTTTTCTGACGAATATGCGTATATACATTTTTTCATTGGAAAAAAACTATATATATATTCAAATAAATTCATATTTTTGGACAAGTATAATTTGAAGTGTGTGTATATATATACATACACATCACGTATTATATATTTAATGTTTTAATTTAAGCATGAATGAAAGAAAATGGCTTTAGAAAATAATTTAATATAGAATAAAGATAAAAACAATCTAGAGCATTGGATTTGCGAAGGGTGTGATTGTATTTTTACTTAAGAATGACATGACATGTTTCTGTCAATTGATGATGTGTTTATGCGATATGTCATGCCACATATGATTAAGGACACAAATCTTAGGCCTTAATAAGGCCTATAATCATTTTCCTTTGCAGCAAAGCTTTCATTCTCCAAAATGTAATTCTTCATTGGCTCCACCAAATTTTTTACAAAATAGAATATTTTATTAAATATTTTATTATTATAATAAAATATACAATCTCTTTTGGTCATAATTAATTATGATATACCACAAGGACGGAGCTAGGATTTCAAAATTACCTGGGCTAAACTGTTATGTGATAAATGTCCGAGAATATGCAAAACATATAAAATTTTGTACAATCCAAATTTAACTAATAAGACCTTGCCAAAAAAATTTAACTAATAAGAAATCCAAAAAACAAACTAATTAGAAAAGGGAGTAAATATGAGCTGACTTAATTGAGAAAAATGGAAATTTGGATTGAACTGAATTATTATTTTTTGATCGAAAAGATGGTTCTTATTTTAACCTTTCATTAAGAAGACTACAATAAGAAGTAAAGTGACCTCATTAAACCCACCAAAAGTAGATGGGAAGAGTACCACTCTCCAATTACCGAACAACAACTTAACTAGATTTCAAGACTATTACTGAATTGAGCCAACAAGGCACTTGAGATCTCCAAGCCGTCAGGAAATGTAAAGATAAAGCATGTTTTGTAACACAGTGCGCGACCTTATTACATTCGCGTGGAATGTATCTTCAGCTACGTTTATGATGAATCTGGCTTCATCCACCAAACCTCCATCAGCACTAAGGTCATCTTGCAAAGAGTCCAATGCTAAGAACACATTCTTGGCATCACCTTCAATCTCTATGCATGAGAAGCCTTCCTGATAACAGAAATAAGGTCATTCACCAACGTCAGAAATTCACATGTATGTGGATTGTAGGGATGTTTTCGGGTCGGTTCGGTCAGGTTTTTTTCAGGCGAAAACCACGGGTTTTGGGGTCGGTCCGGGTTTCCAGGTCAAAAAATTTCAAAGTTCAAATCCAAGGTTACTAATGAATAAGGTTTGCGGAACACGTTTTTTTATTATAAAACGGGTTTAATTGGATGTTTTTATGGTGAAGAAGTGAGCATGAGTTGAATGTTTAATTTGACGACATCTCCACCGCCCATTTCACTCACCGCGCCTTTACTTTCCTCAACTCGTCGTTCTCGGTAATGTTGTAAGTCAACCAATTTCTTTTTTTCCGATTCGATTCATTCCAAATTTAAGAGTAGAGATTGAAGAGTGAAGGAATAGGGTTTTTTACTATTTATTAGCTAGTAGTTGTTTGGTGTAGAATTTGCAGTCCTTCAAACAACCGGCTTGTAAATTTGTGCTAGGCGTGCCAGTACCTTTGGGTCAGGTACAACCTTGAAGTTGGATGCTGCTCGCGTCCCCCTTCTGACTTCTTCTCACAGCGACTGTGACAGACGCCGATCTTCTTCCTCTGTGCTAGGTTCTCTCTTCAGACCTACAAGGGAAAAGTCCCTCTAGGATTTTTCTCCAACCTTTGCGGATGGCCGAATCTTACTTAGTATGCAACGAAACTAAGCAGCGGGTATCAAGATATGCAGGATATGGACTGGCGAACGGATTCTCCAGAACTGGTTGCGGGAGTAAAACTGCTCAACGGATTGAACAGGGGAGTAGTGAGATTTCAACGGATTGAAACCTGTCAGACTTAACGGATTAAGTCCCTTGTGCAGCTTGACGGATCAGGCTACGGTTGCTGACGGATCAGGCTTGGTTGCTCCGGAGAGGCTTGAAGACTTTCGCGTGGCGAAGTTGTTGTCTGTTTGTTGATAGATGTAGATGTATCTTTCTCTTGCATCTTAACCCCTTTATATAGTGAACACTAGGGTAGATATTTACTTGTGAATCAAGGCACGACACCATGCTGCTAGGGTTAAGAATCCTTCTTGTAATACAAGGCAACCTCTTAAAGCCCAATCCTTTAAGCCCAACACTCTTCTGTTGGTAACTTAATCTCTTGTGATCACGTGCTTCGTCTCTTATAACTCTCGCGAACGCTTTTCCTCCCGTGAGCGTGTTTCATTAATACACAACCCCTTCCGCGAGCGCGTTTCCCTCAGCGAGCAAACTATCTCCCTTCGCGAGCGTGCTTAATTACTGTGCTCCTCGCGAGCGCATTTGACTTTCTAAACGTCCTCTGACCTTCTTGACCGCAGGTATCTGTCCACTTGCTTTTCCATAAATGGGCTGAACTGTAACATCCCACATCGACCAACGGAGAGGGTGATGTACCATATATGTACATCGGTGACACCCATCTAGCACGAGGCCTTTTGGGAGCTCAGTGGCTTTGGAGGGGATGAGAACTCCAAAGTTAAGCTTGCTAAGCTTAGAGCAATCCCATGATGGGTGACCCCCTGGGAAGTTGCTCTGAGAGCTCCTGGAAACAAAACCGTGAGGGCCGGCGGGCCCAAAGCGGACAATATCGTGCTACGGCGGAGATGGTCCGGGATGTGACAGATTGGTATCAGAGCCACTCTGCCGAGGGGTGCGAGTGTGCCGACGAGGACGTCGGGCCCCTAAGGGGGTGGATGTAACATCCCACATCGACCAACGGAGAGGGTGATGTACCATATATGTACATCGGTGACACCCATCTAGCACGAGGCCTATTGGGAGCTCAGTGGCTTTGGAGGGGATGAGAACTCCAAAGTTAAGCTTGCTAAGCTTAGAGCAATCCCATGATGGGTGACCCCTGGGAAGTTGCTCTGAGAGCTCCTGGAAACAAAACCGTGAGGGCCGGCGGGCCCAAAGCGGACAATATCGTGCTACGGCGGAGATGGTCCGGGATGTGACAGATTGGTATCAGAGCCACTCTGCCGAAGGGTGCAAATGTGCCGACGAGGACGTCGGGCCCCTAAGGGGGTGGATGTAACATCCCACATCGACCAACGGAGAGGGTGATGTACCATATATGTACATCGGTGACACCCATCTAGCACGAGGCCTTTTGGGAGCTCAGTGGCTTTGGAGGGGATGAGAACTCCGAAGTTAAGCTTGCTAAGCTTAGAGCAATCCCATGATGGGTGACCCCTGGGAAGTTGCTCTGAGAGCTCCTGGAAACAAAACCGTGAGGGCCGGCGGGCCCAAAGCGGACAATATCGTGCTACGGCGGAGATGGTCCGGGATGTGACAGATAACTTCGGAGTTCTGATGGGATCCGGTGCATTATTGCTGGTATGATCGCATCCAGGAGCTCTGATACCAATATGTAACATCCCACATCGACCAACGGAGAGGGTGATGTACCATATATGTACATCGGTGACACCCATCTAGCACGAGGCCTTTTGGGAGCTCAGTGGCTTTGGAGGGGATGAGAACTCCAAAGTTAAGCTTGCTAAGCTTAGAGCAATCCTATGATGGGTGACCCCTGGGAAGTTGCTCTGAGAGCTCCTGGAAACAAAACCGTGAGGGCCGGCGGGCCCAAAGCGGACAATATCGTGCTACGGCGGAGATGGTCCGGGATGTGACAGATTGGTATCAGAGCCACTCTGCCGAAGGGTGCGAATGTGCCGACGAGGACGTCGGGCCCCTAAGGGGGTGGATGTAACATCCCACATCGACCAACGGAGAGGGTGATGTACCATATATGTACATCGGTGACACCCATCTAGCACGAGGCCTTTTGGGAGCTCAGTGGCTTTGGAGGGGATGAGAACTCCAAAGTTAAGCTTGCTAAGCTTAGAGCAATCCCATGATGGGTGACCCCTGGGAAGTTGCTCTGAGAGCTCCTGGAAACAAAACCGTGAGGGCCGGCGGGCCCAAAGCGGACAATATCGTGCTACGGCGGAGATGGTCCGGGATGTGACAGATTGGTATCAGAGCCACTCTGCCGAAGGGTGCAAATGTGCCGACGAGGACGTCGGGCCCCTAAGGGGGTGGATGTAACATCCCACATCGACCAACGGAGAGGGTGATGTACCATATATGTACATCGGTGACACCCATCTAGCACGAGGCCTTTTGGGAGCTCAGTGGCTTTGGAGGGGATGAGAACTCCGAAGTTAAGCTTGCTAAGCTTAGAGCAATCCCATGATGGGTGACCCCTGGGAAGTTGCTCTGAGAGCTCCTGGAAACAAAACCGTGAGGGCCGGCGGGCCCAAAGCGGACAATATCGTGCTACGGCGGAGATGGTCCGGGATGTGACAGATAACTTCGGAGTTCTGATGGGATCCGGTGCATTATTGCTGGTATGATCGCATCCAGGAGCTCTGATACCAATATGTAACATCCCACATCGACCAACGGAGAGGGTGATGTACCATATATGTACATCGGTGACACCCATCTAGCACGAGGCCTTTTGGGAGCTCAGTGGCTTTGGAGGGGATGAGAACTCCAAAGTTAAGCTTGCTAAGCTTAGAGCAATCCTATGATGGGTGACCCCTGGGAAGTTGCTCTGAGAGCTCCTGGAAACAAAACCGTGAGGGCCGGCGGGCCCAAAGCGGACAATATCGTGCTACGGCGGAGATGGTCCGGGATGTGACAGATTGGTATCAGAGCCACTCTGCCGAAGGGTGCGAATGTGCCGACGAGGACGTCGGGCCCCTAAGGGGGTGGATGTAACATCCCACATCGACCAACGGAGAGGGTGATGTACCATATATGTACATCGGTGACACCCATCTAGCACGAGGCCTTTTGGGAGCTCAGTGGCTTTGGAGGGGATGAGAACTCCAAAGTTAAGCTTGCTAAGCTTAGAGCAATCCCATGATGGGTGACCCCTGGGAAGTTGCTCTGAGAGCTCCTGGAAACAAAACCGTGAGGGCCGGCGGGCCCAAAGCGGACAATATCGTGCTACGGCGGAGATGGTCCGGGATGTGACAGATAACTTCGGAGTTCTGATGGGATCCGGTGCATTATTGCTGGTATGATCGCATCCAGGAGCTCTGATACCAATATGTAACATCCCACATCGACCAACGGAGAGGGTGATGTACCATATATGTACATCGGTGACACCCATCTAGCACGAGGCATTTTGGGAGCTCAGTGGCTTTGGAGGGGATGAGAACTCCAAAGTTAAGCTTGCTAAGCTTAGAGCAATCCCATGATGGGTGACCCCCTGGGAAGTTGCTCTGAGAGCTCCTGGAAACAAAACCGTGAGGGCCGGCGGGCCCAAAGCGGACAATATCGTGCTACGGCGGAGATGGTCCGGGATGTGACAGATTGGTATCAGAGCCACTCTGCCGAGGGGTGCGAGTGTGCCGACGAGGACGTCGGGCCCCTAAGGGGGTGGATGTAACATCCCACATCGACCAACGGAGAGGGTGATGTACCATATATGTACATCAGTGACACCCATCTAGCACGAGGCCTTTTGGGAGCTCAGTGGCTTTGGAGGGGATGAGAACTCCAAAGTTAAGCTTGCTAAGCTTAGAGCAATCCCATGATGGGTGACCCCCTGGGAAGTTGCTCTGAGAGCTCCTGGAAACAAAACCGTGAGGGCCGGCGGGCCCAAAGCGGACAATATCGTGCTACGGCGGAGATGGTCCGGGATGTGACATGAACTGCTTTTGGATCTAACATTGCCCCCCAGCTCTTGAGATTAAGCCCGTTTGCGAAAATCGAAAAGAGTTATACCTTGGCATCGATTTGAACAAAAGCAAACGTCTTTTCATTGTTAACCTCCTCAGAACACTCAATTATCATTTCCCTCTGCAACTCTTTTCAAACCTCTCTGAAATAAACCGCCGTCGTTTCTGCTTTCCTCCACTACTTCCAAGTCAATGGCACCCAAACATACTTTCTGCTGTGAAAACCTCAACCAAAACCCCTTCTGAGCACGAAGCTAGAGACTTCGTCCAAGCCATGGCTGATTTCCGACCCGCTCCAAGGCCAAAATGCTCTTGGTTGAAAGTTAAGCCTGACAATTCCTGTGACCTGGGTCATTGGGTCGATCTTTTTCCAGACCAATTTCAACTGCCTTACCGTCAGCATGCCTCACAAATTCCTCCTTTAGTTTTTCGCGAGGATGAAACTTCCTTTGTCGACTGGCAGAAGTCAGACGCCCAGACCAGAATTGGGCAATGGCCGAACACCAATGATGCCGAAATCCAATGGTACCAACAGCGCCGCAATAAAGACCTTGAACGATGGCAAACCGTTGGAATTGCCGATCCCATTGACCTCTGTTTCTCCCTGAAGTCTGGCTGCAACAGAGCTCCCCTAGCAGCAGCAATCTGTTTCTGGGACACTTCTTCAAACACCTTCCATCTCCCCGCAGGCCCGATGGGTATCACTTTACTGGATGTATACACGATTACTGGGCTTCCTTTTTCCAACGCACCAAGCCCTCTTAATGACCTCGCGTTGGAACATCAAATCCCTTCTGATCAGCCTCGCCCCAACTCATACACCGTATGGGTCAGTCACTATGGGAGTACTGATGATGATTTAAGTGGCCTAGCGTTCCTGGAATTCTGGCTCCTCAAATATGTTGAATGCAGCGCCACCAACAAACCCACCTTCGCCTGGGCCAGAACTGCTGAGCTGCTCTACAATGGTATTCCCCTCAACCTCTTAGAGCTAGCCACTGGGTTGTTGTATAGGGCGTTACACTTCCTGTCCTTAGAACCCTTCAAACACAGATCTGTTAGTGGTCCTCTTTGGATCTTAGACTTGTGGCTACAGACCTATTTTCCCATTTTCCGTTCCTCTTCTATCACCAGCTTCCTGACAGATAAGGTCTTAGGCCAAACCATTGTGTCTGCCTCACATCCTCCATCCATCAGCTATTTACGCTGTTTCCATTATCTGTATAGTATGAAAAACCTGCCTTCAGATTCTATTGCCCTTATTTGCAGACACACATACCCCTTACTTGTAAATGAAGGTTTTATTTATAGTAACCGCCACAACGTTCTGCAGCTCTTTTTCTTTCTACGCCTCCTCTCCACTCGCGACCTCAAACTGCCAGGCAGAGCCGGAGTAGAAATCTATGCTCCCAACTTCTTCGCCAGGCAATTTGGAATGTGCCAAAGAATTCCATATCCCCCATTGGCTAGCCGCAACTATTTCACCTCGTGGCGAGAAACCTACAATACTAGAACCGACCCTGAATCCATTCCCTCCCGCTTCAAGGACATCATACAGCCTGTAAACACCTATCCCCTTGGTGGAGTACGTCTGAGCTTTGCTGCTAATGATGAGTTCACTAGGTGGTGGACTTCAATTAACGAGGGTAGATGAAACCCAGATCACCTGTCTGCGTTCAGAAAGATCTTCCAGCCATATCAAAAACACTTCCGCCATGCTGAAGATTTGGCTGTGTTTGCTATCGAAAACCCTCACCAAAGCGTTGAACCTTCCTTGGTTCCTGAGGTGCGAACAGAAGTGCTCCCTGCCCCCCAGGTATTTTGAAGCTCTTCAACTGTAATAACCAAATTCCTGATTTGTATACCTTTTTCTGACCACCTTCTTTCCTTGCAGCGTCCTCAAAGAACCAAGAAGCGTGCGAACAAGATTGGAGGTCGCCCTCTCAAGAGGCTCAGACCAAGTCTTCCTACAGAAGAAACTGCTTTTCAACCCCAGGTATGGGTTCATTTAATCTGAAAATTCGTATGTTTATGTAGACAAGTCAACTAATCGTATAATTGCCTTGTAGGTGGATCAGCCTATGTCGCCTGGCCTTAAAACCGCGCAAACCCCTGAAGAATGCAATCAAAATCCTGCTGTCTCCGGTGCTCCGAACCTAACTATTCTGGCTGAAGCAACCTCTGCCGTGGCCCAGGAGGCAGCTCCCCCTTTAATGAACCTGGGCACTGAGATTCCTGCTGAAGCAACTCAAAAGGTATTGTTTCGATAATCCACTCAATTGGAAATATCTCAGCAAACTTGAGCTTAATTATACTTGTGATGTTTCAGGGATCAATCCCCGTATTTGAAGTTAGTTCCTCCTCCGAGTCAGACTCAACAGTTGCTTCTCCGGTCCTGGACACCATGATGGGAGAAATCTTTAGTGGAAGTACTAAGCTCGTTCCTCTCCAAACTGTTGCTGCGAACGAGTCAAACCCCCGCGAGACGATTTCCTGTTCGCCGCAGAGAATAGTGGCTGATATTCCCGCGAGCAACATTCCACCCGCGAACGAAAGTCGCGCGCAGGTCCTTCCTCCCGCGAATGAAGTCTCTCTCGCAAGCGAAACTGCTGCCGCGAGTGACAACCGCGTGAGTGATATTGCTCAACCAGTGCTTCAACCGGTGATCCCCGCTAAAACTAACTCAAAGGTAAATCTTTTCTTTATTCTACAGCTTTTGTTTGTATCTTTACAAACACTAACTATTTCTTTACTTGCCAGATTCCGGAGAACCTCTCAGTTACCTTTTCTTCTGATCATGCTATGCCTTTCATCATCGAGCAAGTTCAACAAATGCTGGATCCTTTCCAGGCAGACCGCTCAACTTTGGACGCTAAAGAATTCCTTCGAAGCCTGGAGCACAAGGATCTTCTCCAACCAAAAACCCGAAGCCAAGTTGAAGATGCAATTCGTATCCTGAAAGTTCAAGCTGACGAAAGGCTTTTGAAGAAATTGCGGCGTCTATGGGAATTCACAGCCAACGCTGCATCCCTGTCTGAGCGTGCCAAAGTAATTCGATTGGAGGCCTCTCAACATCGTCAGCAGACTGAGGAACTCCGAGCTGAACGGGCTGCCAAGGCTACCAATCTCACTGGACTTATGCATAACGCTACTCATTTGCTTCCTGACCGAATTGCTGAACTTAAACGACAAAAAGTTGAAATTGAAGCTCAGCTAGCAATTGCAAAAGAAGAAGCCCAGCAAAACTTAGGAGTCCTGGAACAAGAAAAAAGTTTCTGCCAAACCCTTCAACAAGCGATTGACATAGTGGAAGACAAAGTCGAAGACTCCCTGATCAATGAAGAGAATGTCCAAAGAGCCCTTGATGCTGCCTTAGCTAATATTAGACACATCAGCAAATTTATTTGACTGTCCATCTGTATCAACTCTGCTCGCGAACATTATTTTGAATGCAAAGAGTGTTTATGATTAATTCCAAATCTTTGATCTCCTCGAAAACTGTTCCACGCTTTAACTGTAACGTTGCACCACTAACTTGCGCATTTACCGCATTCAACTAACGCAGCACGCGTGATAAATGCTTGGCCAATGAATGAACAGCAAACCATCCAGTTTCCTTCGGTGAAAACCTAGCGTTTTGCCTATAAATAGTGATCAACTCTTTTCATCATCTTCAGCAACCAAGAACATGTATTCTCCTTTCAGTCTCAAAGCAGTTCCTCCAGACCTCTTTCTTCAATCTTCCCATCCTTTAGGCTTCACAACCAAACCTCAAATCCTGGGTAGGCTTCACAACCTAACCTCAGGTATAAGATCTGATGCGCCTAGCCCAGAACTCGCTTCAAAGTGCACCACTGGAACCAAATTCCACTTGGTGAGGGGATTGACTTCTGATATTGGATCGAAGAAGGCTTCTGTGCCGACAGGATTCCTCCGTCGAGCCTCTTCCGCGCCAGGTCTGATCAAGTTGCTTCTACTCCACCACCGTCGGCTCACTTTCAACATGTTGGCCGCGCAAGGTGGAGGATGAAACGAAAACTGTAAAAGTTTGAAGAGAGACTTTATGAAAGGAGTTGTAATAGATTTTTCTTCAAGCAGCTCTGTTCTTGTTCAACACTGTATTTGTTGAAATATATCCACGATTTAATAAACACAAATTGTTTATGTTCAATGTGTAAACCACAGGTGTTGGTTCAAAATAAATCAGGGCTTGAAAAACACAACTTGTTTCCGAAAATGTCAAAAATTTCGAAAAAACCACATTAATTGGTTTCTGTATAACTATGGTGCCCCCCAGTTTTATCAGGTGCACAAAAAGCCAAAACCTCAAACAGGTTAAGCGTTGAGCAACCTGAATGAAACTAACAAGACCCCGGTTCTGCGAACGAACCCTAAGGCTCCAAACTCTGCCCCCCTTGCTGGGAAACAGGCTGTTCTGTGGTCTGTGGTGGCAAAGGATCGTCAGAAGCTCAAACACTTGGAAAATACTGTTTCAGATGCCTCCCATTAATAGGGTTATTATGGACTTCTCCATCCAAATCGCACAAATAGTAAGCACCTTTACCCACGATCTGGTCAATCACAAAAGGCCCCTGCCACGTGGGTGACCACTTTCCCCTGCCGCGAACATGCTCGCCAAAGGGAAGTACTGCTTTCCAAACTAAGTCACCAACTCCAAAACTCCTGCCACGTGTCCTGGCATCATATGCGCGAGCGACTCGTTGCTTCTCAACCATTATATGATCTAAGGCCTTCAAACGAGTAGTATCCAACTGTTCATGCTCTTGAAACATGGCCTGAACATAATCTTCCCCTACTAACTGATGTTGCTCGCGAACCCTTAAAGAATTAACACTTATCTCCATAGGTAAAACTGCATCATTCCCAAACATCAAAGCATAGGGTGTGGTTCCTGTAGGTGACCGCTTAGATATTCGATACGCCCACAGAGTGTGATCAAGCTCATTATGCCAATCTCTAGGATTATCAACCAACATCTTTCGCAAGATATTGATTATGACTTTGTTGCTAGCCTCAGCCTGGCCATTCGCCTAAGCGTAATACGGTGTGGAATGTAGAAACTTAATCCCATAGTCAGCAATGAAGTCTTCAGTTTCCTTGGCTAGGAATGCTGCCCCCCTGTCTGCGACTAAGCATTCTGGAATGCCATACCTGCTAATGATGTTGCTGAAGATGAAGCTGCAAACCGTACGAGCAGATGCATCTTTTAGGGGTACAGCTTCCACCCACTTTGTGAAATAATCTGTTGCCAACAGGATGAACTTATGCTGTTGAGACGAAGCTGGATGAATAATTCCTATGAAATCCAACGCCCATCCTCTTGCTGGCCATGGTTTAATAATGGGTTGAATGGGCACATCTAGAACATGCCGCACTGGTCCATGCGCTTGACACTCCTGACATCCTTGGGCAAA
The DNA here is from genome assembly GCA_951800085.1 of Comarum palustre. Classification (NCBI taxonomy): domain Eukaryota; kingdom Viridiplantae; phylum Streptophyta; class Magnoliopsida; order Rosales; family Rosaceae; genus Comarum; species Comarum palustre. Next base: position 18,167,445 of record OX637583.1, read on the forward strand.
TGTAATGCAATCTTTTAAGATCGAAGGCCAAAAGTAACCATAACGACGGATAAGCCACCTCATCTTTGGTCCAGCCTGGTGTGAACCACAAACTCCTAAATGTACCTCTCTCATTACTCGCTTGGCTTCTTTTCCAAAGATACATCTAAGATCGACTCCATCCTCCCCTCTGCGTAGGAGTTCGCCACCTCTTAACACATAGTTAGTGGCAAAGTATCTGACTTGTCTATCCACTGGAGCAGATGGATTATCCAAGTAATCAATGAGTGGCTGACGCCAATCTGTCTCGATAGCTCCCACTGTAGCAACATACCATTCATCTGCGTCGACCCTACGAGCCATGAAAGAAGGTAACGTTCTCCTTTCAACTTTCAAAATCCGCTCGCAGACTCCATCAGTTAACGTTATGCCAGTGGCAATTTGTGCCAACTCATTCGCCGCAAAGTTGTGTGCCCTTGGGATATAATCTAAAGTGACATCACTGAATTGCTCCAGTAGCTCCGTAGCCCTTTCCCAAAATGGCACCAAGGTGAAGGTTGTACACTTGTATAAGCCCTTAAGCTGATTGATCACCAACAAAGAGTCGCCAAACACACTTACCACTGTTGCCCCCATCGCGAGCAACATTTCCAATCCGATTATGAGTGCCTCGTATTCAGCCTGATTGTTGGTACATTTCCACTCCAGTTGGAAAGAATAAGCATGACGAACCCCCAGAGGGCTTACCAGAGATATCCCAGCGCCAGACAAACTCTCAGTACTGCTCCCATCAAAGTATAACTCTCAGGGCTGCAGTAAAACAGCTACCACGTCTAACTCTCTGTACTGTAAGTCTTGTTCCACTGGATGATGAAGCAAGAAATCTGAAACCGCCTGTCCGGTTTGTGCCTTCAAAGGTGTATATTGTAGCGAGAACTCAAACAAAGCTAAAACCCATTTGCCAATGCGACCCCTGAGAATAGGTCGAGTCAGCATATATTTTACCAAGTCTGTCTGTGCCACCACCACTGTTGTGAAAGATAACATATAATGACGTAACTTGCAACCAGCAAAATACAACGCGAGGCACAACCGTTCCATGTCACTATATCTGGTCTCTGCATCGATTAGTGTCCTGCTAAGGTAATACACAGCATGTTCAACCACCTTATCGTGGTCTTGGCGTTCATCTTGTGCTAAGAGCGCAGCAATGGATGTTTCACAGGCTGAAATGTAGAGCTTCAAAGGGTGACCAGGCCGTGGAGGCATCAGAACTGGCGGCGAAGTCAGATACTGCTTTATCCTATCAAACGCTTCCTGATGGCTCGCTTCCCAGCGAAATTCCGTATCTGCCCTCAACTTTAACAGTGATGTAAAGGGTTGAATTTTTCCTGCTGAATTCGAGATGAATCTGCGCAAGAAGTTAATCTTGCCCAATAACTGCTGCAATTCTTTCTTGTTAGACGGAGCTGGAGCTTCTACTACCGACTTGACTTTGTCCGCTGGAATCTCGATACCACGCTGATGAACCACAAACCCCAGGAAATCGCCTGACTGAACCCCAAAGATGCATTTAGCTGGATTCATCCTAAGTTTGTGTTTCGCATTCTCATGAAGACCTTTCTCAGATCCTCTACGTGGTCTGCTTTAATCTTGGACTTTACTACCACATCATCAATGTAAACCTCCAGTATCTTCCCCAGTATGTCATGGAAGATAAGGTTCATCGCCTTTTGATATGTGGCGCCAGCATTCTTAAGCCCAAAAGGCATGACTTGGTACTCGAATGCTCCTGTAAAGCCTGGACATCTAAAAGCCGTCTTGTACTTGTCTTCTTCCTCCACAGGAATCTGGTGATATCCTGCGGTTCCATCCATGAATGACAACAGCTCATGCCCTGCTACTGCATCAACTAACATGTCCGCCATTGGCATAGGATACACGTCCTTAGGTGTGGCTGTATTCAAGTTTCTGTAATCCACACATACCCTCATCTTACCATTCTTCTTTCTGACTGGCACTATGTTAGATAACCATTTGACATACTTGGCAGGTCGAATAATTCCAGACTTGAGCATCTTTTCCACCTCTTCCTTTACCGAAGCCGCTGTATCGGCATGCATTCGCCTAGGTTCTTGCCTGACTGGCCTATAACCGTCCATGATTGGTAGTTTGTGACAAACTAACTCTGGTGCTAATCCAAGCATGTCTTCGTATTTCTCTGCGAAGCAATCCTTGTATTCGTGTAGTAGCTCAATAAGCTTCTGTTTTTGCTCAGGTTCCAAATACATGCTTATGCCAACCTCCATTGGTTCCTCTGGGGTCCCTAGGTTGACTTTCTCTACTGGATCCTTGACCTTAGGTGGAGTATCATCCAAGGCTGCCGGAGCTGGTTGGATAATCTCCTCCTCTTCTTCGTCATATTCCAAAACATCATCGTTAACGCATTCTACTGCTGCCACCTGTTGGTAAGCCTCTTGCTCCTGCCTAAAAATAGATAATCTCTGGTGCAGGGAAGCGTAGGCTTCCAACTCCTCCTTACTGAGTTGAGGCTTCATTGATTGTTTTGGGATAAAACCATGGAGATTGGTCTACTGGCGTCTGCTTGGAGCTGCGCCAATCCCCATTGTGTAAGTTCAGTGGAGGTCACCCCATATGGATGTCCTTTCTTTGTAACACCACTGATTTTCAAAGGCCTCATATCTTCACTGTAATAACTTGCATCAACAAAGCAAGCTGCTACTGAGAATGGTCTAGGATCGGCCTTGATTATTTCAGACTCGTCAGTCTCTGGGTTCCAGATAGCAAGCTCTTGATGGAGAGAAGATGGAACACAACCAGCTTGATGAAGCCAATCTCTGCCCAGAATCATAGTATAAGGAGCTGTGCACTCAGCCACGAAAAAGGTCTGATACATCTCTGATGGACCAACCCTAATTTTCAGTATCACCACTCCTAGCGTCTGGGCTATGTTACCGGCAAAACTTTTTACCTTCATCTTGCTTTCTAGAATTTTCTCCTTTGGAATCTGAAGGTAATTCATAGTCTGTACGGTGAGCACACTTACAGCAGCCCCTGTATCCACCAATATCTTACTGACCCTTTTGTCCATCAGGTCAGCAGACACATATAATGGTCGTAGATGCTGCCTCATGGCGAATGTGGGTTTTGAGAACAAAACATATTTCTTTCGCAACTCAGAGCCCATGTCTTCTTTATCTTCACTCGCGGCAAGCTCCTCTCCGCGAACAAATGACTCCGCTCCAGTCTCACCCTCTGACATGTTCAGGAAAACCTCAGACGGAATTGGCTCATCCAATGCGTACATAGAAGGTAAGACATACACCATATTGCAATAAGTGTTTGTCTCTGGGATGGGCATCGTAGACTCGGTTGTCACGTAAACCTGAGCAGATTCAGACTGGTCTGCGATCATCTCACCATGCTCGTCTTCCACGTAAAGCATGCTGCATGGCAAACTTTCATCCATGCCCCCGATTCTTTCTGCATCTTCCTCCATCTCGCCTTCTGTAACGCGAAGTGCACTGATTTCTGATTCCTCTTCTGCACGGGCGAACGCTTCAGCCATCTGCTTTACTAAAGAAACCTCTGGAGCAGGTTTCTGCTGCTCAACCTCGGTTATAGGTTTAGTTTTATTTGTTTCTCGAGATCCCTGTTCTTGATGCTGAACTGCTTTTGGTTTCCATTCCAACTTTGTTTTCGACGTCTCCCTCTTATCTTCGCTCTTAGGACCTTCCGCAATCCTAACCCTCTTTGCTGGAGACGCCTCAGGTATCTCATTAGAGGTGGAAGTAGATGTCTTACCCACCACCTTTTGACCTACTCGCGACCAAACTGATTCCCGCGCGTGTTGACTCTTGTCAACGCCAACCCTTGACCACACGGACTTTTGTTCGCCGCTATTTTCTTCTCGCGAGACTCTCTCCTGTCCGCTATGTTCCGTGGTAGTAGTCTCGGGAATATTGCGAACGCTTCTGATAGGGCAATAAGGTCTAGCTGACAATAAATCCAGCTTCCGCTTTAACTGTTCTGGAGTCTCTCTGATTTGGTCTGGGCTGATCAGACCCTTGTCCAATGCTTCCAAAAGCCTCTTGGTCTTACCATACCTTCGCTGCACATTCCTAGTCTGAGTAGGTGTGGCCTCTACCACCTTTCCTCTTTCTTTGACCATCCAGACGTTGTCCTTGAGTATATTCCGAGAAGCTGGTGGTATGTAAGGTTTGGTCACTGCGTCCTGTGGACTAACCATTGGCTTCTTCCCCTCCATTCTTGCCTGGCGCAAACGAAGGTAGAGGTTGGAATCCCTCTGACTAGGACTTGCTGATCTTCTCACCCGTTTTGGACTGTATGGCTGATATGCTCCGGGGGGTGTAATAACAGCCCTCCTCTGTTCCTGTTGTGGCTCCTTAGCAATGCCACACTCAGTTTTGCACCTGGCACACAACATGACCGCTGATGCACCTTCTCCTGACACTTTCCGCTTAACAACTTCTTCATTACCAGAACTCAGGTCAAGAGTCAGCTTTCTACCACCCCGCGCCAGGTCGACTACCGCAATATCTGCTACTGCTGGATCACAAAAGGTAATTGACCCCTCATTGACCCACTGTTGTATTTGGTCTTTGAGCTGCATGCACTGAGAAGTCTTGTGAGTCCACAGATTATGATATTTACAATAGGTCTTACCAGCTATTGCTTCTTCTAGGGGGTAGACTCCCCATGGAATGGCCACCTCGTTGGCTGCAATCAACTTGTCCAGAATAACATGAGCCATACTAGCATCGTAGGTGTACTCTTTAAACTTTGGCCTTGCTGGCAGTGGCTTCTCCTTCCTCCCCTCACACGGCACTAAGTCAACCATATTGATTGTGGGAAAAGGATCGATGTCCACCCAAGCTGCAGTCTTTTCTTCATTCGCTCCAAGTTTTCCTTCGTTGATCCACGTCTGGATAGTGTCCTTCAAGCAAATGCACTCTGATGTATTATGTTTCCAAAGATTATGGAACCTGCAGTACTTCTTTCCCTTGAGCTGCTCCTGGGTAGGGGGAGGTCCAAAGTCATTCCTCACTTTCCCCAATGCTGTCAAATCCTCCAGAATCTCCGGGGCCTTGTGTGCATTATACGTGTAGGACTCGTACTCCGGTTTCGCAAACGCGGCAAACGAAATCTTTACTGGCTCCTTGGACATTTTTAACACCTGGGACTTGATAGGCTGCCTACCTACTAACTCCACTGCTGCCACTTCTTCCTCATATCCCATCATATATGGGTCTGTATAGGGCATGGCTTGTGGAGCCGAGTAGTAAGGATCCATGTGGGAATATATCGCCCCTACTGTCTTATGCCTTGCTGGAGGCATTCTGGGTCTCAGCCTTCCTGGGATGAGAGCCAAATTGTTCCTGGAATTGTTGGCTTCCTCGTCTAGCTCATTCAAGAAGTACTGGTAACTGCCAACCCTGTTCATTAGGTCAGCCATGCTAGAGAACACTCCATCGTGGTGTTTTGCTCTCTACCTCTTCTCCAACCCCCGGATTGCAATTTTGATCAAGTCAGGCTCTGGGATTGGAGTCTTGCACTTGGCCTGCTGAACCTTGAACCTCTTGAGAAACTCTACAGATGATTCCATAGGTTGCTGATACATAGCTGTCAAAGAAGACAAGTCAACCTCTGACTCCACAGTTCCAAATGTGGTTCTGAACATGGTCTCCATCATGTTCCAGTCAGGAACTAATCTTGGTATCAACTTGGTATACCATGTCAGCGCTGACCCTGACAATGAAGCCCCGAACGTGCGTAACTTAAAAACAGTGTCCGCACCATATGGTCCACACTCGCCTGTGAATCTTGCGATGTGGGTAGCCGCGTCTTTCGATCCCTCTCCTGAGAATGAAGTGAATCTTATCTGTCGATAATGTTCTGGCCATGGGCTCTCAGCCACCCATTCTGGATACGGATGCGCGTACGCAGTGTTCACAGCAGCAACAATAGGAGTTGCCCTTAATGCTTCCTGTATCATATTCTGGACTGCATCCCAGTCCAGCAGAGGTCTCCTCTGAATAGGCGTAGGCGAACGACGTGGTTGTTGCCTTGGAGCCCTCTGTCTCCCTCTAGGTCCTCCAGGGTTCTGGTTATTGTGCACCGCTAACTGGTCATCACCCACACGAAGTGGGCCAAATCCCTCTCGGTGCACAGTTCTTCTATCCACCTGGTGATCTACCTCTTCTAGCAACTCTTCTTCTGGAGGATGTTGGTGGATAAGCTGTTCAGTTCTCATGGCATTTAAAATCTCCATGAACATATCCATCCTCTTGTTCAGCGCTTGCTGATTTTCGTTCATCTTAGTTGCTAGATCTGTATACCTTAGGTCCTGAATCTCGGCCTTCTTGTCCTGCTGTCGGGCTCGATCGCGGACCTCCTGGAAACCTTTTGTCAGGTTATCCAATGATGAGCTCAATGCTCCTACTTGCTCAGCAAGGTTTTGTGACTGACATTCTTTAGTCATGGCACCAAACTTGCTAATGGCTTGTTCTGTAGATAGTCTCCTACAATAAGCCAAGTTGTGCGGCTTTGCGATTACATGTTCCTGTTTGGAACACGAAGGATATTCCTTTTGATACTCGCCGAAGCCTGTATTCTTGACACTGTCCCACTGGGCGTGCCAGATGTTTGGTGTAGAATTTGCAGTCCTTCAAACAACCGGCTTGTAAATTTGTGCTAGGCGTGCCAGTACCTTTGGGTCAGGTACAACCTTGAAGTTGGATGCTGCTCGCGTCCCCCTTCTGACTTCTTTTCACAGCGACTGTGACAGACGCCGATCTTCTTCCTCTGTGCTAGGTTCTCTCTTCAAACCTACAAGGGAAAAGTCCCTCTAGGATTTTTCTCCAACCTTTGCGGATGGCCGAATCTTACTTAGTATGCAACGAAACTAAGCAGCGGGTATCAAGATATGCAGGATATGGACTGGCGAACGGATTCTCCAGAACTGGTTGCGGGAGTAAAATTGCTCAACGGATTGAACAGGGGAGTAGTGAGATTTCAACGGATTGAAACCTGTCAGACTTAACGGATTAAGTCCCTTGTGCAGCTTGACGGATCAGGCTACGGTTGCTGACGGATCAGGCTTGGTTGCTCCGGAGAGGCTTGAAGACTTTCGCGTGGCGAAGTTGTTGTCTGTTTGTTAATAGATGTAGATGTATCTTTCTCTTGCATCTTAACCCCTTTATATAGCAAACACTAGGGTAGATATTTACTTGTGAATCAAGGCACGACACCATGCTGCTAGGGTTAAGAATCCTTCTTGTAATACAAGGCAACCTCTTAAAGCCCAATCCTTTAAGCCCAACACTCTTCTGTTGGTAACTTAATCTCTTGTGATCACGTGCTTCGTCTCTTATAACTCTCGCGAACGCTTTTCCTCCCGCGAGCGTGTTTCATTAATACACAGCCCCTTCCGCGAGCGCGTTTCCCTCAGCGAGCAAACTATCTCCCTTCGCGAGCGTGCTTAATTACTGTGCTCCTCGCGAGCGCATTTGACTTTCTAAACGTCCTCTGACCTTCTTGACCGCAGGTATCGGTCCACTTGCTTTTCCATAAATGGGCTGAACTGCTTTTGGATCTAACAGTAGTAACCCAATATGAATACAACACCTAAACTAGCAATACCTACATTTCGGGTTTTCGGGCCGATCCGGGTTTTAAGATATGAAACCCGACCCGACCAGGTAGTTTTTAATTCGGTCCGGGTTTAGCCCGACCCGAAAAATTTACTTTCAAAACCCAACCCGATCGGTCTGGATTCGGGTTTTCGGGTTTCTGTCTAAAAAAACAGCCCTAGTGGATTGTCAACTCCAAACCTGGAGTAGTTAATACACTTACACAGTCACATGTATCAGTCCTGCAAACCGCTCTGAACTGAATTAAATTGGTAGGCTAATGGATATTTTGTTCTTAATTATTTCCTAATTTTTCATTTCCTTATTAATAAGATCTTTAAGATATAAACTTTTGACTTTTTTTGCTTAATTAGTAAAATTTGCCCGGACTAAGCAAGAGATTTCAGATAAATATAGGTATGTCATTAGGAAAGAAAATAAAAACCCTCTGTGTTACAGCCCAGTTATCATTACATGATCCTCTGCCTTAATGTACCATATTTTATTGTTCTAATAAATGTCGAAATCTCCAAAATGAAGAAGCTGTTAGAATTGGATCATAATATTTTTAGAGATTTTATGTCACACCCCGACCCAACTTTATCTTCCTAAACCTGGGTTAGGACGTGCGGGACCCATCCCAAGAGAGATTTACTCAAAATCCCCCTTGAGAAGGGATAACCCTCTTTCCAAACCAAATTCAAACAGTCCAAACGATACTGGAATAGACCTCGCAGTCGGAGGTTATCCCGATTTCCTCATTTGGATCTCAAACCAATCACCTAGGGTTCTAATAAAATTTGTGACCGGCACCTGAATCCCGGTCAGGCTACCTACGTACCCTGTACTCAGGGATCAAGCCACACGTAGCTCTTATTTTAATTAACGCCCTAACCGGGCAAATCTCATTTTTCTATAAATCGGTCGATCTACTAATAAGGATAGTAACACCTATTACCTATCCAGAGTTTAACCTCTCCGATGAGGTATTCGCCGGCCAATTAACTATCGGGAATATCCTGAACCTTCCACCACAATTATAAACAACATTCATACATAAAATATAACATAAAAGCATCCACGTAAATAACAAATCCTCTAGGATAACATTGTCAACTGAAGGGTACCTATGTAATTATCTTAAACCATCAAGGGTAGTATAGTCAATTTATCATCAATGGCAGCTTGGTAAATATACAAATCTGCCAAGGGCATTTCTAAGATTTAAGCCTTAATGGCATCCCTGTAATTAAATAAAACAGTTAAGGGTATTCATGAAATTTCCAACTCAGTGGCAGCCTTATAAATAGACAAAGCCGCCAGGGGTATTTTTAGGATTGCACCCTCAGTGAAAGATTACTCACCTCAAAATCCCGTTGCGTCAACTATCATCACAGGGTAAATCCTCAACACTTGATCGACCAATAAACAACTACAATTATGTAATCGACCTTAGTTACCACACGAAGGTAATAAAGACTCGATTCGACTGAACGTCACACTAAACGATAACCGAAACCGGCAAATTATATATCTACGCGCTCGTATCGACAAGTACATGAACCCGGGACAACTCACTGCCCTGAGGACGTCAGACGTGTCGCCACAGACGGCTGCGTGTGGGCCCCACGCGTCACCACCCTAAAACCGGTCAACTCTACCCAAAAATCATCTACATGCAACCACAACAATCTTAGAAGACCTATAGGAACAACCAGAACTCCTAGAACTGCTGGACGCGCCTACACACGCAGCCACAGCTGGCGGCGCGTGAGCGTCACACGCCTCCACCCAAAACTCTAAATTTTAACAAACTCAAAACATGAAAGTTGTAGATCACAGCAATGGAAACAACTTTAATACCTGAGGCTTTGATCAACTCGGCCGGGAAGTGGCCCAAAACTGCCCCGAAAGGGCTGCCTCCACCTCAGCTGCTCATGTCGTCGTGTTGAGCTTCAACACCACCGGAGGTCCGCCCAGAACGTCTTGGGCGTCCTTTCTGGACTGGTTTCGTGCCTCGCCGCCCCACGCCGGAGAACCAGTCGGGTCGAGAACCAGGTCTCGATGCCGTACTATGCAAGCTTAGAGGCGTTGTTCCAGGCCGAACTGGACCACGCCACCACAACAGGGAGGCTCGCACGGAGGAGAGGAAGAGATCCTGATCGGTCTCGACGTCTCCGGTGGCTGGAGCTCGCCACAAAAATTGGGTCGGGTCGGCCGGGTTCTAGTAGGGTCAATTCGAATTTTCGGATAGTGAAGGAACGCGCGCGTGGAACGGGAGAAGAAAATGGAATCTTTTCCATTTTTGGAAATCCACCATTTCTATCTATGTACTTTCCAAAAAGATAAACCAACTTCCGTTGACTATAACTTCCTCACACGGTATCCGATTCACACATGTCGCATGTCCACGGACTCGTATCGTCGAGCACTCCAACTCTCGTGAAGGAAGTTTTCTGAGAAACTCGATGTAGTAAAAAGTCAACTTTTAACCCCTTCAAATAAGTCGTTTCCACGTGTTCCTTAACTCTGAACACTTCGACACTTTTCCCGAAGGTACGAATACGTACCAATACCACTAAAATTTCTAAACTTTACACTCGTTAAAACTTCGGGGAAACTAACAGTGTAGTTACAACCCTTCGTAACCCGCCTAATCCTGATAAAAGGTAAATTTCAAGACGGGGTGTTACAATTTGGTATTTGCTTCCTCATTTTAAATTTTTTTAATGAAGCGGCTGGAAATGTTCTTATAATCTCATAATAAAAAACTTAAAATAAAAACTGATCTCGATAAAAAATAATAATAAATCTAAATTGAGTCCTAGACTACGACTCTCTGTAAGCCTAATCGACATCTTTAGTTATCGAATGTGACCTTGTTAGTGAAATAGGTATTCATGAGCTCTAGAAGGCCTAATTTACGGGTTGGTAGCTTCCTAATGGCAATGAAGATTCCTTATAAATCCATGCGCTCCAAAAGGCCTAACATTTTTTTTGGTTACATTTTTTATTTAAAATCACCACTCCAGGGTCAGGAGCAACATGGGTAAGACCTCTCTTTATAAGGTGTTTTTCACTTACGGATGATCGAACCAGTGACCTTCTATTACCAGGAGTGTGTCACACCCAGCTTGTTTCCACTAGACCAAACCCCATGGGTAGAAGGCCTAACATTTAAATCCCTGCTTCCTAGCCAGATGCATTAGCCAGATGAATAGAGAGGTTAATTTCTGTTGCTGAGTCTCAAATTACAATTAATGTGATATTAACTCTTCAGCTACAGACATTAATAGGATGGTTACAGAGTGACAAAACTAATGCAACCCTATTTGTACCTTCCAAGTGAAATAGTTTATGCATTTCAAGGAACTAGAAAATGAAAGAAGTTGAAGTTAAATGCAGATCAGTTGAGCACATTGATGGGGGGAGCTTATACAATGACAGATGAAATTAATCCCAGCAGGCTATGCCAGTCCTTTCAATGAAACCAGAACAATGAAGTTGAGAGTTGAAGCAAGTTCTCTTCTGAAGATTTGAATCTTTACCTCTTTTGTGAATGGGTAGGTTTGGAAAACAGAAATGAAATTAAGATGAGGGACAATGATTGATATATTTTACCATATATCTAAGTTTTGACCAACACATTGACAGATCAATCAAAATATATCCATTTTTTGGAGACTGTCAAGCATAGACTACCAAGGAAATGCATGGTTGAGTTCTTAATCAAGTACAACTAGTGGCATACAAGACTAATTTGAAGCCTGATCCTCAATCTTTCAAGAGTTCTTTACTATTGAAGAACCCTGGTCAAATACTAAAATTTAGTTTTGCGTTGGTATTGTTAAATGGTAGCTAGGGTTCAAAAATCCACAAATTAAAATAGTATTTTGGGTTCAGTTTTATTTTCATATCCAGAAATCAATACAAGAACAAAAATTTAACTGTTGTTTACTCGAACCAAATCAGAAGGAAGTCCCCCAAAACAAAACAAATTTTCCAGATTTTTCTATCAGAATATTTTCTAATTGTTCCAGAGCAGTAATCTACCCCATGTGAGATACACTCACAAACTCATCTAACCAGTTCACAACCTTGATTATTCAACTTCTTTAATTGTAATCCCATTGATTAACTTAGCTAGACCTTAATGCTCACCCAGTCACCATGACTATCACACAAGAATCTTTTTCCCCCTCGTTATGCATTTGTGCCAGTAAAAATAATATTGTAGGTTCTAAAATAAGGCCCTTGACCCTTCATTAAAACCAGTGATTTCTGCTTTCATTTCCTCATTTGGAACAGATTCATGAAAGGCTTGAGAAAAACTGGGCAATGCATTGGTTTGATGATGGTGATCATCTCATCCAGAAAGGAAGGGTTCAACCCAGGAAAGAAGAAAGGGCTCTGGATAATAGTATACACACCCTTCACCCTTGTGACATGAAATGCCAATATTATTTCAATAAATGTGATCCCCAGAGATTATCATGTGATCAGATAACATGTCATGATTCATATTCTACACAAAATAAAGAGAAGATGACCTGAAAAAGAATCTGAAATAGATATTGCGGAAGAGATTGAGATAGACCCTATACTTACAGTACAGAGAATCCTTTGTTTTATCATCACGCATCAAACAAAAACCAAACAGTGATTATTTCACCACATATATTCAGAGTAAAGTCACTCCCGTGACACTACTTTTTACCTGCACAAAGATAAAATCTTGGCTTTGCATCATCATCAATGTTTTAACCCCATCCCTCTCTCCCCTCCTCTCTCTCTCTTTCTCTCTCTCCATTATAATAACCAAGAACCCATCAATACATCACAGTACCTCTCTATCTCTCTCTGGAGTAGAACTAGTACTAGCTAGTGGGCTCAGTGTTGATCTTGTAGAGCAAAAGCCGAAGGGGTAGCATAAAATGCCAGCTGCAAGTTCATTTCTGAGGCAGATGAGTGTTAAGGAGGCTTGGAAATCAACTTCAAGGAGGTGGGGAGGAGGGAACAGCAATCCTTGTGGTAACAACAGTGGTGGTGCAACTCCACACTCTGAGGGAAGCTTCAAGAAGCAAATGGAAGGGTTTAGCAACATGTATGGTGGTGGTGGTTATGGTTATGGTGAGAATGCAACTGTGAAGAAGAGAGTGATGGTGGTGGTGGATGACTCTTCTCATTCCAAACATGCAATGATGTGGGCTCTCACTCATGTTGCCAACAAGGGTGATTTGCTCACTCTTCTTCACATCATGCCTTCTAGTTCAAATGGGGACTCTTCTGCTGTTTCTCCATACCTTGCAAACTCTCTTGGCTCTCTTTGCAAGGCTTGCAAGCCTGAGGTTTGTTCATTTTCTTCATTTTTTCCTTCTTTTGCCAGCAAATTATGTAAATTTCATTTTTCTGTTTCTGTATATGATTTACCAAGAAAGATCTTTTCAAAGTGTCAAATGAGTCTCCTTGGATTCTATATTTATCTCTATGATAGATCCTATAAGCTGTTAAAGATTGGGACTTAAAGTTTGCTAGTTCATCTTGTTTGATAGATCTCAACTGATCTTTGTTTCCCCTTTTACCTTTCAAACTGTTCTTTCTTGGTCCAACCTGTCTTCCCCTCTTGAGTAGCTCCTTCAATCACATCTTTCCCTCTTTTCTTTGGAATTTTTAACTTCAAGATTTTTCTTTTGCCATATTCTTTTGTTGTCTTTCTCTTCTTTAGATGGAGAAGGGTAATGATTTGGATCCGAGACAATAGCTATGCTACCTTCTCAAACTTTTCTTTTTTCCAGTGAACTGACTTCTCATCAGTTGCTTTGCCTTTTCCCAGAAAAGGAGAGGGGACATGGGTTCTGTGTTTGTCACATTATTTATCTAATTTCCTGTCATGTGCTTACATTATTAAAATTATCATCTTTGGGGAATATTCAGGTTGAAGTGGAAGCTCTTGTTATCCAAGGACCTAGACTAGCCACAGTGATAAGCCAAGTGAAGAAGCTAGAGGTCTCAGTCCTAGTTCTGGGTCAGAAGAAGGCCTCTCCCCTCATTAGCTGGTAATCTAAAACCTAGTCCCTCATTACCTACAATCCCTTCTCATGAATCTCACACTGATCTGATCTGATATGATCTCTGCTAGTTAATTCTGGGTTCTTCTGTTAGTTAATTCTGAGTTTCTTGTCATTTATGCAGCTTATATGGAACAAGCAGAACTGAGGAGTTTGTGGAGCATTGTATCAACAATGCAGATTGCTTGACTATTGGAGTGAGGAAGCAAAGCAAAGGTGTGGGTGGCTATCTCATCAACACTAGATGGCAGAAGGATTTCTGGCTCTTGGCTTAGTGTGGTTCCCCAATAAGGATCTGGATCCCTCATATGAGAGTCATATCTAATAAGTCATTAAGTATACATTGATTAGCTTGTAATCTTTAGTCTAACTGCTAACTAGAACTAGAATCACTAGGGGATCTTTCCCTTGTACTGATAACTGATGTAATGATCAGCTCTCTCTCTCAATAATATTGCCTCAGTTGCATTATTGAAACCTTCAACCAGATCTATAAATGCATGACTGACAGTGTTATCAAAGCGTCCATTACCAAAGGTCAACTTCATCAGAAACTTGGAACCCCAGAAACTTAAAGAGGCTCTGGTAGTTTACTAACTTTGTTTATGAAGCTGCAAAAATAACTTCGGGAAATGACCCATGATGTTGAAATTGCAAGGTGCGCTATTGGAACTGCACAAGGTAAGATTGGCAAGGGAAAAAAATAACTCATATAAAAAATTGTAGTTTAGCCAAGATTACACAGCAGAGTGAATAGTAAGTTTTGTGTACTCGTTTTCCTATAAGTAATCTCCCCAATGCCAAGAGCCTCGTCATGACTTATACAATCAGACCTTGTCATCTAACTTATCACTTACAAGGGGTTGCAGCTCCATACGACCTCTTGGAGTCCTGGGTGGAGTCTTGGAAGCTCGCGGAGTTCCAGGCAGCAGCTGTTGGGAGAGGAGGTGCCTTACGTACCCATAGAAAGTGCATCCCACGAGGGTTACTCCACATCCAACGGCATTCATACCAGAAATTGGGTTTTTGAATATCATCCATGAAACAAGGACAGCAACAGCAACCTTAAGGCAGAGTTCAATACATAAGATTATGCAACAGATGACAACATGTACGGTATGGACCAAAAACAGATTCAAGCTTATAGGAAAAAACCAACCCAGCAACTACAGGTTATTCTAGCTGGATCCGTTGTTTGTTATTCAAGCATTTTGGAAACATCCAGCTCAACAAGTAAATGAGTAGTTGCAACATGGAATCAAAATTCAAATATTCAATGATATAATACCCAAGGAGGTGCGCCCGTAGGTCAGTAGAAGCTTTTTCAGCTGAAAATAGTAGCATGCTAGAAAAAAAATATTAATCGTTATGTGTTTGATGCATATCATATTCTAGGCATGAACTATAGGGCGCATTAAGAAACAGGAGAAACTTGTCCCTGCAAGACGAGTATAACACGAACCCAAACATAACTACTTTGGACCACAAGTTTAACGGATATCTATTACTGGACCAATATTGCAATGTAAGTCGCTATGTTTTACCTTGAGGTTTCCAGCAACATTGAATGTTACAGCAGTCGTGGAATGAATCACATAGAAGATGGAGAAGTTGAGACAAAATGCCAATACCCCAGAGCTGAAAATTATGGTGAGTGATGGAACAAGAGTCTC